>CAXAJV010000733.1:265600-532600 GCA_963969225.1 Xylocopa violacea | reverse complement strand
CTCACGGAGACTTAGAGGCCAACTCGCCGGGAATGTTGTCAAATACTACCGCCGAGATGTTAGTTTGGGTTAGGTTAGGTTATATTACGCTATTGATGTATATAAAGGTCCCACGGAGACGTAGAGGCCCGCAAGCCAGGAATGTTCCCAAATATTACCGCCGAGATGTTAGGTTGGGTTAGGTTAAGTTATATTACGTTCTTGATGTATATAAAGGTCCCACGGAGACGTAGAGTCCAGCAAGCCAGGAATGTTGTCAAATATTACCGCCGAGATGTTAGGTTGTGTTAGGTTAGGTTATATTACGTTATTGATGTATATAAAGGTACCAGGGAGACGTAGAGGCCAACAAGCCAGGAATGTTGCCAAATATTACCGCCGAGATGTTAGGTTGGGTTAGGTTAGGTTATATTACGCTATTGATGTATATAAAGGTCCCACGGAGACGTAGAGTCCCGCAAGCCAGGAATGTTACCGAATATTACCGCCGAGATATTAGATTGGTTTAGGTTAGGTTATATTACGTTATTGATGTATATAAAGGTCCCACGGAAACGTAGAGGCCAACAAGACAGGTATGTGGTCAAATATTACCGCCGAGATGTTAGATTGGGTTAGGTTAGGTTATATTACGTTATTGACGTATATAAAGGTCACACGGAGACGTAGAGGCCTGCAAGCCAGGAATGTGGTTAAATATTACCGCCGAGATGTTATATTGGGTTAGGTTAGGTTATATTACGTTATTGATGTATATAAAGGTCCCACGGAGACTTAGAGGCCAACAAGCCAGGAATGTTGCCAAATATTACCGCCGAGATGTTAGGTTGGGTTAGGTTAGGTTATATTACGTTATTGATGTATAAAAAGGTCCCACGTATACGTAGACGCAAACAAGCCAGGAATGTGGTCAAATATTACCGCCGAGATGTTGGATTGGGTGAGGTTAGGTTATATTACGTTATTGACGTATATAAAGGTCCCACGGAGACGTAGAGGCCAACAAGCCGGGAATGTTGACAAATATTACCGCCGAGATGTTATATTGGGTTAGGTTATGTTATATTACGTTATTGATGTATATAAAGGTCCCACGGAGACGTAGAAGCCAACTCGCCAGGAATGTTGCCACATATTACCGCCGAGATATTAGGTTGGGTTCGGTTAAGTTATATTACGTTCTTGATGTATATAAAGGTCCCACGGAGACTTAGAGGCCAGCTCGCCGGGAATGTTGTCAAATATTACCGTCGAGATGTTAGGTTGGGTTAGGTTAGGTTATATTACCTTATTGATGTATAAAAAGGTCCCACGGATACGTAGAGGCAAACAAGCCAGGAATGTGGTCAAATATTACCGCCGAGATATTAGATTGGGTTTGGTTAAGTTACATTACGTTCTTGATGTATATAAAGGTCCCACGGAGACTTAGAGGCCAACTCGCCGGGAATGTTGTCAGATATTACCGCCGAGATGTTAGGTTGGGTTAGGTTAGGTTATATTACGTTATTTATGTATATAAAGGTCCCACGGAGACGTAGAGGCAAACAAGCCAGGAATGTGGTCAAATATTACCGCCGAGATGTTAAATTGGGTTAGGTTAGGTTATATTACGTTATTGATGTATATAAACATCCCACGAAGACGTAGAAGCCAACTCGCCAGGAATGTGGTCAAATATTAGTGCCGAGATATTCGGTTGGGTGAGGTTAGGTTGTATTACGTTATTAATGTATATAAAGCTCCCACGGGGATGTAGAGGCCAACAAGCAAGGAATGTGGTCAAATATTACCGCCGAGATGTTAGATTGGCTTAGGTTAGGTTATATTACGTTATTGATGTATATAAAGGTCCCACGGAGACGTAGAGGCCAACTCGCCGGGAATGTTGTCGAATACTACCGCCGAGATGTTAGTTTGGGTTAGGTTAGGTTATATTACGCTATTGATGTATATAAAGGTCCCACGGAGACGTACAGGCCCGCAAGCCAGGAATGTTCCCAAATATTACCGCCGAGATGTTAGGTTGGGTTAGGTTAAGTTATATTACGTTCTTGATGTATATAAAGGTCCCACGGAGACGTAGAGTCCAGCAAGCCAGGAATGTTGTCAAATATTACCGCCGAGATGTTAGGTTGGGTTAGGTTAAGTTATATTACGTTCTTGATGTATATAAAGGTCCCACGGAGACTTAGAGGCCAACTCGCCGGGAATGTTGTCAAATATTACCGCCGAGATGTTAGGTTGTGTTAGGTTAGGTTATATTACGTTATTGATGTATATAAAGGTACCAGGGAGACGTAGAGTCCCGCAAGCCAGGAATGTTACCAAATATTACCGCCGAGATATTAGGTTGGGTTAGGTTAAGTTATATTACGTCCGTGATGTATATAAAGGTCCCACAGAGACGTAGAGGCCAGCAAGCCAGGAATGTGGTAAAATATTACCGCCGAGATGTTAGATTGGCTTAGGTTAGGTTATATTACGTTATTGATGTATATAATGGTCTCACGGAGACTTAGAGGCCAACTCGCCGGGAATGTTGTCAAATACTACCGCCGAGATGTTAGTTTGGGTTAGGTTAGGTTATATTACGCTATTGATGTATATAAAGGTCCCACGGAGACGTAGAGGCCCGCAAGCCAGGAATGTTCCCAAATATTACCGCCGAGATGTTAGGTTGGGTTAGGTTAAGTTATATTACGTTCTTGATGTATATAAAGGTCCCACGGAGACGTAGAGTCCAGCAAGCCAGGAATGTTGTCAAATATTATCGCCGAGATGTTAGGTTGGGTTAGGTTAAGTTATATTACGTTCTTGATGTATATAAAGGTCCCACGGAGACTTAGAGGCCAACTCGCCGGGAATGTTGTCAAATATTACCGCCGAGATGTTAGGTTGTGTTAGGTTAGGTTATATTACGTTATTGATGTATATAAAGGTACCCGGGAGACGTAGAGGCCACCAAGCCAGGAATGTTGCCAAATATTACCGCCGAGATGTTAGGTTGGGTTAGGTTAGGTTATATTACGCTATTGATGTATATAAAGGTCCCACGGAGACGTAGAGTCCCGCAAGCCAGGAATGTTACCGAATATTACTGCCGAGATATTAGATTGGTTTAGGTTAGGTTATATTACGTTATTGATGTATATAAAGGTCCCACGGAGACTTAGAGGCCTACTCGCCGGGAATGTTGTCAAATATTACCGCCGTGATGTTAGGTTGGGTTAGGTTAGGTTATATTACGCTATTGATGTATATAAAGGTCCCACGGAGACGCAGAGGCCAACAAGGCAGGAATGTGGTCAAATATTACCGCCGAGATGTTAGGTTGGGTTAGGTTAGGTTATATTACGTTATTGATGTATAAAAAGGTCCCACGTATACGTAGACGCAAACAAGCCAGGAATGTGGTCAAATATTACCGCCGAGATGTTGGATTGGGTGAGGTTAGGTTATATTACGTTCTTGACGTATATAAAGGTCCCACGGAGACGTAGAGGCCAACAAGCCGGGAATGTTGACAAATATTACCGCCGAGATGTTATATTGGGTTAGGTTATGTTATATTACGTTATTGATGTATATAAAGGTCCCACGGAGACGTAGAAGCCAACTCGCCAGGAATGTTGCCACATATTACCGCCGAGATATTAGGTTGGGTTCGGTTAAGTTGTATTACGTTCTTGATGTATATAAAGGTCCCACGGAGACTTAGAGGCCAGCTCGCCGGGAATGTGGTCAAATATTACCGCCGAGATGTTAGATTGGGTTAGGTTAGGTTATATTACGTTATTGATGTATATAAAGGTCCCACGGAGACGTAGAAGCCAACTCGCCAGGAATGTTGCCTCATATTACCGCCGAGATATTAGGTTGGGTTCGGTTAAGTTATATTACGTTCTTGATGTATATAAAGGTCCCACGGAGACTTAGAGGCCAGCTCGCCGGGAAAGTTGTCAAATATTACCGTCGAGATGTTAGGTTGGGTTAGGTTAGGTTATATTACGTTATTGATGTATAAAAAGGTCCCACGGATACGTAGAGGCAAACAAGCCAGGAATGTGGTCAAATATTACCGCCGAGATATTAGATTGGGTTTGGTTAAGTTACATTACGTTCTTGATGTATATAAAGGTCCCACGGAGACTTAGAGGCCTACTCGCCGGGAATGTTGTCAAATATTACCGCCGAGATGTTAGGTTGCGTTAGGTTAGGTTATATTACGTTATTGATGTATATAAAGGTCCCACGGAGACGTAGAGGCCAACTCGCCGGGAATGATGTCAAATATTACCGCCGAGATGTTAGTTTGGGTTAGGTTAGGTTATATTACGCTATTGATGTATATAAAGGTCCCACGGAGACGTAGAGGCCCGCAAGCCAGGAATGTTCCCAAATAATACCGCCGAGATGTTAGGTTGGGTTAGGTTAAGTTATATTACGTTCTTGATGTATATAAAGGTCCCACGGAGACTTAGAGGCCAACTCGCCGGGAATGTTGTCAAATATTACCGCCGAGATGTTAGGTTGTGTTAGGTTAGATTATATTACGTTATTGATGTATATAAAGGTACCAGGGAGACGTAGAGTCCCGCAAGCCAGGAATGTTACCAAATATTACCGCCGAGATATTAGATTGGCTTAGGTTAGGTTATATTACGTTATTGATGTATATAAAGGTCCCACGGAGACGTAGAGGCCAACAAGACAGGTATGTGGTCAAATATTACCGCCGAGATGTTAGATTGGGTTAGGTTAGGTTATATTACGTTATTGACGTATATAAAGGTCACACGGAGACGTAGATGCCAACAAGCCGGGAATGTTGACAAATATTACCGCCGAGATGTTAGGTTGTGTTAGGTTAGGTTATATTACGTTATTGATGTATATAAAGGTACCAGGGAGACGTAGAGGCCAACAAGCCAGGAATGTTGCCAAATATTACCGCCGAGATGTTAGGTTGGGTTAGGTTAGGTTATATTACGCTATTGATGTATATAAAGGTCCCACGGAGACGTAGAGTCCCGCAAGCCAGGAATGTTACCGAATATTACCGCCGAGATATTAGATTGGTTTAGGTTAGGTTATATTACGTTATTGATGTATATAAAGGTCCCACGGAAACGTAGAGGCCAACAAGACAGGTATGTGGTCAAATATTACCGCCGAGATGTTAGATTGGGTTAGGTTAGGTTATATTACGTTATTGACGTATATAAAGGTCACACGGAGACGTAGAGGCCTGCAAGCCAGGAATGTGGTTAAATATTACCGCCGAGATGTTATATTGGGTTAGGTTAGGTTATATTACGTTATTGATGTATATAAAGGTCCCACGGAGACTTAGAGGCCAACAAGCCAGGAATGTTGCCAAATATTACCGCCGAGATGTTAGGTTGGGTTAGGTTAGGTTATATTACGTTATTGATGTATAAAAAGGTCCCACGTATACGTAGACGCAAACAAGCCAGGAATGTGGTCAAATATTACCGCCGAGATGTTGGATTGGGTGAGGTTAGGTTATATTACGTTATTGACGTATATAAAGGTCCCACGGAGACGTAGAGGCCAACAAGCCGGGAATGTTGACAAATATTACCGCCGAGATGTTATATTGGGTTAGGTTATGTTATATTACGTTATTGATGTATATAAAGGTCCCACGGAGACGTAGAAGCCAACTCGACAGGAATGTTGCCACATATTACCGCCGAGATATTAGGTTGGGTTCGGTTAAGTTATATTACGTTCTTGATGTATATAAAGGTCCCACGGAGACTTAGAGGCCAGCTCGCCGGGAATGTTGTCAAATATTACCGTCGAGATGTTAGGTTGGGTTAGGTTAGGTTATATTACGTTATTGATGTATAAAAAGGTCCCACGGATACGTAGAGGCAAACAAGCCAGGAATGTGGTCAAATATTACCGCCGAGATATTAGATTGGGTTTGGTTAAGTTACATTACGTTCTTGATGTATATAAAGGTCCCACGGAGACTTAGAGGCCAACTCGCCGGGAATGTTGTCAGATATTACCGCCGAGATGTTAGGTTGGGTTAGGTTAGGTTATATTACGTTATTTATGTATATAAAGGTCCCACGGAGACGTAGAGGCAAACAAGCCAGGAATGTGGTCAAATATTACCGCCGAGATGTTAAATTGGGTTAGGTTAGGTTATATTACGTTATTGATGTATATAAACATCCCACGAAGACGTAGAAGCCAACTCGCCAGGAATGTGGTCAAATATTAGTGCCGAGATATTCGGTTGGGTGAGGTTAGGTTGTATTACGTTATTAATGTATATAAAGCTCCCACGGGGATGTAGAGGCCAACCAGCAAGGAATGTGGTCAAATATTACCGCCGAGATGTTAGATTGGCTTAGGTTAGGTTATATTACGTTATTGATGTATATAAAGGTCCCACGGAGACGTAGAGGCCAACTCGCCGGGAATGTTGTCGAATACTACCGCCGAGATGTTAGTTTGGGTTAGGTTAGGTTATATTACGCTATTGATGTATATAAAGGTCCCACGGAGACGTACAGGCCCGCAAGCCAGGAATGTTCCCAAATATTACCGCCGAGATGTTAGGTTGGGTTAGGTTAAGTTATATTACGTTCTTGATGTATATAAAGGTCCCACGGAGACGTAGAGTCCAGCAAGCCAGGAATGTTGTCAAATATTACCGCCGAGATGTTAGGTTGGGTTAGGTTAAGTTATATTACGTTCTTGATGTATATAAAGGTCCCACGGAGACTTAGAGGCCAACTCGCCGGGAATGTTGTCAAATATTACCGCCGAGATGTTAGGTTGTGTTAGGTTAGGTTATATTACGTTATTGATGTATATAAAGGTACCAGGGAGACGTAGAGTCCCGCAAGCCAGGAATGTTACCAAATATTACCGCCGAGATATTAGGTTGGGTTAGGTTAAGTTATATTACGTCCGTGATGTATATAAAGGTCCCACAGAGACGTAGAGGCCAGCAAGCCAGGAATGTGGTAAAATATTACCGCCGAGATGTTAGATTGGCTTAGGTTAGGTTATATTACGTTATTGATGTATATAATGGTCTCACGGAGACTTAGAGGCCAACTCGCCGGGAATGTTGTCAAATACTACCGCCGAGATGTTAGTTTGGGTTAGGTTAGGTTATATTACGCTATTGATGTATATAAAGGTCCCACGGAGACGTAGAGGCCCGCAAGCCAGGAATGTTCCCAAATATTACCGCCGAGATGTTAGGTTGGGTTAGGTTAAGTTATATTACGTTCTTGATGTATATAAAGGTCCCACGGAGACGTAGAGTCCAGCAAGCCAGGAATGTTGTCAAATATTATCGCCGAGATGTTAGGTTGGGTTAGGTTAAGTTATATTACGTTCTTGATGTATATAAAGGTCCCACGGAGACTTAGAGGCCAACTCGCCGGGAATGTTGTCAAATATTACCGCCGAGATGTTAGGTTGTGTTAGGTTAGGTTATATTACGTTATTGATGTATATAAAGGTACCCGGGAGACGTAGAGGCCACCAAGCCAGGAATGTTGCCAAATATTACCGCCGAGATGTTAGGTTGGGTTAGGTTAGGTTATATTACGCTATTGATGTATATAAAGGTCCCACGGAGACGTAGAGTCCCGCAAGCCAGGAATGTTACCGAATATTACCGCCGAGATATTAGATTGGTTTAGGTTAGGTTATATTACGTTATTGATGTATATAAAGGTCCCACGGAGACTTAGAGGCCTACTCGCCGGGAATGTTGTCAAATATTACCGCCGTGATGTTAGGTTGGGTTAGGTTAGGTTATATTACGCTATTGATGTATATAAAGGTCCCACGGAGACGCAGAGGCCAACAAGGCAGGAATGTGGTCAAATATTACCGCCGAGATGTTAGGTTGGGTTAGGTTAGGTTATATTACGTTATTGATGTATAAAAAGGTCCCACGTATACGTAGACGCAAACAAGCCAGGAATGTGGTCAAATATTACCGCCGAGATGTTGGATTGGGTGAGGTTAGGTTATATTACGTTATTGACGTATATAAAGGTCCCACGGAGACGTAGAGGCCAACAAGCCGGGAATGTTGACAAATATTACCGCCGAGATGTTATATTGGGTTAGGTTATGTTATATTACGTTATTGATGTATATAAAGGTCCCACGGAGACGTAGAAGCCAACTCGCCAGGAATGTTGCCACATATTACCGCCGAGATATTAGGTTGGGTTCGGTTAAGTTGTATTACGTTCTTGATGTATATAAAGGTCCCACGGAGACTTAGAGGCCAGCTCGCCGGGAATGTGGTCAAATATTACCGCCGAGATGTTAGATTGGGTTAGGTTAGGTTATATTACGTTATTGATGTATATAAAGGTCCCACGGAGACGTAGAAGCCAACTCGCCAGGAATGTTGCCTCATATTACCGCCGAGATATTAGGTTGGGTTCGGTTAAGTTATATTACGTTCTTGATGTATATAAAGGTCCCACGGAGACTTAGAGGCCAGCTCGCCGGGAAAGTTGTCAAATATTACCGTCGAGATGTTAGGTTGGGTTAGGTTAGGTTATATTACGTTATTGATGTATAAAAAGGTCCCACGGATACGTAGAGGCAAACAAGCCAGGAATGTGGTCAAATATTACCGCCGAGATATTAGATTGGGTTTGGTTAAGTTACATTACGTTCTTGATGTATATAAAGGTCCCACGGAGACTTAGAGGCCTACTCGCCGGGAATGTTGTCAAATATTACCGCCGAGATGTTAGGTTGCGTTAGGTTAGGTTATATTACGTTATTGATGTATATAAAGGTCCCACGGAGACGTAGAGGCCAACTCGCCGGGAATGATGTCAAATATTACCGCCGAGATGTTAGTTTGGGTTAGGTTAGGTTATATTACGCTATTGATGTATATAAAGGTCCCACGGAGACGTAGAGGCCCGCAAGCCAGGAATGTTCCCAAATAATACCGCCGAGATGTTAGGTTGGGTTAGGTTAAGTTATATTACGTTCTTGATGTATATAAAGGTCCCACGGAGACTTAGAGGCCAACTCGCCGGGAATGTTGTCAAATATTACCGCCGAGATGTTAGGTTGTGTTAGATTAGATTATATTACGTTATTGATGTATATAAAGGTACCAGGGAGACGTAGAGTCCCGCAAGCCAGGAATGTTACCAAATATTACCGCCGAGATATTAGATTGGCTTAGGTTAGGTTATATTACGTTATTGATGTATATAAAGGTCCCACGGAGACGTAGAGGCCAACAAGACAGGTATGTGGTCAAATATTACCGCCGAGATGTTAGATTGGGTTAGGTTAGGTTATATTACGTTATTGACGTATATAAAGGTCACACGGAGACGTAGATGCCAACAAGCCGGGAATGTTGACAAATATTACCGCCGAGATGTTAGATTGGGTTAGGTTAGGTTATATTACGTTATTAATGTATATAAAGCTCCCACGGGGACGTAGAGGCCAGCAAGCCAGGAATGTTACCAAATATTACCGCCGAGGTATTAGGTTGGGTTAGGTTAAGTTATATTACGTCCGTGATGTATATAAAGGTCCCACAGAGACGCAGAGGCCAGCAAGCCAGGAATGTGGTTAAATATTACCGCCGAGATGTTAGATTGGCTTAGGTTAGGTTATATTACGTTATTGACGTATATAAAGGTCCCACGGAGACGTAGAGGCCATCAAGCCGGGAATGTTGACAAATATTACCGCCGAGATGTTATATTGCGTTAGGTTATCTTATATTACGTTATTAATGTATATAAAGCGCCCACGGGGACGTAGAGGCCAGCAAGCCAGGAATGTGTTTAAATATTACCACCGAGATGTTAGATTGGCTTAGGTTAGGTTATATTACGTTATTGATGTATATAAAGGTCCCACGGAGACTTAGAGGCCAACTCGCCGGGAATGTTGTCAAATACTACCGCCGAGATGTTAGTTTGGGTTAGGTTAGGTTATATTACGCTATTGATGTATATAAAGGTCCCACGGAGACGTAGAGGCCCGCAAGCCAGGAATGTTCCCAAATATTACCGCCGAGATGTTAGGTTGGGTTAGGTTAAGTTATATTACATTCTTGATGTATATAAAGGTCCCACGGAGACGTAGAGTCCAGCAAGCCAGGAATGTTGTCAAATATTATCGCCGAGATGTTAGGTTGGGTTAGGTTAAGTTATATTACGTTCTTGATGTATATAAAGGTCCGACGGAGACTTAGAGGCCAACTCGCCGGGAATGTTGTCAAATATTACCGCCGGGATGTTAGGTTGTGTTAGGTTAGGTTATATTACGTTATTGATGTATATAAAGGTACCAGGGAGACGTAGAGGCCAACAAGCCAGGAATGTTGCCAAATATTACCGCCGAGATGTTAGGTTGGGTTAGGTTAGGTTATATTACGCTATTGATGTATATAAAGGTCCCACGGAGACGTAGAGTCCCGCAAGCCAGGAATGTTACCGAATATTACCGCCGAGATATTGGATTGGTTTAGGTTAGGTTATATTACGTTATTGATGTATATAAAGGTCCCACGGAGACGTAGAGGCCAACAAGACAGGTATGTGGTCAAATATTACCGCCGAGATGTTAGATTGGGTTAGGTTAGGTTATATTACGTTATTGACGTATATAAAGGTCACACGGAGACGTAGAGGCCTGCAAGCCAGGAATGTGCTTAAATATTACCGCCGAGATGTTATATTGGGTTAGGTTAGGTTATATTACGTTATTGATGTATATAAAGGTCCCACGGAGACTTAGAGGCCAACTCGCCGGGAATGTTGTCAAATATTACCGCCGTGATGTTAGGTTGGGTTAGGTTAGGTTATATTACGCTATTGATGTATATAAAGGTCCCACGGAGACGCAGAGGCCAACAAGACAGGAATGTGGTCAAATATTACCGCCGAGATGTTGGATTGGGTGAGGTTAGGTTATATTACGTTATTGATGTATATAAAGGTCCCACGGAGACGTAGAGTCCCGCAAGCCAGGAATGTTCCCAAATATTACCGCCGAGATATTAGGTTGGGTTAGGTTAAGTTATATTACGTTCTTGATGTATATAAAGGTCCCACGGAGACTTAGAGGCCAACACGCCGGGAATGTTGTCAAATATTACCGCCGAGATGTTAGGTTGGGTTAGGTTAGGTTATATTACGTTATTGATGTATATAAAGGTCCCACGGAGACGTAGAGGCAAACAAGCCAGGAATGTGGTCAAATATTACCGACGAGATGTTAAATTGGGTTAGGTTATGTTATATTACGTTATTGATGTATATAACGGTCCCACGAAGACGTAGAAGCCAACTCGCCAGGAATGTGGTCAAATATTAGTGCCGAGATATTAGGTTGGGTGAGGTTAGGTTGTATTACGTTATTAATGTATATAAAGCTCCCACGGGGATGTAGAGGCCAACAAGCCAGGAATGTGGTCAAATATTACCGCCGAGATGTTAGATTGGCTTAGGTTAGGTTATATTACGTTATTGATGTATATAAAGGTCCCACGGAGACGTAGACGCCAACTCGCCGGGAATGTTGTCAAATACTACCGCCGAGATGATAGTTTGGGTTAGGTTAGGTTATATTACGCTATTGATGTATATAAAGGTCCCACGGAGACGTAGAGGCCCGCAAGCCAGGAATGTTCCCAAATATTACCGCCGAGATGTTAGGTTGGGTTAGGTTAGGTTATATTACGCTATTGATGTATATAAAGGTCCCACGGAGACGCAGAGGCCAACAAGACAGGAATGTGGTCAAATATTACCGCCGAGATGTTGGATTGGGTGAGGTTAGGTTATATTACGTTATTGATGTATATAAAGTTCCCACGGAGACGTAGAGGCCCGCAAGCCAGGAATGTTCCCAAATATTACCGCCGAGATATTAGGTTGGGTTAGGTTAAGTTATATTACGTTCTTGATGTATATAAAGGTCCCACGGAGACTTAGAGGCCAACTCGCCGGGAATGTTGTCAAATATTACCGCCGAGATGTTAGGTTGGGTTAGGTTAGGTTATATTACGTTATTGATGTATATAAAGGTCCCACGGAGACGTAGAGGCAAACAAGCCAGGAATGTGGTCAAATATTACCGACGAGATGTTAAATTGGGTTAGGTTATGTTATATTACGTTATTGATGTATATAAAGGTCCCACGAAGACGTAGATGCCAACTCGCCAGGAATGTGGTCAAATATTAGTGCCGAGATATTAGGTTGGGTGAGGTTAGGTTGTATTACGTTATTAATGTATATAAAGCTCCCACGGGGATGTAGAGGCCAACAAGCCAGGAATGTGGTCAAATATTACCGCCGAGATGTTAGATTGGCTTAGGTTAGGTTATATTACGTTATTGATGTATATAAAGGTCCCACGGAGACGTAGAGGCCAACTCGCCGGGAATGTTGTCAAATACTACCGCCGAGATGTTAGTTTGGGTTAGGTTAGGTTATATTACGCTATTGATGTATATAAAGGTCCCACGGAGACATAGAGGCCCGCAAGCCAGGAATGTTCCCAAATATTACCGCCGAGATGTGAGGTTGGGTTAGGTTAAGTTATATTACGTTCTTGATGTATATAAAGGTCCCACGGAGACGTAGAGTCCAGCAAGCCAGGAATGTTGTCAAATATTATCGCCGAGATGTTAGGTTGGGTTAGGTTAAGTTATATTACGTTCTTGATGTATATAAAGGTCCCACGGAGACTTAGAGGCCAACTCGCCGGGAATGTTGTCAAATATTACCGCCGAGATGTTAGGTTGTGTTAGGTTAGGTTATATTACGTTATTGATGTATATAAAGGTACCAGGGAGACGTAGAGGCCAACAAGCCAGGAATGTTGCCAAATATTACCGCCGAGATGTTAGGTTGGGTTAGGTTAGGTTATATTACGCTATTGATGTATATAAAGGTCCCACGGAGACGTAGAGTCCCGCAAGCCAGGAACGTTACCGAATATTACCGCCGAGATATTAGATTGGTTTAGGTTAGGTTATATTACGTTATTGATGTATATAAAGGTCCCAGGGAGACGTAGAGGCCAACAAGACAGGTATGTGGTCAAATATTACCGCCGAGATGTTAGATTGGGTTAGGTTAGGTTATATTACGTTATTGACGTATATAAAGGTCACACGGAGACGTAGAGGCCTGCAAGCCAGGAATGTGGTTAAATATTACCGCCGAGATGTTATATTGGGTTAGGTTAGGTTATATAACGTTATTGATGTATATAAAGGTCCCACGGAGACTTAGAGGCCATCTCGCCGGGAATGTTGTCAAATATTACCGCCGTGATGTTAGGTTGGGTTAGGTTAGGTTATATTACGCTATTGATGTATATAAAGGTCCCACGGAGACGCAGAGGCCAACAAGACAGGAATGTGGTCAAATATTACCGCCGAGATGTTGGATTGGGTGAGGTTAGGTTATATTACGTTATTGACGTATATAAAGGTCCCACGGAGACGTAGAGGCCCGCAAGCCAGGAATGTTCCCAAATATTACCGCCGAGATATTAGGTTGGGTTAGGTTAAGTTATATTACGTTCTTCATGTATATAAAGGTCCCACGGCGACGTAGAGTCCAGCAAGCCAGGAATGTTGCCAAATATTACCGCCGAGATGTTAGGTTGGGTTAGGTTAAGTTATATTACGTTCTTGATGTATATAAAGGTCCCACGGAGACTTAGAGGCCAACTCGCCGGGAATGTTGTCAAATATTACCGCCGAGATGTTAGGTTGGGTTAGGTTAGGTTATATTACGTTATTGATGTATATAAAGGTACCAGGGAGACGTAGAGGCCAACAAGCCAGGAATGTTGCCAAATATTACCGCCGAGATGTTAGGTTGGGTTAGGTTAGGTTATATTACGTTATTGATGTATAAAAAGGTCCCACGTATACGTAGACGCAAACAAGCCAGGAATGTGTTCAAATATTACCGCCGAGATGTTAAATTGGGTTAGGTTATGTTATATTACGTTATTGATGTATATAATGGTCCCACGAAGACGTAGAAGCCAACTCGCCAGGAATGTGGTCAAATATTAGTGCCGAGATATTAGGTTGGGTGAGGTTAGGTTGTATTACGTTATTAATGTATATAAAGCTCCCACGGGGATGTAGAGGCCAACAAGCCAGGAATGTGGTCAAATATTACCGCCGAGATGTTAGATTGGCTTAGGTTAGGTTATATTACGTTATTGATGTATATAAAGGTCCCACGGAGACGTAGAGGCCAACTCGCCGGGAATGTTGTCAAATACTACCGCCGAGATGTTAGTTTGGGTTAGGTTAGGTTATATTACGCTATTGATGTATATAAAGGTCGCACGGAGACGTAGAGGCCCGCAAGCCAGGAATGTTCTCAAATAATACCGCCGAGATGTTAGGTTGGGTTAGGTTAAGTTATATTACGTTCTTGATGTATATAAAGGTCCCACGGAGACGTAGAGTCCAGCAAGCCAGGAATGTTGTCAAATATTATCGCCGAGATGTTAGGTTGGGTTAGGTTAAGTTATATTACGTTCTCGATGTATATAAAGGTCCGACGGAGACTTAGAGGCCAACTCGCCGGGAATGTTGTCAAATATTACCGCCGGGATGTTAGGTTGTGTTAGGTTAGGTTATATTACGCTATTGATGTATATAAAGGTCCCACGGAGACGTAGATTCCCGCAAGCCAGGAATGTTACCGAATATTACCGCCGAGATATTAGATTGGTTTAGGTTAGGTTATATTACGTTATTGATGTATATAAAGGTCCCACGGAGACGTAGAGGCCAACAAGACAGGTATGTGGTCAAATATTACCGCCGAGATGTTAGATTTGGTTAGGTTAGGTTATATTACGTTATTGACGTATATAAAGGTCCCACGAAGACGTAGATGCCAACTCGCCAGGAATGTGGTCAAATATTAGTGCCGAGATATTAGGTTGGGTGAGGTTAGGTTGTATTACGTTATTAATGTATATAAAGCTCCCACGGGGATGTAGAGGCCAACAAGCCAGGAATGTGGTCAAATATTACCGCCGAGATGTTAGATTGGCTTAGGTTAGGTTATATTACGTTATTGATGTATATAAAGGTCCCACGGAGACGTAGAGGCCAACTCGCCGGGAATGTTGTCAAATACTACCGCCGAGATGTTAGTTTGGGTTAGGTTAGGTTATATTACGCTATTGATGTATATAAAGGTCCCACGGAGACGTAGAGGCCCGCAAGCCAGGAATGTTCCCAAATATTACCGCCGAGATGTGAGGTTGGGTTAGGTTAAGTTATATTACGTTCTTGATGTATATAAAGGTCCCACGGAGACGTAGAGTCCAGCAAGCCAGGAATGTTGTCAAATATTATCGCCGAGATGTTAGGTTGGGTTAGGTTAAGTTATATTACGTTCTTGATGTATATAAAGGTCCCACGGAGACTTAGAGGCCAACTCGCCGGGAATGTTGTCAAATATTACCGCCGAGATGTTAGGTTGTGTTAGGTTAGGTTATATTACGTTATTGATGTATATAAAGGTACCAGGGAGACGTAGAGGCCAACAAGCCAGGAATGTTGCCAAATATTACCGCCGAGATGTTAGGTTGGGTTAGGTTAGGTTATATTACGCTATTGATGTATATAAAGGTCCCACGGAGACGTAGAGTCCCGCAAGCCAGGAACGTTACCGAATATTACCGCCGAGATATTAGATTGGTTTAGGTTAGGTTATATTACGTTATTGATGTATATAAAGGTCCCAGGGAGACGTAGAGGCCAACAAGACAGGTATGTGGTCAAATATTACCGCCGAGATGTTAGATTGGGTTAGGTTAGGTTATATTACGTTATTGACGTATATAAAGGTCACACGGAGACGTAGAGGCCTGCAAGCCAGGAATGTGGTTAAATATTACCGCCGAGATGTTATATTGGGTTAGGTTAGGTTATATAACGTTATTGATGTATATAAAGGTCCCACGGAGACTTAGAGGCCATCTCGCCGGGAATGTTGTCAAATATTACCGCCGTGATGTTAGGTTGGGTTAGGTTAGGTTATATTACGCTATTGATGTATATAAAGGTCCCACGGAGACGCAGAGGCCAACAAGACAGGAATGTGGTCAAATATTACCGCCGAGATGTTGGATTGGGTGAGGTTAGGTTATATTACGTTATTGACGTATATAAAGGTCCCACGGAGACGTAGAGGCCCGCAAGCCAGGAATGTTCCCAAATATTACCGCCGAGATATTAGGTTGGGTTAGGTTAAGTTATATTACGTTCTTCATGTATATAAAGGTCCCACGGCGACGTAGAGTCCAGCAAGCCAGGAATGTTGCCAAATATTACCGCCGAGATGTTAGGTTGGGTTAGGTTAAGTTATATTACGTTCTTGATGTATATAAAGGTCCCACGGAGACTTAGAGGCCAACTCGCCGGGAATGTTGTCAAATATTACCGCCGAGATGTTAGGTTGGCTTAGGTTAGGTTATATTACGTTATTGATGTATATAAAGGTACCAGGGAGACGTAGAGGCCAACAAGCCAGGAATGTTGCCAAATATTACCGCCGAGATGTTAGGTTGGGTTAGGTTAGGTTATATTACGTTATTGATGTATAAAAAGGTCCCACGTATACGTAGACGCAAACAAGCCAGGAATGTGTTCAAATATTACCGCCGAGATGTTAAATTGGGTTAGGTTATGTTATATTACGTTATTGATGTATATAATGGTCCCACGAAGACGTAGAAGCCAACTCGCCAGGAATGTGGTCAAATATTAGTGCCGAGATATTAGGTTGGGTGAGGTTAGGTTGTATTACGTTATTAATGTATATAAAGCTCCCACGGGGATGTAGAGGCCAACAAGCCAGGAATGTGGTCAAATATTACCGCCGAGATGTTAGATTGGCTTAGGTTAGGTTATATTACGTTATTGATGTATATAAAGGTCCCACGGAGACGTAGAGGGCAACTCGCCGGGAATGTTGTCAAATACTACCGCCGAGATGTTAGTTTGGGTTAGGTTAGGTTATATTACGCTATTGATGTATATAAAGGTCGCACGGAGACGTAGAGGCCCGCAAGCCAGGAATGTTCTCAAATATTACCGCCGAGATGTTAGGTTGGGTTAGGTTAAGTTATATTACGTTCTTGATGTATATAAAGGTCCCACGGAGACGTAGAGTCCAGCAAGCCAGGAATGTTGTCAAATATTATCGCCGAGATGTTAGGTTGGGTTAGGTTAAGTTATATTACGTTCTCGATGTATATAAAGGTCCGACGGAGACTTAGAGGCCAACTCGCCGGGAATGTTGTCAAATATTACCGCCGGGATGTTAGGTTGTGTTAGGTTAGGTTATATTACGCTATTGATGTATATAAAGGTCCCACGGAGACGTAGATTCCCGCAAGCCAGGAATGTTACCGAATATTACCGCCGAGATATTAGATTGGTTTAGGTTAGGTTATATTACGTTATTGATGTATATAAAGGTCCCACGGAGACGTAGAGGCCAAGACAGGTATGTGGTCAAATATTACCGCCGAGATGTTAGATTGGGTTAGGTTAGGTTATATTACGTTATTGACGTATATAAAGGTCATACGGAGACGTAGAGGCCTGCAAGCCAGGAATGTGGTTAAATATTACCGCCGAGATGTTATATTGGGTTAGGTTAGGTTATATTACGTTATTGATGTATATAAAGGTCCCACGGAGACTTAGAGGCCAACTCGCCGGGAATGTTGTCAAATATTACCGCCGTGATGTTAGGTTGGGTTAGGTTAGGTTATATTACGCTATTGATGTATATAATGGTCCCACGGAGACGCAGAGGCCAACAAGACAGGAATGTGGTCAAATATTACCGCCGAGATGTTGGATTGGGTGAGGTTAGGTTATATTACGTTATTGATGTATATAAAGGTCCCACGGAGACGTAGAGGCCCGCAAGCCAGGAATGTTCCCAAATATTACCGCCGAGATATTAGGTTGGGTTAGGTTAAGTTATATTACGTTCTTGATGTATATAAAGGTCCCACGGAGACTTAGAGGCCAACTCGCCGGGAATGTTGTCAAATATTACCGCCGAGATGTTAGGTTGGGTTAGGTTAGGTTATATTACGTTATTGATGTATATAAAGGTCCCACGGAGACGTAGAGGCAAACAAGCCAGGAATGTGGTCAAATATTACCGACGAGATGTTAAATTGGGTTAGGTTATGTTATATTACGCTATTGATGTATATAAAGGTCCCACGAAGACGTAGAAGCCAACTCGCCAGGAATGTGGTCAAATATTAGTGCCGAGATATTAGGTTGGGTGAGGTTAGGTTGTATTACGTTATTAATGTATATAAAGCTCCCACGGGGATGTAGAGGCCAACAAGCCAGGAATGTGGTCAAATATTACCGCCGAGATGTTAGATTGGCTTAGGTTAGGTTATATTACGTTATTGATGTATATAAAGGTCCCACGGAGACGTAGAGGCCAACTCGCCGGGAATGTTGTCAAATACTACCGCCGAGATGTTAGTTTGGGTTAGGTTAGGTTATATTACGCTATTGATGTATATAAAGGTCCCACGGAGACGTAGAGGCCCGCAAGCCAGGAATGTTCCCAAATATTACCGCCGAGATGTTAGGTTGGGTTAGGTTAAGTTATATTACGTTCTTGATGTATATAAAGGTCCCACGGAGACGTAGAGTCCAGCAAGCCAGGAATGTTGTCAAATATTATCGCCGAGATGTTAGGTTGGGTTAGGTTAAGTTATATTACGTTCTTGATGTATATAAAGGTCCCACGGAGACTTAGAGGCCAACTCGCCGGGAATGTTGTCAAATATTACCGCCGAGATGTTAGGTTGTGTTAGGTTAGGTTATATTACGTTATTGATGTATATAAAGGTACCAGGGAGACGTAGAGGCCAACAAGCCAGGAATGTTGCCAAATATTACCGCCGAGATGTTAGGTTGGGTTAGGTTAGGTTATATTACGCTATTGATGTATATAAACGTCCCACGGAGACGTAGAGTCCCGCAAGCCAGGAATGTTACCGAATATTACCGCCGAGATATTAGATTGGTTTAGGTTAGGTTATATTACGTTATTGATGTATATAAAGGTCCCACGGAGACGTAGAGGCCAACAAGACAGGTATGTGGTCAAATATTACCGCCGAGATGTTAGATTGGGTTAGGTTAGGTTATATTACGTTATTGACGTATATAAAGGTCACACGGAGACGTAGAGGCCTGCAAGCCAGGAATGTGGTTAAATATTACCGCCGAGATGTTATATTGGGTTAGGTTAGGTTATATAACGTTATTGATGTATATAAAGGTCCCACGGAGACTTAGAGGCCAACTCGCCGGGAATGTTGTCAAATATTACCGCCGTGATGTTAGGTTGGGTTAGGTTAGGTTATATTACGCTATTGATGTATATAAAGGTCCCACGGAGACGCAGAGGCCAACAAGACAGGAATGTGGTCAAATATTACCGCCGAGATGTTGGATTGGGTTAGGTTAAGTTACATTACGTTCTTGATGTATATAATGGTCCCACGGAGACTTAGAGGCCAACTCGCCGGGAATGTTGTCAAATATTACCGCCGAGATGTTATATTGCGTTAGGTTATCTTATATTACGTTATTAATGTATATCAAGCTCCCACGAGGACGTAGAGGCCAGCAAGCCAGGAATGTGTTTAAATATTACCACCGAGATGTTAGATTGGCTTAGGTTAGGTTATATTACGTTATTGATGTATATAAAGGTCTCACGGAGACTTAGAGGCCAACTCGCCGGGAATGTTGTCAAATATTACCGCCGAGATGTTAGGTTGGGTTAGGTTAGGTTATATTACGCTATTGATGTATATAAAGGTCCCACGGAGACGTAGAGGCCAACAAGACAGGAATGTGGTCAAATATTACCGCCGAGATGTTGGATTGGGTGAGGTTAGGTTATATTACGTTATTGACGTATATAAAGGTCCCACGGAGACGTAGAGGCCAACAAGCCGGGAATGTTGACAAATATTACTGCCCAGATGTTATATTGGGCTAGGTTATGTTATATTACGTTATTAATGTATATAAAGCTCCCACGGGGACGTAGAGGCCAGCAAGCCAGGAATGTGTTTAAATATTACCGCCGAGATGTTAGTTTGGGTTAGGTTAGGTTATATTACGCTATTGATGTATATAAAGGTCCCACGGAGACGTAGAGGCCCGCAAGCCAGGAATGTTCCCAAATATTACCGCCGAGATATTAGGTTGGGTTAGGTTAAGTTATATTACGTTCTTGATGTATATAAAGGTCCCACGGTGACGTAGAGTCCAGCAAGCCAGGAATGTTGCCAAATATTACCGCCGAGATGTTAGATTGGCTTAGGTTAGGTTATATTACGTTATTGATGTATATAAAGGTCCCACGGAGACGTAGAGGCCAACAAGACAGGTATGTGGTCAAATATTACCGCCGAGATGTTAGATTGGGTTAGGTTAGGTTATATTACGTTATTGACGTATATAAAGGTCCCACGGAGACGTAGATGCCAACAAGCCGGGAATGTTGACAAATATTACCGCCGAGATGTTAGATTGGGTTAGGTTAGGTTATATTACGTTATTAATGTATATAAAGCTCCCACGGGGACGTAGAGGCCAGCAAGCCAGGAATGTGGTTAAATATTACCGCCGAGATGTTAGATTGGCTTAGGTTAGGTTATATTACGTTATTGATGTATATAAAGGTCTCACGGAGACTTAGAGCCCAGCAAGCCAGGAATGTGTTTAAATATTACCGCCGAGATGTTAGATTGGCTTAGGTTAGGTTATATTACGTTATTGATGTATATAAAGGTCCCACGGAGACGTAGAGGCCAACTCGCCGGGAATGTTGTCAAATATTACCGCCGAGATGTTAGTTTGGGTTAGGTTAGGTTATATTACGCTATTGATGTATATAAAGGTCCCACGGAGACGTAGAGGCCCGCAAGCCAGGAATGTTCCCAAATATTACCGCCGAGATGTTAGGTTGAGTTAGGTTAAGTTATTTTACGTTCTTGATGTATATAAAGGTCCCACGGAGACGTAGAGTCCAGCAAGCCAGGTATGTTGTCAAATATTACCGCCGAGATGTTAGGTTGGGTTAGGTTAAGTTATATTACGTTCTTGATGTATATAAAGGTCCCACGGAGACTTAGAGGCCAACTCGCCGGGAATGTTGTCAAATATTACCGCCGAGATGTTAGGTTGTGTTAGGTTAGGTTATACTACGTTATTGATGTATATAAAGGTACCAGGGAGACGTAGAGGCCAACAAGCCAGGAATGTTGCCAAATATTACCGCCGAGATGTTAGGTTGGGTTAGGTTAGGTTATATTACGCTATTGATGTATATAAAGGTCCCACGGAGACGTAGAGTCCCGCAAGCCAGGAATGTTACCAAATATTACCGCCGAGATATTAGGTTGGGTTAGGTTAAGTTATATTACGTCCGTGATATATATAAAGGTCCCACAGAGACGTAGAGGCCAGCAAGCTAGGAATGTGGTTAAATATTACCGCCGAGATGTTAGATTGGCTTAGGTTAGGTTATATTACGTTATTGATGTATATAAAGGTCTCACGGAGACTTAGAGGCCAACTCGCCGGGAATGTGGTCAAATATTACCGCCGAGATGTTGGATTGGGTGAGGTTAGGTTATATTACGTTATTGACGTATATAAAGGTCCCACGGAGACGTAGAGGCCATCAAGCCGGGAATGTTGACAAATATTACCGCCGAGATGTTATATTGCGTTAGGTTATGTTATATTACGTTATTAATGTATATAAAGGTCCCACGGAGACTTAGAGGCCAACTCGCCGGGAATGTTGTCAAATATTACCGCCGAGATGTTGGATTGGGTGAGGTTAGGCTATATTACGTTATTGACGTATATAAAGGTCCCACGGAGACGTAGAGGCAAACAAGCCAGGAATGTGGTCAAATATTACCGACGAGATGTTAAATTGGGTTAGGTTATGTTATATTACGTTATTGATGTATATAAAGGTCCCACGAAGACGTAGAAGCCAACTCGCCAGGAATGTGGTCAAATATTAGTGCCGAGATATTAGGTTGGGTGAGGTTAAGTTATATTACGTCCGTGATGTATATAAAGGTCCCACAGAGACGTAGGGGCCAGCAAGCCAGGAATGTGCTCAAATATTACCGCCGAGATGTTAGATTGGGTTAGGTTAGGTTATATTACGTTATTGAAGTATATAAAGGTCCCACGGAAACTTAGGCGCCAACTCGCAGGGAATGTTGTCAAATATTACCGCCGAGATGTTAGGTTGGGTTAGGTTAAGTTATATTACGTTCTTGGTGTATATAAAGGTCCCACGGAGACGTAGAGGCCCGCAAGCCAGGAATGTTCCCAAATATTACCGCCGAGATATTAGGTTGGGTTAGGTTAAGTTATATTACGTTCTTGATGTATATAAAGGTCCCACGGAGACGTAGAGTCCAGCAAGCCAGGAATGTTGTCAAATATTATCGCCGAGATGTTAGGTTGGGTTAGGTTAAGTTATATTACGTTCTTGATGTATATAAAGGTCCCACGGAGACTTAGAGGCCAACTCGCCGGGAATGTTGTCAAATATTACCGCCGAGATGTTAGGTTGTGTTAGGTTAGGTTATATTACGTTATTGATGTATATAAAGGTACCAGGGAGACGTAGAGGCCAACAAGCCAGGAATGTTGCCAAATATTACCGCCGAGATGTTAGGTTGGGTTAGGTTAGGTTATATTACGCTATTGATGTATATAAAGGTCCCACGGAGACGTAGAGTCCCGCAAGCCAGGAACGTTACCGAATATTACCGCCGAGATATTAGATTGGTTTAGGTTAGGTTATATTACGTTATTGATGTATATAAAGGTCCCAGGGAGACGTAGAGGCCAACAAGACAGGTATGTGGTCAAATATTACCGCCGAGATGTTAGATTGGGTTAGGTTAGGTTATATTACGTTATTGACGTATATAAAGGTCACACGGAGACGTAGAGGCCTGCAAGCCAGGAATGTGGTTAAATATTACCGCCGAGATGTTATATTGGGTTAGGTTAGGTTATATAACGTTATTGATGTATATAAAGGTCCCACGGAGACTTAGAGGCCATCTCGCCGGGAATGTTGTCAAATATTACCGCCGTGATGTTAGGTTGGGTTAGGTTAGGTTATATTACGCTATTGATGTATATAAAGGTCCCACGGAGACGCAGAGGCCAACAAGACAGGAATGTGGTCAAATATTACCGCCGAGATGTTGGATTGGGTGAGGTTAGGTTATATTACGTTATTGACGTATATAAAGGTCCCACGGAGACGTAGAGGCCCGCAAGCCAGGAATGTTCCCAAATATTACCGCCGAGATATTAGGTTGGGTTAGGTTAAGTTATATTACGTTCTTCATGTATATAAAGGTCCCACGGCGACGTAGAGTCCAGCAAGCCAGGAATGTTGCCAAATATTACCGCCGAGATGTTAGGTTGGGTTAGGTTAAGTTATATTACGTTCTTGATGTATATAAAGGTCCCACGGAGACTTAGAGGCCAACTCGCCGGGAATGTTGTCAAATATTACCGCCGAGATGTTAGGTTGGCTTAGGTTAGGTTATATTACGTTATTGATGTATATAAAGGTACCAGGGAGACGTAGAGGCCAACAAGCCAGGAATGTTGCCAAATATTACCGCCGAGATGTTAGGTTGGGTTAGGTTAGGTTATATTACGTTATTGATGTATAAAAAGGTCCCACGTATACGTAGACGCAAACAAGCCAGGAATGTGTTCAAATATTACCGCCGAGATGTTAAATTGGGTTAGGTTATGTTATATTACGTTATTGATGTATATAATGGTCCCACGAAGACGTAGAAGCCAACTCGCCAGGAATGTGGTCAAATATTAGTGCCGAGATATTAGGTTGGGTGAGGTTAGGTTGTATTACGTTATTAATGTATATAAAGCTCCCACGGGGATGTAGAGGCCAACAAGCCAGGAATGTGGTCAAATATTACCGCCGAGATGTTAGATTGGCTTAGGTTAGGTTATATTACGTTATTGATGTATATAAAGGTCCCACGGAGACGTAGAGGGCAACTCGCCGGGAATGTTGTCAAATACTACCGCCGAGATGTTAGTTTGGGTTAGGTTAGGTTATATTACGCTATTGATGTATATAAAGGTCGCACGGAGACGTAGAGGCCCGCAAGCCAGGAATGTTCTCAAATATTACCGCCGAGATGTTAGGTTGGGTTAGGTTAAGTTATATTACGTTCTTGATGTATATAAAGGTCCCACGGAGACGTAGAGTCCAGCAAGCCAGGAATGTTGTCAAATATTATCGCCGAGATGTTAGGTTGGGTTAGGTTAAGTTATATTACGTTCTCGATGTATATAAAGGTCCGACGGAGACTTAGAGGCCAACTCGCCGGGAATGTTGTCAAATATTACCGCCGGGATGTTAGGTTGTGTTAGGTTAGGTTATATTACGCTATTGATGTATATAAAGGTCCCACGGAGACGTAGATTCCCGCAAGCCAGGAATGTTACCGAATATTACCGCCGAGATATTAGATTGGTTTAGGTTAGGTTATATTACGTTATTGATGTATATAAAGGTCCCACGGAGACGTAGAGGCCAAGACAGGTATGTGGTCAAATATTACCGCCGAGATGTTAGATTGGGTTAGGTTAGGTTATATTACGTTATTGACGTATATAAAGGTCATACGGAGACGTAGAGGCCTGCAAGCCAGGAATGTGGTTAAATATTACCGCCGAGATGTTATATTGGGTTAGGTTAGGTTATATTACGTTATTGATGTATATAAAGGTCCCACGGAGACTTAGAGGCCAACTCGCCGGGAATGTTGTCAAATATTACCGCCGTGATGTTAGGTTGGGTTAGGTTAGGTTATATTACGCTATTGATGTATATAATGGTCCCACGGAGACGCAGAGGCCAACAAGACAGGAATGTGGTCAAATATTACCGCCGAGATGTTGGATTGGGTGAGGTTAGGTTATATTACGTTATTGATGTATATAAAGGTCCCACGGAGACGTAGAGGCCCGCAAGCCAGGAATGTTCCCAAATATTACCGCCGAGATATTAGGTTGGGTTAGGTTAAGTTATATTACGTTCTTGATGTATATAAAGGTCCCACGGAGACTTAGAGGCCAACTCGCCGGGAATGTTGTCAAATATTACCGCCGAGATGTTAGGTTGGGTTAGGTTAGGTTATATTACGTTATTGATGTATATAAAGGTCCCACGGAGACGTAGAGGCAAACAAGCCAGGAATGTGGTCAAATATTACCGACGAGATGTTAAATTGGGTTAGGTTATGTTATATTACGCTATTGATGTATATAAAGGTCCCACGAAGACGTAGAAGCCAACTCGCCAGGAATGTGGTCAAATATTAGTGCCGAGATATTAGGTTGGGTGAGGTTAGGTTGTATTACGTTATTAATGTATATAAAGCTCCCACGGGGATGTAGAGGCCAACAAGCCAGGAATGTGGTCAAATATTACCGCCGAGATGTTAGATTGGCTTAGGTTAGGTTATATTACGTTATTGATGTATATAAAGGTCCCACGGAGACGTAGAGGCCAACTCGCCGGGAATGTTGTCAAATACTACCGCCGAGATGTTAGTTTGGGTTAGGTTAGGTTATATTACGCTATTGATGTATATAAAGGTCCCACGGAGACGTAGAGGCCCGCAAGCCAGGAATGTTCCCAAATATTACCGCCGAGATGTTAGGTTGGGTTAGGTTAAGTTATATTACGTTCTTGATGTATATAAAGGTCCCACGGAGACGTAGAGTCCAGCAAGCCAGGAATGTTGTCAAATATTATCGCCGAGATGTTAGGTTGGGTTAGGTTAAGTTATATTACGTTCTTGATGTATATAAAGGTCCCACGGAGACTTAGAGGCCAACTCGCCGGGAATGTTGTCAAATATTACCGCCGAGATGTTAGGTTGTGTTAGGTTAGGTTATAT
Source organism: Xylocopa violacea (assembly GCA_963969225.1). Lineage (NCBI taxonomy): Eukaryota > Metazoa > Arthropoda > Insecta > Hymenoptera > Apidae > Xylocopa > Xylocopa violacea. The sequence goes on along the minus strand of CAXAJV010000733.1, from coordinate 506,470 downwards.
TACGTTATTGATGTATATAAAGGTACCAGGGAGACGTAGAGGCCAACAAGCCAGGAATGTTGCCAAATATTACCGCCGAGATGTTAGGTTGGGTTAGGTTAGGTTATATTACGCTATTGATGTATATAAACGTCCCACGGAGACGTAGAGTCCCGCAAGCCAGGAATGTTACCGAATATTACCGCCGAGATATTAGATTGGTTTAGGTTAGGTTATATTACGTTATTGATGTATATAAAGGTCCCACGGAGACGTAGAGGCCAACAAGACAGGTATGTGGTCAAATATTACCGCCGAGATGTTAGATTGGGTTAGGTTAGGTTATATTACGTTATTGACGTATATAAAGGTCACACGGAGACGTAGAGGCCTGCAAGCCAGGAATGTGGTTAAATATTACCGCCGAGATGTTATATTGGGTTAGGTTAGGTTATATAACGTTATTGATGTATATAAAGGTCCCACGGAGACTTAGAGGCCAACTCGCCGGGAATGTTGTCAAATATTACCGCCGTGATGTTAGGTTGGGTTAGGTTAGGTTATATTACGCTATTGATGTATATAAAGGTCCCACGGAGACGCAGAGGCCAACAAGACAGGAATGTGGTCAAATATTACCGCCGAGATGTTGGATTGGGTTAGGTTAAGTTACATTACGTTCTTGATGTATATAATGGTCCCACGGAGACTTAGAGGCCAACTCGCCGGGAATGTTGTCAAATATTACCGCCGAGATGTTATATTGCGTTAGGTTATCTTATATTACGTTATTAATGTATATCAAGCTCCCACGAGGACGTAGAGGCCAGCAAGCCAGGAATGTGTTTAAATATTACCACCGAGATGTTAGATTGGCTTAGGTTAGGTTATATTACGTTATTGATGTATATAAAGGTCTCACGGAGACTTAGAGGCCAACTCGCCGGGAATGTTGTCAAATATTACCGCCGAGATGTTAGGTTGGGTTAGGTTAGGTTATATTACGCTATTGATGTATATAAAGGTCCCACGGAGACGTAGAGGCCAACAAGACAGGAATGTGGTCAAATATTACCGCCGAGATGTTGGATTGGGTGAGGTTAGGTTATATTACGTTATTGACGTATATAAAGGTCCCACGGAGACGTAGAGGCCAACAAGCCGGGAATGTTGACAAATATTACTGCCCAGATGTTATATTGGGCTAGGTTATGTTATATTACGTTATTAATGTATATAAAGCTCCCACGGGGACGTAGAGGCCAGCAAGCCAGGAATGTGTTTAAATATTACCGCCGAGATGTTAGTTTGGGTTAGGTTAGGTTATATTACGCTATTGATGTATATAAAGGTCCCACGGAGACGTAGAGGCCCGCAAGCCAGGAATGTTCCCAAATATTACCGCCGAGATATTAGGTTGGGTTAGGTTAAGTTATATTACGTTCTTGATGTATATAAAGGTCCCACGGTGACGTAGAGTCCAGCAAGCCAGGAATGTTGCCAAATATTACCGCCGAGATGTTAGATTGGCTTAGGTTAGGTTATATTACGTTATTGATGTATATAAAGGTCCCACGGAGACGTAGAGGCCAACAAGACAGGTATGTGGTCAAATATTACCGCCGAGATGTTAGATTGGGTTAGGTTAGGTTATATTACGTTATTGACGTATATAAAGGTCCCACGGAGACGTAGATGCCAACAAGCCGGGAATGTTGACAAATATTACCGCCGAGATGTTAGATTGGGTTAGGTTAGGTTATATTACGTTATTAATGTATATAAAGCTCCCACGGGGACGTAGAGGCCAGCAAGCCAGGAATGTGGTTAAATATTACCGCCGAGATGTTAGATTGGCTTAGGTTAGGTTATATTACGTTATTGATGTATATAAAGGTCTCACGGAGACTTAGAGCCCAGCAAGCCAGGAATGTGTTTAAATATTACCGCCGAGATGTTAGATTGGCTTAGGTTAGGTTATATTACGTTATTGATGTATATAAAGGTCCCACGGAGACGTAGAGGCCAACTCGCCGGGAATGTTGTCAAATATTACCGCCGAGATGTTAGTTTGGGTTAGGTTAGGTTATATTACGCTATTGATGTATATAAAGGTCCCACGGAGACGTAGAGGCCCGCAAGCCAGGAATGTTCCCAAATATTACCGCCGAGATGTTAGGTTGAGTTAGGTTAAGTTATTTTACGTTCTTGATGTATATAAAGGTCCCACGGAGACGTAGAGTCCAGCAAGCCAGGTATGTTGTCAAATATTACCGCCGAGATGTTAGGTTGGGTTAGGTTAAGTTATATTACGTTCTTGATGTATATAAAGGTCCCACGGAGACTTAGAGGCCAACTCGCCGGGAATGTTGTCAAATATTACCGCCGAGATGTTAGGTTGTGTTAGGTTAGGTTATACTACGTTATTGATGTATATAAAGGTACCAGGGAGACGTAGAGGCCAACAAGCCAGGAATGTTGCCAAATATTACCGCCGAGATGTTAGGTTGGGTTAGGTTAGGTTATATTACGCTATTGATGTATATAAAGGTCCCACGGAGACGTAGAGTCCCGCAAGCCAGGAATGTTACCAAATATTACCGCCGAGATATTAGGTTGGGTTAGGTTAAGTTATATTACGTCCGTGATATATATAAAGGTCCCACAGAGACGTAGAGGCCAGCAAGCTAGGAATGTGGTTAAATATTACCGCCGAGATGTTAGATTGGCTTAGGTTAGGTTATATTACGTTATTGATGTATATAAAGGTCTCACGGAGACTTAGAGGCCAACTCGCCGGGAATGTGGTCAAATATTACCGCCGAGATGTTGGATTGGGTGAGGTTAGGTTATATTACGTTATTGACGTATATAAAGGTCCCACGGAGACGTAGAGGCCATCAAGCCGGGAATGTTGACAAATATTACCGCCGAGATGTTATATTGCGTTAGGTTATGTTATATTACGTTATTAATGTATATAAAGGTCCCACGGAGACTTAGAGGCCAACTCGCCGGGAATGTTGTCAAATATTACCGCCGAGATGTTGGATTGGGTGAGGTTAGGCTATATTACGTTATTGACGTATATAAAGGTCCCACGGAGACGTAGAGGCAAACAAGCCAGGAATGTGGTCAAATATTACCGACGAGATGTTAAATTGGGTTAGGTTATGTTATATTACGTTATTGATGTATATAAAGGTCCCACGAAGACGTAGAAGCCAACTCGCCAGGAATGTGGTCAAATATTAGTGCCGAGATATTAGGTTGGGTGAGGTTAAGTTATATTACGTCCGTGATGTATATAAAGGTCCCACAGAGACGTAGGGGCCAGCAAGCCAGGAATGTGCTCAAATATTACCGCCGAGATGTTAGATTGGGTTAGGTTAGGTTATATTACGTTATTGAAGTATATAAAGGTCCCACGGAAACTTAGGCGCCAACTCGCAGGGAATGTTGTCAAATATTACCGCCGAGATGTTAGGTTGGGTTAGGTTAAGTTATATTACGTTCTTGGTGTATATAAAGGTCCCACGGAGACGTAGAGGCCCGCAAGCCAGGAATGTTCCCAAATATTACCGCCGAGATATTAGGTTGGGTTAGGTTAAGTTATATTACGTTCTTGATGTATATAAAGGTCCCACGGTGACGTAGAGTCCAGCAAGCCAGGAATGCTGCCAAATATTACCGCCGAGATGTTAGATTGGCTTAGGTTAGGTTATATTACGTTATTGATGTATATAAAGGTCCCACGGAGACGTAGAGGACAACAAGACAGGTATGTGGTCAAATATTACCACCGAGATGTTAGATTGGGTTAGGTTAGGTTATATTACGTTATTGACGTATATAAAGGTCCCACGGAGACGTAGATGCCAACAAGCCGGGAATGTTGACAAATATTACCGCCGAGATGTTAAATTGGGTTAGGTTAGGTTATATTACGTTATTAATGTATATAAAGCTCCCACGGGGACGTAGAGGCCAGCAAGCCAGGAATGTGGTTAAATATTACTGCCGAGATGTTAGATTGGCTTAGGTTAGGTTATATTACGTTATTGATGTATATAAAGGTCTCACGGAGACTTAGAGGCCAGCAAGCCAGGAATGTGTTTAAATATTACCGCCGAGATGTTAGATTGGCTTAGGTTAGGTTATATTACGTTATTGATGTATATAAAGGTCCCACGGAGACGTAGAGGCCAACTCGCCGGGAATGTTGTCAAATATTACCGCCGAGATGTTAGTTTGGGTTAGGTTAGGTTATATTACGCTATTGATGTATATAAAGGTCCCACGGAGACGTAGAGGCCCGCAAGCCAGGAATGTTCCCAAATATTACCGCCGAGATGTTAGGTTGAGTTAGGTTAAGTTATATTACGTTCTTGATGTATATAAAGGTCCCACGGAGACGTAGAGTCCAGCAAGCCAGGTATGTTGTCAAATATTACCGCCGAGATGTTAGGTTGGGTTAGGTTAAGTTATATTACGTTCTTGATGTATATAAAGGTCCCACGGAGACTTAGATTCCAACTCGCCGGGAATGTTGTCAAATATTACCGCCGAGATGTTAGGTTGTGTTAGGTTAGGTTATACTACGTTATTGATGTATATAAAGGTACCAGGGAGACGTAGAGGCCAACAAGCCAGGAATGTTGCCAAATATTACCGCCGAGATGTTAGATTGGCTTAGGTTAGGTTATATTACGTTATTGATGTATATAAAGGTCTCACGGAGACTTAGAGGCCAACTCGCCGGGAATGTTGTCAAATATTACCGCCGAGATGTTAGGTTGGGTTAGGTTAGTTTATATTACGCTATTGATGTATATAAAGGTCCCACGGAGACGCAGAGGCCAACAAGACAGGAATGTGGTCAAATATTACCGCCGAGATGTTGGATTGGGTGAGGTTAGGCTATATTACGTTATTGACGTATATAAAGGTCCCACGGAGACGTAGAGGCCAACAAGCCGGGAATGTTGACAAATATTACCGCCGAGATGTTATATTGGGTTGGGTTATGTTATATTACGTTATTAATGTATATAAAGCTCCCACGGGGACGTAGAGGCCAGCAAGCCAGGAATGTGTTTAAATATTACCGCCGAGATGTTAGATTGGCTTAGGTTAGGTTATATTACGTTATTGATGTATATAAAGGTCCCACGGAGACGTGGAGGCCAACTCGCCGGGAATGTTGTCAAATATTACCGCCGAGATGTTAGTTTGGGTTAGGTTAGGTCATTTTACGCTATTGATGTATATAAAGGTCCCACGGAGACGTAGAGGCCGGCAAGCCAGGAATGTTCCCAAATATTACCGCCGAGATATTAGGTTGGGTTAGGTTAAGTTATATTACGTTCTTGATGTATATAAAGGTCCCACGGAGACGTAGAGTCCAGCAAGTCAGGAATGTTGCCAAATATTACCGCCGAGATGTTAGATTGGCTTAGGTTAAGTTATATTACGTTCTTGATGTATATAAAGGTCCCACGGAGACTTAGAGGCCAACTCGCCGGGAATGTTGTCAAATATTACCGCCGAGATGTTAGGTTGGGTTAGGTTAGGTTATATTACGTTATTGATGTATATAAAGGTATCAGGGAGACTTAGAAGCCAACTCGCCAGGAATGTTGCCACATATTACCGCCGAGATATTAGGTTGGGTTAGGTTAAGTTATATTACGTTCTTGATGTATATAAAGGTCCCACGGAGACTTAGAGGCCAGCTCGCCGGGAATGTTGTCAAATATTACCGTCGAGACGTTAGGTTGGGTTAGGTTAGGTTATATTACGTTATTGATGTATAAAAAGGTCCCACGGATACGTAGAGGCAAACAAGCCAGGAATGTGGTCAAATATTACCGCCGAGATGTTAGATTGGGTTTGGTTAGGTTATATTACGTTATTGACGTATATAAAGGTCCCACGGAGACGTAGAGGCCAACAAGCCGGGAATGTTGACAAATATTACCGCCGAGATGTTATATTGGGTTAGGTTATGTTATATTACGTTATTAATGTATATAAAGCTCCCACGGGGACGTAGAGGCGAGCAAGCCAGGAATGTGTTTAAATATTACCGCCGAGATGTTAGATTGGCTTAGGTTAGGTTATATTACGTTATTGATGTATATAAAGGTCCCACGGAGACGTAGAGGCCAACTCGCCGGGAATGTTGTCAAATATTACCGCCGAGATGTTAGTTTGGGTTAGGTTAGGTTATATTACGCTATTGATGTATATAAAGGTCCCACGGAGACGTAGAGGCCCGCACGCCAGGAATGTTGTCAAATATTACCGCCGAGATGTTAGTTTGGGTTAGGTTAGGTTATATTACGCTATTGATGTATATAAAGGTCCCACGGAGACGTAGAGGCCCGCAAGCCAGGAATGTTCCCAAATATTACCGCCGAGATGTTAGGTTGGGTTAGGTTAAGTTATATTACGTTCTTGATGTATATAAAGGTCCCACGGAGACGTAGAGTCCAGCAAGCCAGGAATGTTGCTAAATATTACCGCCGAGATGTTAGGTTGGGTAGGTTAAGTTATATTACGTTCTTGATGTATATAAAGGTCCCACGGAGACTTAGAGGCCAACTCGCCGGGAATGTTGTCAAATATTACCGCCGAGATGTTAGGTTGGGTTAGGTTAGGTTATATTACGTTATTGATGTATATAAAGGTACCAGGGAGACGTAGAGGCCAACAAGCCAGGAATGTTGCCAAATATTACCGCCGAGATGTTAGGTTGTGTTAGGTTAGGTTATATTACGTTATTGATGTATAAAAAGGTCCCACGTATACGTAGAGGCAAACAAGCCAGGAATGTGGTCAAATATTACCGCCGAGATGTTAGATTGGGTTAGGTTAGGTTATATTACGTTATTGATGTATATAAAGGTCCCACGGAGACGTAGAAGCCAACTCGCCATTAATGTTGCCACATATTACCGCCGAGATATTAGGTTGGGTTAGGTTAAGTTATATGACGTTCTTGATGTATATAAAGGTCCCACGGGGACGTAGAGGCCAGCAAGCCAGGAATGTGGTTAAATATTACCACCGAGATGTTAGATTGGCTTCGGTTAGGTTATATTACGTTATTGACGTATATAAAGGTCCCGCGGAGACGTAGAGGCCAACAAGCCGGGAATGTTGACAAATAATACCGCCGAGATGTTAGATTGGGTTAGGTTAGGTTATATTACGTTATTAATGTATATAAAGCTCCCACGGGGACGTAGAGGCCAGCAAGCCAGGAATGTGGTTAAATATTACCGCCGAGATGTTAGATTGGCTTAGGTTAGGTTATATTACGTTATTGATGTATATAAAGGTCCCACGGAGACGTAGAGCCCAGCAAGCCAGGAATGTGCTCAAATATTACCGCCGAGATGTTAGATTGGGTTAGGTTAGGTTATATTACGTTATTGAAGTATATAAAGGTCCCACGGAAACTTAGGCGCCAACTCGCAGGGAATGTTGTCAAATATTACCGCCGAGATGTTAGGTTGGGATAGGTTATTTTATATTACGTTATTGATGTATATAAAGGTCCCACGGAGACGTAGAGGCAAACAAGCCAGGAATGTGGTCAAATATTACCGCCGAGATGTTAGATTGGGTTTGGTTAGGTTATATTACGTTATTGACGTATATAAAGGTCCCAGGAAGACGTAGAGGCCAACAAGCCAGGAATGTTGCCAAATATTACCGCCGAGATGTTAGGTTGGGTTAGGTTAGGTTATACTACGTTATTGATGTATATAAAGGTACCAGGGAGACGTAGAGGCCAACAAGCCAGGAATGTTGCCAAATATTACCGCCGAGATGTTAGATTGGCTTAGGTTAGGTTATATTACGTTATTGATGTATATAAAGGTCTCACGGAGACTTAGAGGCCAACTCGCCGGGAATGTTGTCAAATATTACCGCCGAGATGTTAGGTTGGGTTAGGTTAGTTTATATTACGCTATTGATGTATATAAAGGTCCCACGGAGACGCAGAGGCCAACAAGACAGGAATGTGGTCAAATATTACCGCCGAGATGTTGGATTGGGTGAGGTTAGGCTATATTACGTTATTGACGTATATAAAGGTCCCACGGAGACGTAGAGGCCAACAAGCCGGGAATGTTGACAAATAATACCGTCGAGATGTTAGATTGGGTTAGGTTAGGTTATATTACGTTATTAATGTATATAAAGCTCCCACGGGGACGTAGAGGCCAGCAAGCCAGGAATGTGGTTAAATATTACCGCCGAGATGTTAGATTGGCTTAGGTTAGGTTATATTACGTTATTGATGTATATAAAGGTCCCACGTATACGTAGAGGCAAACAAGCCAGGAATGTGGTCAAATATTACCGCCGAGATGTTAGATTGGGTGTGGTTAGGTTATATTACGTTATTGACGTATATAAAGATCCCACGAAGACGTAGATCCCAACTCGCCACGAATGTTGTCAAATATTACCGCCGAGATGATAGGTTGGTTAGGTTAGGATATATTACGTTATTCATGTATAGGAAGGTCCCACGGAGACGTAGAGGCCAACTCGCCAGGAATGTTGTCAAATATTACCGCCGAGATATTAGGTTGGGTTAGGTTAAGTTATATTACGGTCTTGATGTATATAAAGGTCCCACGGAGACGTAGAGGCCCGCAAGCCAGGAATGTTGCCAAATATTACCGCCGAGATGTTAGGTTGGGTTAGGTTAGGTTATATTACGTTATTGATGTATAAAAAGGTCCCACGGATACGTAGAGGCAAACAAGCCAGGAATGTGGTCAAATATTACCGCCGAGATGTTAGATTGGGTGTGGTTAGGTTATATTACGTTATTGACGTATATAAAGATCCCACGAAGACGTAGATCCCAACTCGCCACGAATGTTGTCAAATATTACCGCCGAGATGATAGGTTGGTTAGGTTAGGATATATTACGTTATTCATGTATAGGAAGGTCCCACGGAGACGTAGAGGCCAACTCGCCAGGAATGTTGTCAAATATTACCGCCGAGATATTAGGTTGGGTTAGGTTAAGTTATATTACGTTCTTGATGTATATAAAGGTCCCACGGAGACGTAGAGGCCCGCAAGCCAGGAATGTTCCCAAATATTACCGCCGAGATATTAGGTTGGGTTAGGTTAAGTTACATTACGTTCTTGATGTATATAAAGGTCCCACGGAGATGTAGAGTCCAGCAAGCCAGGAATGTTGCCAAATATTACCGCCGAGATGTTAGGTTGGGTTAGGTTAAGTTATATTACGTTCTTGATGTATATAAAGGTCCCACGAGGACTTAGAGGCCAACTCGCCGGGAATGTTGTCAAATATTACCGCCGAGATGTTAGGTTGGGTTAGGTTAGGTTATATTACGTTATTGATGTATATAAAGGTACCAGGGAGACGTAGTGGCCAACAAGCCAGGAATGTTGCCAAATATTACCGCCTAGATGTTAGGTTGGGTTAGGTTAGGTTATATTACGTTATTGATGTATAAAGAGGTCCCACGTATACGTAGAGGCAAACAAGCCAGGAATGTGGTCAAATATTACCGCCGAGATGTTAGATTGGGTTAGGTTAGGTTATATTACGTTATTGATGTATATAAAGGTCCCACGGAGACGTAGAAGCCAACTCGCCAGGAATGTTGCCACATATTACCGCCGAGATATTAGGTTGGGTTAGGTTAAGTTATATTACGTTCTTGGTGTATATAAAGGTCCCACGGAGACGTAGAGGCCCGCAAGCCAGGAATGTTCCCAAATATTACCGCCGAGATATTAGGTTGGGTTAGGTTAAGTTATATTACGTTCTTGATGTATATAAAGGTCCCACGGTGACGTAGAGTCCAGCAAGCCAGGAATGCTGCCAAATATTACCGCCGAGATGTTAGATTGGCTTAGGTTAGGTTATATTACGTTATTGATGTATATAAAGGTCCCACGGAGACGTAGAGGACAACAAGACAGGTATGTGGTCAAATATTACCACCGAGATGTTAGATTGGGTTAGGTTAGGTTATATTACGTTATTGACGTATATAAAGGTCCCACGGAGACGTAGATGCCAACAAGCCGGGAATGTTGACAAATATTACCGCCGAGATGTTAAATTGGGTTAGGTTAGGTTATATTACGTTATTAATGTATATAAAGCTCCCACGGGGACGTAGAGGCCAGCAAGCCAGGAATGTGGTTAAATATTACTGCCGAGATGTTAGATTGGCTTAGGTTAGGTTATATTACGTTATTGATGTATATAAAGGTCTCACGGAGACTTAGAGGCCAGCAAGCCAGGAATGTGTTTAAATATTACCGCCGAGATGTTAGATTGGCTTAGGTTAGGTTATATTACGTTATTGATGTATATAAAGGTCCCACGGAGACGTAGAGGCCAACTCGCCGGGAATGTTGTCAAATATTACCGCCGAGATGTTAGTTTGGGTTAGGTTAGGTTATATTACGCTATTGATGTATATAAAGGTCCCACGGAGACGTAGAGGCCCGCAAGCCAGGAATGTTCCCAAATATTACCGCCGAGATGTTAGGTTGAGTTAGGTTAAGTTATATTACGTTCTTGATGTATATAAAGGTCCCACGGAGACGTAGAGTCCAGCAAGCCAGGTATGTTGTCAAATATTACCGCCGAGATGTTAGGTTGGGTTAGGTTAAGTTATATTACGTTCTTGATGTATATAAAGGTCCCACGGAGACTTAGATTCCAACTCGCCGGGAATGTTGTCAAATATTACCGCCGAGACGTTAGGTTGTGTTAGGTTAGGTTATACTACGTTATTGATGTATATAAAGGTACCAGGGAGACGTAGAGGCCAACAAGCCAGGAATGTTGCCAAATATTACCGCCGAGATGTTAGATTGGCTTAGGTTAGGTTATATTACGTTATTGATGTATATAAAGGTCTCACGGAGACTTAGAGGCCAACTCGCCGGGAATGTTGTCAAATATTACCGCCGAGATGTTAGGTTGGGTTAGGTTAGTTTATATTACGCTATTGATGTATATAAAGGTCCCACGGAGACGCAGAGGCCAACAAGACAGGAATGTGGTCAAATATTACCGCCGAGATGTTGGATTGGGTGAGGTTAGGCTATATTACGTTATTGACGTATATAAAGGTCCCACGGAGACGTAGAGGCCAACAAGCCGGGAATGTTGACAAATATTACCGCCGAGATGTTATATTGGGTTGGGTTATGTTATATTACGTTATTAATGTATATAAAGCTCCCACGGGGACGTAGAGGCCAGCAAGCCAGGAATGTGTTTAAATATTACCGCCGAGATGTTAGATTGGCTTAGGTTAGGTTATATTACGTTATTGATGTATATAAAGGTCCCACGGAGACGTGGAGGCCAACTCGCCGGGAATGTTGTCAAATATTACCGCCGAGATGTTAGTTTGGGTTAGGTTAGGTTATTTTACGCTATTGATGTATATAAAGGTCCCACGGAGACGTAGAGGCCCGCAAACCAGGAATGTTCCCAAATATTACCGCCGAGATATTAGGTTGGGTTAGGTTAAGTTATATTACGTTCTTGATGTATATAAAGGTCCCACGGAGACGTAGAGTCCAGCAAGCCAGGAATGTTGCCAAATATTACCGCCGAGATGTTAGATTGGCTTAGGTTAAGTTATATTACGTTCTTGATGTATATAAAGGTCCCACGGAGACTTAGAGGCCAACTCGCCGGGAATGTTGTCAAATATTACCGCCGAGATGTTAGGTTGGGTTAGGTTAGGTTATATTACGTTATTGATGTATATAAAGGTATCAGGGAGACTTAGAAGCCAACTCGCCAGGAATGTTGCCACATATTACCGCCGAGATATTAGGTTGGGTTAGGTTAAGTTATATTACGTTCTTGATGTATATAAAGGTCCCACGGAGACTTAGAGGCCAGCTCGCCGGGAATGTTGTCAAATATTACCGTCGAGACGTTAGGTTGGGTTAGGTTAGGTTATATTACGTTATTGATGTATAAAAAGGTCCCACGGATACGTAGAGGCAAACAAGCCAGGAATGTGGTCAAATATTACCGCCGAGATGTTAGATTGGGTTTGGTTAGGTTATATTACGTTATTGACGTATATAAAGGTCCCACGGAGACGTAGAGGCCAACAAGCCGGGAATGTTGACAAATATTACCGCCGAGATGTTATATTGGGTTAGGTTATGTTATATTACGTTATTAATGTATATAAAGCTCCCACGGGGACGTAGAGGCGAGCAAGCCAGGAATGTGTTTAAATATTACCGCCGAGATGTTAGATTGGCTTAGGTTAGGTTATATTACGTTATTGATGTATATAAAGGTCCCACGGAGACGTAGAGGCCAACTCGCCGGGAATGTTGTCAAATATTACCGCCGAGATGTTAGTTTGGGTTAGGTTAGGTTATATTACGCTATTGATGTATATAAAGGTCCCACGGAGACGTAGAGGCCCGCAAGCCAGGAATGTTGTCAAATATTACCGCCGAGATGTTAGTTTGGGTTAGGTTAGGTTATATTACGCTATTGATGTATATAAAGGTCCCACGGAGACGTAGAGGCCCGCAAGCCAGGAATGTTCCCAAATATTACCGCCGAGATGTTAGGTTGGGTTAGGTTAAGTTATATTACGTTCTTGATGTATATAAAGGTCCCACGGAGACGTAGAGTCCAGCAAGCCAGGAATGTTGCCAAATATTACCGCCGAGATGTTAGGTTGGGTAGGTTAAGTTATATTACGTTCTTGATGTATATAAAGGTCCCACGGAGACTTAGAGGCCAACTCGCCGGGAATGTTGTCAAATATTACCGCCGAGATGTTAGGTTGGGTTAGGTTAGGTTATATTACGTTATTGATGTATATAAAGGTACCAGGGAGACGTAGAGGCCAACAAGCCAGGAATGTTGCCAAATATTACCGCCGAGATGTTAGGTTGTGTTAGGTTAGGTTATATTACGTTATTGATGTATAAAAAGGTCCCACGTATACGTAGAGGCAAACAAGCCAGGAATGTGGTCAAATATTACCGCCGAGATGTTAGATTGGGTTAGGTTAGGTTATATTACGTTATTGATGTATATAAAGGTCCCACGGAGACGTAGAAGCCAACTCGCCATTAATGTTGCCACATATTACCGCCGAGATATTAGGTTGGGTTAGGTTAAGTTATATGACGTTCTTGATGTATATAAAGGTCCCACGGGGACGTAGAGGCCAGCAAGCCAGGAATGTGGTTAAATATTACCACCGAGATGTTAGATTGGCTTAGGTTAGGTTATATTACGTTATTGACGTATATAAAGGTCCCGCGGAGACGTAGAGGCCAACAAGCCGGGAATGTTGACAAATAATACCGCCGAGATGTTAGATTGGGTTAGGTTAGGTTATATTACGTTATTAATGTATATAAAGCTCCCACGGGGACGTAGAGGCCAGCAAGCCAGGAATGTGGTTAAATATTACCGCCGAGATGTTAGATTGGCTTAGGTTAGGTTATATTACGTTATTGATGTATATAAAGGTCCCACGGAGACGTAGAGCCCAGCAAGCCAGGAATGTGCTCAAATATTACCGCCGAGATGTTAGATTGGGTTAGGTTAGGTTATATTACGTTATTGAAGTATATAAAGGTCCCACGGAAACTTAGGCGCCAACTCGCAGGGAATGTTGTCAAATATTACCGCCGAGATGTTAGGTTGGGATAGGTTATTTTATATTACGTTATTGATGTATATAAAGGTCCCACGGAGACGTAGAGGCAAACAAGCCAGGAATGTGGTCAAATATTACCGCCGAGATGTTAGATTGGGTTTGGTTAGGTTATATTACGTTATTGACGTATATAAAGGTCCCAGGAAGACGTAGATGCCAACAAGCCAGGAATGTTGCCAAATATTACCGCCGAGATGTTAGGTTGGGTTAGGTTAGGTTATATTACGTTATTGATGTATAAAAAGGTCCCACGGATACGTAGAGGCAAACAAGCCAGGAATGTGGTCAAATATTACCGCCGAGATGTTAGATTGGGTGTGGTTAGGTTATATTACGTTATTGACGTATATAAAGATCCCACGAAGACGTAGATCCCAACTCGCCACGAATGTTGTCAAATATTACCGCCGAGATGATAGGTTGGTTAGGTTAGGATATATTACGTTATTCATGTATAGGAAGGTCCCACGGAGACGTAGAGGCCAACTCGCCAGGAATGTTGTCAAATATTACCGCCGAGATATTAGGTTGGGTTAGGTTAAGTTATATTACGTTCTTGATGTATATAAAGGTCCCACGGAGACGTAGAGGCCCGCAAGCCAGGAATGTTCCCAAATATTACCGCCGAGATATTAGGTTGGGTTAGGTTAAGTTACATTACGTTCTTGATGTATATAAAGGTCCCACGGAGATGTAGAGTCCAGCAAGCCAGGAATGTTGCCAAATATTACCGCCGAGATGTTAGGTTGGGTTAGGTTAAGTTATATTACGTTCTTGATGTATATAAAGGTCCCACGAGGACTTAGAGGCCAACTCGCCGGGAATGTTGTCAAATATTACCGCCGAGATGTTAGGTTGGGTTAGGTTAGGTTATATTACGTTATTGATGTATATAAAGGTACCAGGGAGACGTAGTGGCCAATAAGCCAGGAATGTTGCCAAATATTACCGCCGAGATGTTAGGTTGGGTTAGGTTAGGTTATATTACGTTATTGATGTATAAAAAGGTCCCACGTATACGTAGAGGCAAACAAGCCAGGAATGTGGTCAAATATTACCGCCGAGATGTTAGATTGGGTTAGGTTAGGTTATATTACGTTATTGATGTATATAAAGGTCCCACGGAGACGTAGAAGCCAACTCGCCAGGAATGTTGCCACATATTACCGCCGAGATATTAGGTTGGGTTAGGTTAAGTTATATTACGTTCTTGGTGTATATAAAGGTCCCACGGAGACTTAGAGGCCAGCTCGCCGGGAATGTTGTCAAATATTACCGTCGAGATGTTAGGTTGGGTTAGGTTAGGTTATATTACGTTATTGATGTATAAAAAGGTCGCACGGATACGTAGAGGCAAACAAGCCAGGAATGTGGTCAAATATTACCGCCGAGATATTAGATTGGGTTTGGTTAAGTTACATTACGTTCTTGATGTATATAAAGGTCCCACGGAGACTTAGAGGCCAACTCGCCGGGAATGTTGTCAAATATTACCGCCGAGATGTTAGGTTGGGTTAGGTTAGGTTATATTACGTTATTGATGTATATAAAGGTCCCACGGAGACGTAGAGGCAAACAAGCCAGGAATGTGGTCAAATATTACCGACGAGATGTTAAATTGGGTTAGGTTAGGTTATATTACGTTATTGATGTATATAAAGGTCCCACGAAGACGTAGAAGCCAACTCGCCAGGAATGTGGTCAAATATTAGTGCCGAGATATTAGGTTGGGTGAGGTTAGGTTGTATTACGTTATTAATGTATATAAAGCTCTCACGGGGATGTAGAGGCCAACAAGCCAGGAATGTGGTCAAATATTACCGCCGAGATGTTAGATTGGCTTAGGTTAGGTTATATTACGTTATTGATGTATATAAAAGTGCCACGGAGACGTAGAGGCCAACAAGACAGGTATGTGGTCAAATATTACCCCCGAGATGTTAGATTGGGTTAGGTTAGGTTATATTACGTTATTGACGTATATAAAGGTCCCACGGAGACGTAGATGCCAACAAGCCGGGAATGTTGACAAATATTACCGCCGAGATGTTAGATTGGGTTAGGTTAGGTTATATTACGTTATTAATGTATATAAAGCTCCCACGGGGACGTAGAGGCCAGCAAGCCAGGAATGTGGTTAAATATTACCGCCGAGATGTTAGATTGGCTTAGGTTAGGTTATATTACGTTATTGATGTATATAAAGGTCTCACGGAGACTTAGAGGCCAGCAAGCCAGGAATGTGTTTAAATATTACCGCCGAGATGTTAGATTGGCTTAGGTTAGGTTATATTACGTTATTGATGTATATAAAGGACCCACGGAGACGTAGAGGCCAACTCGCCGGGAATGTTGTCAAATATTACCGCCGAGATGTTAGTTTGGGTTAGGTTAGGTTATATTACGCTATTGATGTATATAAAGGTCCCACGGAGACGTAGAGGCCACCAAGCCAGGAATGTTCCCAAATATTACCGCCGAGATGTTAGGTTGGGTTAGGTTAAGTTATATTACGTTCTTGATGTATATAAAGGTCCCACGGAGACTTAGAGGCCAACTCGCCGGGAATGTTGTCAAATATTACCGCCGAGATGTTAGGTTGTGTTAGGTTAGGTTATATTACGTTATTGATGTATATAAAGGTACCAGGGAGACGTAGAGGCCAACAAGCCAGGAATGTTGCCAAATATTACCGCCGAGATGTTAGGTTGGGTTAGGTTAGGTTATATTACGTTATTGATGTATATAAAGGTACCAGGGAGACGTAGTGGCCAACAAGCCAGGAATGTTGCCAAATATTACCGCCGAGATGTTAGGTTGGGTTAGGTTAGGTTATATTACGTTATTGATGTATAAAAAGATCCCACGTATACGTAGAGGCAAACAAGCCAGGAATGTGGTCAAATATTACCGCCGAGATGTTAGATTGGGTTAGGTTAGGTTATATTACGTTATTGATGTATATAAAGGTCCCACGGAGACGTAGAAGCCAACTCGCCAGGAATGTTGCCACATATTACCGCCGAGATATTAGGTTGGGTTAGGTTAAGTTATATTACGTTCTTGATGTATATAAAGGTCCCACGGAGACTTAGAGGCCAGCTCGCCGGGAATGTTGTCAAATATTACCGTCGAGATGTTAGGTTGGGTTAGGTTAGGTTATATTACGTTATTGATGTATAAAAAGGTCCCACGGATACGTAGAGGCAAACAAGCCAGGAATGTGGTCAAATATTACCGCCGAGATATTAGATTGGGTTTGGTTAAGTTACATTACGTTCTTGATGTATGTAAAGGTCCCACGGAGACTTAGAGGCCAACTCGCCGGGAATGTTGTCAAATATTACCGCCGAGATGTTAGGTTGGGTTAGGTTAGTTATATTACGTTATTGATGTATATAAATGTCCCACGGAGACGTAGAGGCAAACAAGCCAGGAATGTGGTCAAATATTACCGACGAGATGTTAAATTGGGTTAGGTTAGGTTATATTACGTTATTGATGTATATAAAGGTCCCACGAAGACGTAGAAGCCAACTCGCCAGGAATGTGGTCAAATATTAGTGCCGAGATATTAGGTTGGGCGAGGTTAGGTTGTATTACGTTATTAATGTATATAAAGCTCCCACGGGGATGTAGAGGCCAACAAGCCAGGAATGTTGACAAATATTACCGCCGAGATGTTATATTGGGTTAGGTTATGTTATATTACGTTATTAATGTATATAAAGCTCCCACGGGGACGTAGAGGAAAGCCAGCCAGGAATGTGTTTAAATATTACCGCCGAGATGTTAGATTGGCTTAGGTTAGGTTATATTACGTTAATGATGTATATAAAGGTCCCACGGAGACGTAGAGGCCAACTCGCCGGGAATGTTGTCAAATATTACCGCCGAGATGTTAGTTTGGGTTAGGTTAGGTTATATTACGCTATTGATGCATATAAAGGTCCCACGGAGACGTAGAAGCCCGCAAGCCAGGAATGTTGTCAAATATTACCGCCGAGATGTTAGTTTGGGTTAGGTTAGGTTATATTACGCTATTGATGTATATAAAGGTCCCACGGAGACGTAGAGGCCCGCAAGCCAGGAATGTTCCCAAATATTACCGCCGAGATGTTAGGTTGGGTTAGGTTAAGTTATATTACGTTCTTGATGTATATAAAGGTCCCACGGAGACGTAGAGTCCAGCAAGCCAGGAATGTTGCCAAATATTACCGCCGAGATGTTAGGTTGGGTTAGGTTAAGTTATATTACGTTCTTGATGTATATAAAGGTCCCACGGAGACTTAGAGGCCAACTCGCCGGGAATGTTGTCAAATATTACCGCCGAGATGTTAGGTTGGGTTAGGCTAGGTTATATTACGTTATTGATGTATATAAAGGTACCAGGGAGACGTAGAGGCCAACAAGCCAGGAATGTTGCCAAATATTACCGCCGAGATGTTAGGTTGGGTTAGGTTAGGTTATATTACGTTATTGATGTATAAAAAGGTCCCACGTATACGTAGAGGCAAACAAGCCATGAATGTGGTCAAATATTACCGCCGAGATGTTAGATTGGGTTAGGTTAGGTTATATTACGTTATTGATGTATATAAAGGTCCCACGGAGACGTAGAAGCCAACTCGCCAGGAATGTTGCCACATGTTACCGCCGAGATATTAGGTTGGGTTAGGTTAAGTTATATTACGTTCTTGATGTATATAAAGGTCCCACGGAGACTTAGAGGCCAGCTCGCCGGGAATGTTGTCAAATATTACCGTCGAGATGTTAGGTTGGGTTAGGTTAGGTTATATTACGTTATTGATGTATAAAAAGGTCCCACGGATACGTAGAGGCAAACAAGCCAGGAATGTGGTCAAATATTACCGCCGAGATATTAGATTGGGTTTGGTTAAGTTACATTACGTTCTTGATGTATGTAAAGGTCCCACGGAGATTTAGAGGCCAACTCGCCGGGAATGTTGTCAAATATTACCGCCGAGATGTTAGGTTGGGTTAGGTTAGGTTATATTACGTTATTGATGTATATAAATGTCCCACGGAGACGTAGAGGCAAACAAGCCAGGAATGTGGTCAAATATTACCGACGAGATGTTAAATTGGGTTAGGTTAGGTTATATTACGTTATTGATGTATATAAAGGTCCCACGAAGACGTAGAAGCCAACTCGCCAGGAATGTGGTCAAATATTAGTGCCGAGATATTAGGTTGGGTGAGGTTAGGTTGTATTACGTTATTAATGTATATAAAGCTCCCACGGGGATGTAGAGGCCAACAAGCCAGGAATGTTGACAAATATTACCGCCGAGATGTTATATTGGGTTAGGTTATGTTATATTACGTTATTAATGTATATAAAGCTCCCACGGGGACGTAGAGGAAAGCCAGCCAGGAATGTGTTTAAATATTACCGCCGAGATGTTAGATTGGCTTAGGTTAGGTTATATTACGTTAATGATGTATATAAAGGTCCCACGGAGACGTAGAGGCCAACTCGCCGGGAATGTTGTCAAATATTACCGCCGAGATGTTAGTTTGGGTTAGGTTAGGTTATATTACGCTATTGATGCATATAAAGGTCCCACGGAGACGTAGAAGCCCGTAAGCCAGGAATGTTGTCAAATATTACCGCCGAGATGTTAGTTTGGGTTAGGTTAGGTTATATTACGCTATTGATGTATATAAAGGTCCCACGGAGACGTAGAGGCCCGCAAGCCAGGAATGTTCCCAAATATTACCGCCGAGATGTTAGGTTGGGTTAGGTTAAGTTATATTACGTTCTTGATGTATATAAAGGTCCCACGGAGACGTAGAGTCCAGCAAGCCAGGAATGTTGCCAAATATTACCGCCGAGATGTTAGGTTGGGTTAGGTTAAGTTATATTACGTTCTTGATGTATATAAAGGTCCCACGGAGACTTAGAGGCCAACTCGCCGGGAATGTTGTCAAATATTACCGCCGAGATGTTAGGTTGGGTTAGGCTAGGTTATATTACGTTATTGATGTATATAAAGGTACCAGGGAGACGTAGAGGCCAACAAGCCAGTAATGTTGCCAAATATTACCGCCGAGATGTTAGGTTGGGTTAGGTTAGGTTATATTACGTTATTGATGTATAAAAAGGTCCCACGTATACGTAGAGGCAAACAAGCCAGGAATGTGGTCAAATATTACCGCCGAGATGTTAGATTGTGTTAGGTTAGGTTATATTACGTTATTGATGTATATAAAGGTCCCACGGAGACGTAGAAGCCAACTCGCCAGGAATGTTGCCACATATTACCGCCGAGATATTAGGTTGGGTTAGGTTAAGTTATATGACGTTCTTGATGTATATAAAGGTCCCACGGGGACGTAGAGGCCAGCAAGCCAGGAATGTGGTTAAATATTACCACCGAGATGTTAGATTGGCTTAGGTTAGGTTATATTACGTTATTGACGTATATAAAGGTCCCGCGGAGACGTACAGGCCAACAAGCCGGGAATGTTGACAAATAATACCGCCGAGATGTTAGATTGGGTTAGGTTAGGTTATATTACGTTATTAATGTATATAAAGCTCCCACGGGGACGTAGAGGCCAGCAAGCCAGGAATGTGGTTAAATATTACCGCCGAGATGTTAGATTGGCTTAGGTTAGGTTATATTACGTTATTGATGTATATAAAGGTCCCACGGAGACGTAGAGCCCAGCAAGCCAGGAATGTGCTCAAATATTACCGCCGAGATGTTAGATTGGGTTAGGTTAGGTTATATTACGTTATTGAAGTATATGAAGGTCCCACGGAAACTTAGGCGCCAACTCGCAGGGAATGTTGTCAAATATTACCGCCGAGATGTTAGGTTGGGTTAGGTTATTTTATATTACGTTATTGATGTATATAAAGGTCCCACGGAGACGTAGAGGCAAACAAGCCAGGAATGTGGTCAAATATTACCGCCGAGATGTTAGATTGGGTTTGGTTAGGTTATATTACGTTATTGACGTATATAAAGGTCCCAGGAAGACGTAGAGGCCAACAAGCCAGGAATGTTGCCAAATATTACCGCCGAGATGTTAGGTTGGGTTAGGTTAGGTTATATTACGTTATTGATGTATAAAAAGGTCCCACGGATACGTAGCGGCAAACAAGCCAGGAATGTGGTCAAATATTACCGCCGAGATGTTAGATTGGGTTTGGTTAGGTTATATTACGTTATTGACGTATATAAAGATCCCACGGAGACGTAGATCCCAACTCGCCACGAATGTTGTCAAATATTACCGCCGAGATGATAGGTTGGTTAGGTTAAGTTATATTACGTTCTTGATGTATATAAAGGTCCCACGGAGACTTAGAGGCCAACTCGCCGGGAATGTTGTCAAATATTACCGCCGAGATGTTAGGTTGTGTTAGGTTAGGTTATATTACGTTATTGATGTATATAAAGGTACCAGGGAGACGTAGAGGCCAACAAGCCAGGAATGTTGCCAAATATTACCGCCGAGATGTTAGATTGGCTTAGGTTAGGTTATATTACGTTATTGATGTATATAAAGGTGCCACGGAGACGTAGAGGCCAACAAGACAGGTATGTGGTCAAATATTACCGCCGAGATGTTAGTTTGGGTTAGGTTAGGTTATATTACGCTATTGATGTATATAAAGGTCCCACGGAGTCGTAGAGGCCACCAAGCCAGGAATGTTCCCAAATATTACCGCCGAGATGTTAGGTTGGGTTAGGTTAAGTTATATTACGTTCTTGATGTATATAAAGGTCCCACGGAGACTTAGAGGCCAACTCGCCGGGAATGTTGTCAAATATTACCGCCGAGATGTTAGGTTGTGTTAGGTTAGGTTATATTACGTTATTGATGTATATAAAGGTACCAGGGAGACGTAGAGGCCAACAAGCCAGGAATGTTGCCAAATATTACCGCCGAGATGTTAGGTTGGGTTAGGTTAGGTTATATTACGTTATTGATGTATAAAAAGGTCCCACGTATACGTAGAGGCAAACAAGCCAGGAATGTGGTCAAATATTACCGCCGAGATGTTAGATTGGGTTAGGTTAGGTTATATTACGTTATTGATGTATATAAAGGTCCCACGGAGACGTAGAGGCAAACAAGCCAGGAATGTGGTCAAATATTACCGACGAGATGTTAAATTGGGTTAGGTTAGGTTATATTACGTTATTGATGTATATAAAGGTCCCACGAAGACGTAGAAGCCAACTCGCCAGGAATGTGGTCAAATATTAGTGCCGAGATATTAGGTTGGGTGAGGTTAGGTTGTATTACGTTATTAATGTATATAAAGCTCCCACGGGGATGTAGAGGCCAACAAGCCAGGAATGTGGTCAAATATTACCGCCGAGATGTTAGATTGGGTTAGGTTAGGTTATATTACGTTATTGATGTATATAAAGGTGCCACGGAGACGTAGAGGCCAACAAGACAGGTATGTTGCCAAATATTACCGCCGAGATGTTAGGTTGGGTTAGGTTAAGTTATATTACGTTCTTGATGTATATAAAGGTCCCACGGAGACTTAGAGGCCAACTCGCCGGGAATGTTGTCAAATATTACCGCCGAGATGTTAGGTTGGGTTAGGTTAGGTTATATTACGTTACTGATGTATATAAAGGTATCAGGGAGACTTAGAAGCCAACTCGCCAGGAATGTTGCCACATATTACCGCCGAGATATTAGGTTGGGTTAGGTTAAGTTATATTACGTTCTTGATGTATATAAAGGTCCCACGGAGACGTAGAGGCCCGCAAGCCAGGAATGTTCCCAAATATTACCGCCGAGATGTTAGGTTGGGTTAGGTTAAGTTATATTACGTTCTTGATGTATATAAAGGTCCCACGGAGACGTAGAGTCCAGCAAGCCAGGAATGTTGCCAAATATTACCGCCGAGATGTTAGGTTGGGTTAGGTTAGGTTATATTACGTTATTGATGTATAAAAAGGTCCCACGTATACGTAGAGGCAAACAAGCCAGGAATGTGGTCAAATATTACCGCCGAGATGTTAGATTGGGTTAGGTTAGGTTATATTACGTTATTGATGTATATAAAGGTCCCACGGAGACGTAGAAGCCAACTCGCCAGGAATGTTGCCACATATTACCGCCGAGATATTAGGTTGGGTTAGGTTAAGTTATATGACGTTCTTGGTGTATATAAAGGTCCCACGGGGACGTAGAGGCCAGCAAGCCAGGAATGTGGTTAAATATTACCACCGAGATGTTAGATTGGCTTAGGTTAGGTTATATTACGTTATTGACGTATATAAAGTTCCCGCGGAGACGTAGAGGCCAACAAGCCGGGAATGTTGACAAATAATACCGCCGAGATGTTAGATTGGGTTAGGTTAGGTTATATTACTTTATTAATGTATATAAAGCTCCCACGGGGACGTAGAGGCCAGCAAGCCAGGAATGTGGTTAAATATTACCGCCGAGATGTTAGATTGGCTTAGGTTAGGTTATATTACGTTATTGATGTATATAAAGGTCCCACGGAGACGTAGAGCCCAGCAAGCCAGGAATGTGCTCAAATATTACCGCCGAGATGTTAGATTGGGTTAGGTTAGGTTATATTACGTTATTGAAGTATATGAAGGTCCCACGGATACTTAGGCGCCAACTCGCAGGGAATGTTGTCAAATATTACCGCCGAGATGTTAGGTTGGGTTAGGTTATTTTATATTACGTTATTGATGTATATAAAGGTCCCACGGAGACGTAGAGGCAAACAAGCCAGGAATGTGGTCAAATATTACCGCCGAGATGTTAGATTGGGTTTGGTTAGGTTATATTACGTTATTGACGTATATAAAGGTCCCAGGAAGACGTAGAGGCCAACTCGCCGGGAATGTTGTCAAATATTACCGCCGAGATTTTAGGTTGTGTTAGGTTAGGTTATATTACGTTATTGATGTATATAAAGGTACCAGGGAGACGTAGAGGCCAACAAGCCAGGAATGTTGCCAAATATTACCGCCGAGATGTTAGGTTGGGTTAGGTTAGGTTATATTACGTTATTGATGTATAAAAAGGTCCCACGTATACGTAGAGGCAAACAAGCCAGGAATGTGGTCAAATATTACCGCCGAGATGTTAGATTGGGTTAGGTTAGGTTATATTACGTTATTGATGTATATAAAGGTCCCACGGAGACGTAGAAGCCAACTCGCCAGGAATGTTGCCACATATTACCGCCGAGATATTAGGTTGGGTTAGGTTAAGTTATATGACGTTCTTGATGTATATAAAGGTCCCACGGGGACGTAGAGGCCAGCAAGCCAGGAATGTGGTTAAATATTACCACCGAGATGTTAGATTGGCTTAGGTTAGGTTATATTACGTTATTGACGTATATAAAGGTCCCGCGGAGACGTAGAGGCCAACAAGCCGGGAATGTTGACAAATAATACCGCCGAGATGATAGGTTGGTTAGGTTAAGTTATATTACGTTCTTGATGTATATAAAGGTCCCACGGAGACGTAGAGGCCCGCAAGCCAGGAATGTTCCCAAATATTACCGCCGAGATATTAGGTTGGGTTAGGTTAAGTTATATTACGTTCTTGATGTATATAAAGGTCCCACGGAGACGTAGAGTCCAGCAAGCCAGGAATGTTGCCAAATATTAGGGCCGAGATGTTAGGTTGGGTTAGGTTAAGTTATATTACGTTCTTGATGTATATAAAGGTCCCACGGATACGTAGAGGCCAACTCGCCGGGAATGTTGTCAAATATTACCGCCGAGATGTTAGGTTGGGTTAGGTTAGGTTATATTACGTTATTGATGTATATAAAGGTACCAGGGAGACGTAGTGGCCAACTCGCCGGGAATGTTGTCAAATATTACCGCCGAGATGTTAGGTTGGGTTAGGTTAGGTTATATTACGTTATTGATGTATATAAAGGTCCCACGGAGACGTAGAGGCAAACAAGCCAGGAATGTGGTCAAATATTACCGACGAGATGTTAAATTGGGTTAGGTTAGGTTATATTACGTTATTGATGTATATAAAGGTCCCACGAAGACGTAGAAGCCAACTCGCCAGGAATGTGGTCAAATATTAGTGCCGATATATTAGGTTGGGTGAGGTTAGGTTGTATTACGTTATTAATGTATATAAAGCTCCCACGGGGATGTAGAGGCCAACAAGCCAGGAATGTGGTCAAATATTACCGCCGAGATGTTAGATTGGCTTAGGTTAGGTTATATTACGTTATTGATGTATATAAAGGTGCCACGGAGACGTAGAGGCCAACAAGACAGGTATGTGGTCAAATATTACCGCCGAGATGTTAGTTTGGGTTAGGTTAGGTTATATTACGCTATTGATGTATATAAAGGTCCCACGGAGACGTAGAGGCCACCAAGCCAGGAATGTTCCCAAATATTACCGCCGAGATGTTAGGTTGGGTTAGGTTAAGTTATATTACGTTCTTGATGTATATAAAGGTCCCACGGAGACTTAGAGGCCAACTCGCCGGGAATGTTGTCAAATATTACCGCCGAGATGTTAGGTTGTGTTAGGTTAGGTTATATTACGTTATTGATGTATATAAAGGTACCAGGGAGACGTAGAGGCCAACAAGCCAGGAATGTTGCCAAATATTACCGCCGAGATGTTAGGTTGGGTTAGGTTAGGTTATATTACGTTATTGATGTATATAAAGGTCCCACGGAGACGTAGAAGCCAACTCGCCAGGAATGTTGCCACATATTACCGCCGAGATATTAGGTTGGGTTCGGTTAAGTTATATTACGTTCTTGATGTATATAAAGGTCCCACGGAGACTTAGAGGCCAGCTCGCCGAAAATGTTGTCAAATATTACCGTCGAGATGTTAGGTTGGGTTAGGTTAGGTTATATTACGTTATTGATGTATAAAAAGGTCCCACGGATACGTAGAGGCAAACAAGCCAGGAATGTGGTCAAATATTACCGCCGAGATATTAGATTGGGTTTGGTTAAGTTACATTACGTTCTTGATGTATATAAAGGTCCCACGGAGACTTAGAGGCCAACTCGCCGGGAATGTTGTCAAATATTACCGCCGAGATGTTAGGTTGGGTTAGGTTAGGTTATATTACGTTATTGATGTATATAAAGGTCCCACGGAGACGTAGAGGCAAACAAGCCAGGAATGTGGTCAAATATTACCGCCGAGATGTTAAATTGGGTTAGGTTAGGTTATATTACGTTATTGATGTATAAAAAGGTCCCACGGATACGTAGAGGCAAACAAGCCAGGAATGTGGTCAAATATTACCGCCGAGATATTAGATTGGGTTTGGTTAAGTTACATTACGTTCTTGATGTATATAAAGGTCCCACGGAGACTTAGAGGCCAACTCGCCGGGAATGTTGTCAAATATTACCGCCGAGATGTTAGGTTGGGTTAGGTTAGGTTATATTACGTTATTGATGTATATAAAGGTCCCACGGAGACGTAGAGGCAAACAAGCCAGGAATGTGGTCAAATATTACCGCCGAGATGTTAAATTGGGTTAGGTTAGGTTATATTACGTTATTGATGTATATAAAGGTCCCACGAAGACGTAGAAGCCAACTCGCCAGGAATGTGGCCAAATATTAGTGCCGAGATATTAGGTTGGGTGAGGTTAGGTTGTATTACGTTATTAATGTATATAAAGCTCCCACGGGGATGTAGAGGCCAACAAGCCAGGAATGTGGTCAAATATTACCGCCGAGATGTTAGATTGGCTTAGGTTAGGTTATATTACGTTATTGATGTATATAAAGGTCCCACGGAGACGTAGAGGCCAACTCGCCGGGAATGTTGTCAAATATTACCGCCGAGATGTTAGTTTGGGTTAGGTTAGGTTATATTACGCTATTGATGTATATAAAGGTCCCACGGAGACGTAGAGGCCACCAAGCCAGGAATGTTCCCAAATATTACCGCCGAGATGTTAGGTTGGGTTAGATTAAGTTATATTACGTTCTTGATGTATATAAAGGTCCCACGGAGACTTAGAGTCCAACTCGCCGGGAATGTTGTCAAATATTACCGCCGAGATGTTAGGTTGTGTTAGGTTAGGTTATATTACGTTATTGATGTATATAAAGGTACCAGGGAGACGTAGAGGCCAACAAGCCAGGAATGTTGCCAAATATTACCGCCGAGATGTTAGGTTGGGTTAGGTTAGGTTATATTACGTTATTGATGTATATAAAGGTACCAGGGAGACGTAGTGGCCAACAAGCCAGGAATGTTGCCAAATATTACCGCCGAGATGTTAGGTTGGGTTAGGTTAGGTTATATTACGTTATTGATGTATAAAAAGGTCCCACGTATACGTAGAGGCAAACAAGCCAGGAATGTGGTCAAATATTACCGCCGAGATGTTAGATTGGGTTAGGTTAGGTTATATTACGTTATTGATGTATATAAAGGTCCCACGGAGACGTAGAAGCCAACTCGCCAGGAATGTTGTCAAATATTACCGTCGAGACGTTAGGTTGGGTTAGGTTAGGTTATATTACGTTATTGATGTATAAAAAGGTCCCACGGATACGTAGAGGCAAACAAGCCAGGAATGTGGTCAAATATTACCGCCGAGATGTTAGATTGGGTTAGGTTAGGTTATATTACGTTATTGATGTATATAAAGGTCCCACGGAGACGTAGAAGCCAACTCGCCAGGAATGTTGCCACATATTACCGCCGAGATATTAGGTTGGGTTAGGTTAAGTTATATGACGTTCTTGATGTATATAAAGGTCCCACGGGGACGTAGAGGCCAGCAAGCCAGGAATGTGGTTAAATATTACCACCGAGATGTTAGATTGGCTTAGGTTAGGTTATATTACGTTATTGACGTATATAAAGGTCCCGCGGAGACGTAGAGGCCAACAAGCCGGGAATGTTGACAAATGTTACCGCCGAGATGTTATATTGGGTTAGGTTATGTTATATTACGTTATTAATGTATATAAAGCCCCCACGGGGACGTAGAGGAAAGCAAGCCAGGAATGTGTTTAAATATTACCGCCGAGATGTTAGATTGGCTTAGGTTAGGTTATATTACGTTAATGATGTATATAAAGGTCCCACGGAGACGTAGAGGCCCGCAAGCCAGGAATGTTCCCAAATATTACCGCCGAGATGTTAGGTTGGGTTAGGTTAAGTTATATTACGTTCTTGATGTATATAAAGGTCCCACGGAGACGTAGAGTCCAGCAAGCCAGGAATGTTGCCAAATATTACCGCCGAGATGTTAGGTTGGGTTAGGTTAAGTTATATTACGTTCTTGATGTATATAAAGGTCCCACGGAGAGTTAGAGGCCAACTCGCCGGGAATGTTGTCAAATATTACCGCCGAGATGTTAGGTTGGGTTAGGCTAGGTTATATTACGTTATTGATGTATATAAAGGTACCAGGGAGACGTAGAGGCCAACAAGCCAGGAATGTTGCCAAATATTACCGCCGAGATGTTAGGTTGGGTTAGGTTAGGTTATATTACGTTATTGATGTATAAAAAGGTCCCACGTATACGTAGAGGCAAACAAGCCAGGAATGTGGTCAAATATTACCGCCGAGATGTTAGATTGGGTTAGGTTAGGTTAT
This sequence comes from Xylocopa violacea, assembly GCA_963969225.1. Taxonomy (NCBI): domain Eukaryota; kingdom Metazoa; phylum Arthropoda; class Insecta; order Hymenoptera; family Apidae; genus Xylocopa; species Xylocopa violacea. The sequence continues at coordinate 478,140 of CAXAJV010000733.1, read as the reverse complement.
ATTACGTTATTGATGTATATAAAGGTCCCACGGAGACGTAGAAGCCAACTCGCCAGGAATGTTGCCACATATTACCGCCGAGATATTAGGTTGGGTTAGGTTAAGTTATATGACGTTCTTGATGTATATAAAGGTCCCACGGGGACGTAGAGGCCAGCAAGCCAGGAATGTGGTTAAATATTACCACCGAGATGTTAGATTGGCTTAGGTTAGGTTATATTACGTTATTGACGTATATAAAGGTCCCGCGGAGACGTAGAGGCCAACAAGCCGGGAATGTTGACAAATATTACCGCCGAGATGTTATATTGGGTTAGGTTATGTTATATTACGTTATTAATGTATATAAAGCCCCCACGGGGACGTAGAGGAAAGCAAGCCAGGAATGTGTTTAAATATTACCGCCGAGATGTTAGATTGGCTTAGGTTAGGTTATATTACGTTAATGATGTATATAAAGGTCCCACGGAGACGTAGAGGCCAACTCGCCGGGAATGTTGTCAAATATTACCGCCGAGATGTTAGTTTGGGTTAGGTTAGGTTATATTACGCTATTGATGTATATAAAGGTCCCACGGAGACGTAGAAGCCCGCAAGCCAGGAATGTTGTCAAATATTACCGCCGAGATGTTAGTTTGGGTTAGGTTAGGTTATATTACGCTATTGATGTATATAAAGGTCCCACGGAGACGTAGAGGCCCGCAAGCCAGGAATGTTCCCAAATATTACCGCCGAGATGTTAGGTTGGGTTAGGTTAAGTTATATTACGTTCTTGATGTATATAAAGGTCCCACGGAGACGTAGAGTCCAGCAAGCCAGGAATGTTGCCAAATATTACCGCCGAGATGTTAGGTTGGGTTAGGTTAAGTTATATTACGTTCTTGATGTATATAAAGGTCCCACGGAGACTTAGAGGCCAACTCGCCGGGAATGTTGTCAAATATTACCGCCGAGATGTTAGGTTGGGTTAGGCTAGGTTATATTACGTTATTGATGTATATAAAGGTACCAGGGAGACGTAGAGGCCAACAAGCCAGGAATGTTGCCAAATATTACCGCCGAGATGTTAGGTTGGGTTAGGTTAGGTGATATTACGTTATTGATGTATAAAAAGGTCCCACGTATACGTAGAGGCAAACAAGCCAGGAATGTGGTCAAATATTACCGCCGAGATGTTAGATTGGGTTAGGTTAGGTTATATTACGTTATTGATGTATATAAAGGTCCCACGGAGACGTAGAAGCCAACTCGCCAGGAATGTTGCCACATATTACCGCCGAGATATTAGGTTGGGTTAGGTTAAGTTATATGACGTTCTTGATGTATATAAAGGTCCCACGGGGACGTAGAGGCCAGCAAGCCAGGAATGTGGTTAAATATTACCACCGAGATGTTAGATTGGCTTAGGTTAGGTTATATTACGTTATTGACGTATATAAAGGTCCCGCGGAGACGTAGAGGCCAACAAGCCGGGAATGTAGACAAATAATACCGCCGAGATGTTAGATTGGGTTAGGTTAGGTTATATTACGTTATTAATGTATATAAAGCTCCCACGGGGACGTAGAGGCCAGCAAGCCAGGAATGTGGTTAAATATTACCGCCGAGATGTTAGATTGGCTTAGGTTAGGTTATATTACGTTATTGATGTATATAAAGGTCCCACGGAGACGTAGAGCCCAGCAAGCCAGGAATGTGCTCAAATATTACCGCCGAGATGTTAGATTGGGTTAGGTTAGGTTATATTACGTTATTGAAGTATATGAAGGTCCCACGGAAACTTAGGCGCCAACTCGCAGGGAATGTTGTCAAATATTACCGCCGAGATGTTAGGTTGGGTTAGGTTATTTTATATTACGTTATTGATGTATATAAAGGTCCCACGGAGACGTAGAGGCCCGCAAGCCAGGAATGTTCCCAAATATTACCGCCGAGATGTTAGGTTGGGTTAGGTTAAGTTATATTACGTTCTTGATGTATATAAAGGTCCCACGGAGACGTAGAGTCCAGCAAGCCAGGAATGTTGCCAAATATTACCGCCGAGATGTTAGGTTGGGTTAGGTTAAGTTATATTACGTTCTTGATGTATATAAAGGTCCCACGGAGACTTAGAGGCCAACTCGCCGGGAATGTTGTCAAATATTACCGACGAGATGTTAGGTTGGGTTAGGCTAGGTTATATTACGTTATTGATGTATATAAAGGTACCAGGGAGACGTAGAGGCCAACAAGCCGGGAATGTTGACAAATAATACCGCCGAGATGTTAGATTGGGTTAGGTTAGGTTATATTACGTTATTAATGTATATAAAGCTCCCACGGGGACGTAGAGGCCAGCAAGCCAGGAATGTGGTTAAATATTACCGCCGAGATGTTAGATTGGCTTAGGTTAGGTTATATTACGTTATTGATGTATATAAAGGTCCCACGGAGACGTAGAGCCCAGCAAGCCAGGAATGTGCTCAAATATTACCGCCGAGATGTTAGATTGGGTTAGGTTAGGTTATATTACGTTATTGAAGTATATGAAGGTCCCACGGAAACTTAGGCGCCAACTCGCAGGGAATGTTGTCAAATATTACCGCCGAGATGTTAGGTTGGGTTAGGTTATTTTATATTACGTTATTGATGTATATAAAGGTCCCACGGAGACGTAGAGGCAAACAAGCCAGGAATGTGGTCAAATATTACCGCCGAGATGTTAGATTGGGTTTGGTTAGGTTATATTACGTTATTGACGTATATAAAGGTCCCAGGAAGACGTAGAGGCCAACAAGCCAGGAATGTTGCCAAATATTACCGCCGAGATGTTAGGTTGGGTTAGGTTAGGTTATATTACGTTATTGATGTATAAAAAGGTCCCACGGATACGTAGAGGCAAACAAGCCAGGAATGTGGTCAAATATTACCGCCGAGATGTTAGATTGGGTTTGGTTAGGTTATATTACGTTATTGACGTATATAAAGATCCCACGGAGACGTAGATCCCAACTCGCCACGAATGTTGTCAAATATTACCGCCGAGATGATAGGTTGGTTAGGTTAAGTTATATTACGTTCTTGATGTATATAAAGGTCCCACGGAGACGTAGAGGCCCGCAAGCCAGGAATGTTCCCAAATATTACCGCCGAGATATTAGGTTGGGTTAGGTTAAGTTATATTACGTTCTTGATGTATATAAAGGTCCCACGGAGACGTAGAGTCCAGCAAGCCAGGAATGTTGCCAAATATTACCGCCGAGATGTTAGGTTGGGTTAGGTTAAGTTATATTACGTTCTTGATGTATATAAAGGTCCCACGGATACGTAGAGGCCAACTCGCCGGGAATGTTGTCAAATATTACCGCCGAGATGTTAGGTTGGGTTAGGTTAGGTTATATTACGTTCTTGATGTATATAAAGGTCCCACGGATACGTAGAGGCCAACTCGCCGGGAATGTTGTCAAATATTACCGCCGAGATGTTAGGTTGGGTTAGGTTAGGTTATATTACGTTATTGATGTATATAAAGGTACCAGGGAGACGTAGTGGCCAACTCGCCGGGAATGTTGTCAAATATTACCGCCGAGATGTTAGGTTGGGTTAGGTTAGGTTATATTACGTTATTGATGTATATAAAGGTCCCACGGAGACGTAGAGGCAAACAAGCCAGGAATGTGGTCAAATATTACCGACGAGATGTTAAATTGGGTTAGGTTAGGTTATATTACGTTATTGATGTATATAAAGGTCCCACGAAGACGTAGAAGCCAACTCGCCAGGAATGTGGTCAAATATTAGTGCCGAGATATTAGGTTGGGTGAGGTTAGGTTGTATTACATTATTAATGTATATAAAGCTCCCACGGGGATGTAGAGGCCAACAAGCCAGGAATGTGGTCAAATATTACCGCCGAGATGTTAGATTAGCTTAGGTTAGGTTATATTACGTTATTGATGTATATAAAGGTGCCACGGAGACGTAGAGGCCAACAAGACAGGTATGTGGTCAAATATTACCGCCGAGATGTTAGTTTGGGTTAGGTTAGGTTATATTACGCTATTGATGTATATAAAGGTCCCACGGAGACGTAGAGGCCACCAAGCCAGGAATGTTCCCAAATATTACCGCCGAGATGTTAAGTTGGGTTAGGTTAAGTTATATTACGTTCTTGATGTATATAAAGGTCCCACGGAGACTTAGAGGCCAACTCGCCGGGAATGTGGTCAAATATTACCGCCGAGATATTAGATTGGGTTTGGTTAAGTTACATTACGTTCTTGATGTATGTAAAGGTTCCACGGAGACTTAGAGGCCAACTCGCCGGGAATGTTGTCAAATATTACCGCCGAGATGTTCGGTTGGGTTAGGTTAGGTTATATTACGTTATTGATGTATATAAATGTCCCACGGAGACGTAGAGGCAAACAAGCCAGGAATGTGGTCAAATATTACCGACGAGATGTTAAATTGGGTTAGGTTAGGTTATATTACGTTATTGATGTATATAAAGGTCCCACGAAGACGTAGAAGCCAACTCGCCAGGAATGTGGTCAAATATTAGTGCCGAGATATTAGGTTGGGTGAGGTTAGGTTGTATTACGTTATTAATGTATATAAAGCTCCCACGGGGATGTAGAGGCCAACAAGCCAGGAATGTGGTCAAATAGTACCGCCGAGATGTTAGATTGGCTTAGGTTAGGTTAAATTACGTTATTGATGTATATAAAGGTGCCACGGAGACGTAGAGGCCAACAAGACAGGTATGTTGCCAAATATTACCGCCGAGATGTTAAGTTGGGTTAGGTTAAGTTATATTACGTTCTTGATGTATATAAAGGTCCCACGGAGACTTAGAGGCCAACTCGCCGGGAATGTTGTCAAATATTACCGCCGAGATGTTAGGTTGGGTTAGGTTAGGTTATATTACGTTACTGATGTATATAAAGGTATCAGGGAGACTTAGAAGCCAACTCGCCAGGAATGTTGCCACATATTACCGCCGAGATGTTAGTTTGGGTTAGGTTAGGTTATATTACGCTATTGATGTATATAAAGGTCCCACGGAGACGTAGAAGCCCGCAAGCCAGGAATGTTGTCAAATATTACCGCCGAGATGTTAGTTTGGGTTAGGTTAGGTTATATTACGCTATTGATGTATATAAAGGTCCCACGGAGACGTAGAGGCCCGCAAGCCAGGAATGTTCCCAAATATTACCGCCGAGATGTTAGGTTGGGTTAGGTTAAGTTATATTACGTTCTTGATGTATATAAAGGTCCCACGGAGACGTAGAGTCCAGCAAGCCAGGAATGTTGCCAAATATTACCGCCGAGATGTTAGGTTGGGTTAGGTTAAGTTATATTACGTTCTTGATGTATATAAAGGTCCCACGGAGACTTAGAGGCCAACTTGCCGGGAATGTTGTCAAATATTACCGCCGAGATGTTAGGTTGGGTTAGGCTAGGTTATATTACGTTATTGATGTATATAAAGGTACCAGGGAGACGTAGAGGCCAACAAGCCAGGAATGTTGCCAAATATTACCGCCGAGATGTTAGGTTGGGTTAGGTTAGGTTATATTACGTTATTGATGTATATAAAGGTCCCACGGAGACGTAGAAGCCAACTCGCCAGGAATGTTGCCACATATTACCGCCGAGATATTAGGTTGGGTTCGGTTAAGTTATATTACGTTCTTGATGTATATAAAGGTCCCACGGAGACGTAGAGGCAAACAAGCCAGGAATGTGGTCAAATATTACCGCCGAGATGTTAAATTGGGTTAGGTTAGGTTATATTACGTTATTGATGTATATAAAGGTCCCACGAAGACGTAGAAGCCAACTCGCCAGGAATGTGGCCAAATATTAGTGCCGAGATATTAGGTTGGGTGAGGTTAGGTTGTATTACGTTATTAATGTATATAAAGGTCCCACGGAGACGTAGAGTCCAGCAAGCCAGGAATGTTGCCAAATATTACCGCCGAGATGTTAGGTTGGGTTAGGTTAAGTTATATTACGTTCTTGATGTATATAAAGGTCCCACGGATACGTAGAGGCCAACTCGCCGGGAATGTTGTCAAATATTACCGCCGAGATGTTAGGTTGGGTTAGGTTAGGTTATATTACGTTATTGATGTATATAAAGGTACCAGGGAGACGTAGTGGCCAACTCGCCGGGAATGTTGTCAAATATTACCGCCGAGATGTTAGGTTGGGTTAGGTTAGGTTATATTACGTTATTGATGTATATAAAGGTCCCACGGAGACGTAGAGGCAAACAAGCCAGGAATGTGGTCAAATATTACCGACGAGATGTTAAATTGGGTTAGGTTAGGTTATATTACGTTATTGATGTATATAAAGGTCCCACGAAGACGTAGAAGCCAACTCGCCAGGAATGTGGTCAAATATTAGTGCCGAGATATTAGGTTGGGTGAGGTTAGGTTGTATTACGTTATTAATGTATATAAAGCTCCCACGGGGATGTAGAGGCCAACAAGCCAGGAATGTGGTCAAATATTACCGCCGAGATGTTAGATTGGCTTAGGTTAGGTTATATTACGTTATTGATGTATATAAAGGTGCCACGGAGACGTAGAGGCCAACAAGACAGGTATGTGGTCAAATATTACCGCCGAGATGTTAGTTTGGGTTAGGTTAGGTTATATTACGCTATTGATGTATATAAAGGTCCCACGGAGACGTAGAGGCCACCAAGCCAGGAATGTTCCCAAATATTACCGCCGAGATGTTAGGTTGGGTTAGGTTAAGTTATATTACGTTCTTGATGTATATAAAGGTCCCACGGAGACTTAGAGGCCAACTCGCCGGGAATGTTGTCAAATATTACCGCCGAGATGTTAGGTTGTGTTAGGTTAGGTTATATTACGTTATTGATGTATATAAAGGTACCAGGGAGACGTAGAGGCCAACAAGCCAGGAATGTTGCCAAATATTACCGCCGAGATGTTAGGTTGGGTTAGGTTAGGTTATATTACGTTATTGATGTATATAAAGGTCCCACGGAGACGTAGAGGCCAACAAGACAGGTATGTGGACAAATATTACCGCCGAGATGTTAAATTGGGTTAGGTTAGGTTATATTACGTTATTGATGTATATAAAGGTCCCACGGAGACTTAGAGGCCAACTCGCCGGGAATGTTGTCAAATATTACCGCCGAGATGTTAGGTTGTGTTAGGTTAGGTTATATTACGTTATTGATGTATATAAAGGTACCAGGGAGACGTAGAGGCCAACAAGCCAGGAATGTTGCCAAATATTACCGCCGAGATGTTAGGTTGGGTTAGGTTAGGTTATATTACGTTATTGATGTATATAAAGGTCCCACGGAGACGCAGAAGCCAACTCGCCAGGAATGTTGCCACATATTACCGCCGAGATATTAGGTTGGGTTCGGTTAAGTTATATTACGTTCTTGATGTATATAAAGGTCCCACGGAGACGTAGAGGCAAACAAGCCAGGAATGTGGTCAAATATTACCGCCGAGATGGTAAATTGGGTTAGGTTAGGTTATATTACGTTATTGATGTATATAAAGGTCCCACGAAGACGTAGAAGCCAACTCGCCAGGAATGTGGCCAAATATTAGTGCCGAGATATTAGGTTGGGTGAGGTTAGGTTGTATTACGTTATTAATGTATATAAAGGTCCCACGGAGACGTAGAGTCCAGCAAGCCAGGAATGTTGCCAAATATTACCGCCGAGATGTTAGGTTGGGTTAGGTTAAGTTATATTACGTTCTTGATGTATATAAAGGTCCCACGGATACGTAGAGGCCAACTCGCCGGGAATGTTGTCAAATATTACCGCCGAGATGTTAGGTTGGGTTAGGTTAGGTTATGTTACGTTATTGATGTATATAAAGGTACCAGGGAGACGTAGTGGCCAACTCGCCGGGAATGTTGTCAAATATTACCGCCGAGATGTTAGGTTGGGTTAGGTTAGGTTATATTACGTTATTGATGTATATAAAGGTCCCACGGAGACGTAGAGGCAAACAAGCCAGGAATGTGGTCAAATATTACCGACGAGATGTTAAATTGGGTTAGGTTAGGTTATATTACGTTATTGATGTATATAAAGGTACCAGGGAGACGTAGATGCCAACAAGCCAGGAATGTTGCCAAATATTACCGCCGAGATGTTAGGTTGGGTTAGGTTAGGTTATATTACGTTATTGATGTATATAAAGGTACCAGGGAGACGTAGTGGCCAACAAGCCAGGAATGTTGCCAAATATTACCGCCGAGATGTTAGGTTGGGTTAGGTTAGGTTATATTACGTTATTGATGTATAAAAAGGTCCCACGTATACGTAGAGGCAAACAAGCCAGGAATGTGGTCAAATATTACCGCCGAGATGTTAGATTGGGTTAGGTTAGGTTATATTACGTTATTGATGTATATAAAGGTCCCACGGACACGGAGAAGCCAACTCGCCAGGAATGTTGCCACATATTACCGCCGAGATATTAGGTTGGGTTAGGTTAAGTTATATTACGTTCTTGATGTATATAAAGGTCCCACGGAGACTTAGAGTCCAGCTCGCCCGGAATGTTGTCAAATATTACCGTCGAGATGTTAGGTTGGGTTAGGTTAGGTTATATTACGTTATTGATGTATAAAAAGGTCCCACGGATACGTAGAGGCAAACAAGCCAGGAATGTGGTCAAATATTACCGCCGAGATATTAGATTGGGTTTGGTTAAGTTACATTACGTTCTTGATGTATGTAAAGGTTCCACGGAGACTTAGAGGCCAACTCGCCGGGAATGTTGTCAAATATTACCGCCGAGATGTTAGGTTGGGTTAGGTTAGGTTATATTACGTTATTGATGTATATAAATGTCCCACGGAGACGTAGAGGCAAACAAGCCAGGAATGTGGTCAAATATTACCGACGAGATGTTAAATTGGGTTAGGTTAGGTTATATTACGTTATTGATGTATATAAAGGTCCCACGAAGACGTAGAAGCCAACTCGCCAGGAATGTGGTCAAATATTAGTGCCGAGATATTAGGTTGGGTGAGGTTAGGTTGTATTACGTTATTAATGTATATAAAGCTCCCACGGGGATGTAGAGGCCAACAAGCCAGGAATGTGGTCAAATAGTACCGCCGAGATGTTAGATTGGCTTAGGTTAGGTTATATTACGTTATTGATGTATATAAAGTTGCCACGGAGACGTAGAGGCCAACAAGACAGGTATGTTGCCAAATATTACCGCCGAGATGTTAAGTTGGGTTAGGTTAAGTTATATTACGTTCTTGATGTATATAAAGGTCCCACGGAGACTTAGAGGCCAACTCGCCGGGAATGTTGTCAAATATTACCGCCGAGATGTTAGGTTGGGTTAGGTTAGGTTATATTACGTTACTGATGTATATAAAGGTATCAGGGAGACTTAGAAGCCAACTCGCCAGGAATGTTGCCACATATTACCGCCGAGATGTTAGTTTGGGTTAGGTTAGGTTATATTACGCTATTGATGTATATAAAGGTCCCACGGAGACGTAGAAGCCCGCAAGCCAGGAATGTTGTCAAATATTACCGCCGAGATGTTAGTTTGGGTTAGGTTAGGTTATATTACGCTATTGATGTATATAAAGGTCCCACGGAGACGTAGAGGCCCGCAAGCCAGGAATGTTCCCAAATATTACCGCCGAGATGTTAGGTTGGGTTAGGTTAAGTTATATTACGTTCTTGATGTATATAAAGGTCCCACGGAGACGTAGAGTCCAGCAAGCCAGGAATGTTGCCAAATATTACCGCCGAGATGTTAGGTTGGGTTAGGTTAAGTTATATTACGTTCTTGATGTATATAAAGGTCCCACGGGGACTTAGAGGCCAACTCGCCGGGAATGTTGTCAAATATTACCGCCGAGATGTTAGGTTGGGTTAGGCTAGGTTATATTACGTTATTGATGTATATAAAGGTACCAGGGAGACGTAGAGGCCAACAAGCCAGGAATGTTGCCAAATATTACCGCCGAGATGTTAGGTTGGGTTAGGTTAGGTTATATTACGTTATTGATGTATATAAAGGTCCCACGGAGACGTAGAAGCCAACTCGCCAGGAATGTTGCCACATATTACCGCCGAGATATTAGGTTGGGTTCGGTTAAGTTATATTACGTTCTTGATGTATATAAAGGTCCCACGGAGACGTAGAGGCAAACAAGCCAGGAATGTGGTCAAATATTACCGCCGAGATGTTAAATTGGGTTAGGTTAGGTTATATTACGTTATTGATGTATATAAAGGTCCCACGAAGACGTAGAAGCCAACTCGCCAGGAATGTGGCCAAATATTAGTGCCGAGATATTAGGTTGGGTGAGGTTAGGTTGTATTACGTTATTAATGTATATAAAGGTCCCACGGAGACGTAGAGGCCAACAAGACAGGTATGTGGTCAAATATTACCGCCGAGATGTTAAATTGGGTTAGGTTAGGTTATATTACGTTATTGATGTATATAAAGGTCCCACGGAGACTTAGAGGCCAACTCGCCGGGAATGTTGTCAAATATTACCGCCGAGATGTTAGGTTGTGTTAGGTTAGGTTATATTACGTTATTGATGTATATAAAGGTACCAGGGAGACGTAGAGGCCAACAAGCCAGGAATGTTGCCAAATATTACCGCCGAGATGTTAGGTTGGGTTAGGTTAGGTTATATTACGTTATTGATGTATATAAAGGTCCCACGGAGACGTAGAAGCCAACTCGCCAGGAATGTTGCCACATATTACCGCCGAGATATTAGGTTGGGTTCGGTTAAGTTATATTACGTTCTTGATGTATATAAAGGTCCCACGGAGACGTAGAGGCAAACAAGCCAGGAATGTGGTCAAATATTACCGCCGAGATGGTAAATTGTGTTAGGTTAGGTTATATTACGTTATTGATGTATATAAAGGTCCCACGAAGACGTAGAAGCCAACTCGCCAGGAATGTGGCCAAATATTAGTGCCGAGATATTAGGTTGGGTGAGGTTAGGTTGTATTACGTTATTAATGTATATAAAGCTCCCACGGGGATGTAGAGGCCAACAAGCCAGGAATGTGGTCAAATATTACCGCCGAGATGTTAGATTGGCTTAGGTTAGGTTATATTACGTTATTGATGTATATAAAGGTGCCACGGAGACGTAGAGGCCAACAAGACAGGAATGTGGTCAAATATTACCGCCGAGATGTTAGTTTGGGTTAGGTTAGGTTATATTACGCTATTGATGTATATAAAGGTCCCACGGAGACGTAGAGGCCACCAAGCCAGGAATGTTCCCAAATATTACCGCCGAGATGTTAGGTTGGGTTAGGTTAAGTTATATTACGTTCTTGATGTATATAAAGGTCCCACGGAGACTTAGAGGCCAACTCGCCGGGAATGTTGTCAAATATTACCGCCGAGATGTTAGGTTGTGTTAGGTTAGGTTATATTACGTTATTGATGTATATAAAGGTGCCACGGAGACGTAGAGGCCAACAAGACAGGTATGTGGTCAAATATTACCGCCGAGATGTTAGTTTGGGTTAGGTTAGGTTATATTACGCTATTGATGTATATAAAGGTCCCACGGAGGCGTAGAGGCCACCAAGCCAGGAATGTTCCCAAATATTACCGCCGAGATGTTAGGTTGGGTTAGGTTAAGTTATATTACGTTCTTGATGTATATAAAGGTCCCACGGAGACTTAGAGGCCAACTCGCCGGGAATGTTGTCAAATATTACCGCCGAGATGTTAGGTTGGGTTAGGTTACGTTATATTACGTTCTTGATGTATATAAAGGTCCCACGGAGTCGTAGAGTCCAGAAAGCCAGGAATGTTGCCAAATATTACCGCCGAGATGTTAGGTTGGGTTAGGTTAAGTTATATTACGTTCTTGATGTATATAAAGGTCCCACGGATACGTAGAGGCCAACTCGCCGGGAATGTTGTCAAATATTACCGCCGAGATGTTAGGTTGGGTTAGGTTAGGTTATATTACGTTATTGATGTATATAAAGGTACCAGGGAGACGTAGTGGCCAACTCGCCGGGAATGTTGTCAAATATTACCGCCGAGATGTTAGGTTGGGTTAGGTTAGGTTATATTACGTTATTGATGTATATAAAGGTCCCACGGAGACGTAGAGGCAAACAAGCCAGGAATGTGGTCAAATATTACCGACGAGATGTTAAATTGGGTTAGGTTAGGTTATATTACGTTATTGATGTATATAAAGGTCCCACGAAGACGTAGAAGCCAACTCGCCAGGAATGTGGTCAAATATTAGTGCCGATATATTAGGTTGGGTGAGGTTAGGTTGTATTACGTTATTAATGTATATAAAGCTCCCACGGTGATGTAGAGGCCAACAAGCCAGGAATGTGGTCAAATATTACCGCCGAGATGTTAGATTGGCTTAGGTTAGGTTATATTACGTTATTGATGTATATAAAGGTGCCACGGAGACGTAGAGGCCAACAAGACAGGTATGTGGTCAAATATTACCGCCGAGATGTTAGTTTGGGTTAGGTTAGGTTATATTACGCTATTGATGTATATAAAGGTCCCACGGAGACGTAGAGGCCACCAAGCCAGGAATGTTCCGAAATATTACCGCCGAGATGTTAGGTTGGGTTAGGTTAAGTTATATTACGTTCTTGATGTATATAAAGGTCCCACGGAGACTTAGAGGCCAACTCGCCGGGAATGTTGTCAAATATTACCGCCGAGATGTTAGGTTGTGTTAGGTTAGGTTATATTACGTTATTGATGTATATAAAGGTACCAGGGAGACGTAGAGGCCAACAAGCCAGGAATGTTGCCAAATATTACCGCCGAGATGTTAGGTTGGGTTAGGTTAGGTTATATTACGTTATTGATGTATATAAAGGTCCCACGGAGACGTAGAAGCCAACTCGCCAGGAATGTTGCCACATATTACCGCCGAGATATTAGGTTGGGTTCGGTTAAGTTATATTACGTTCTTGATGCATATAAAGGTCCCACGGAGACGTAGAGGCAAACAAGCCAGGAATGTGGTCAAATATTACCGCCGAGATGTTAAATTGGGTTAGGTTAGGTTATATTACGTTATTGATGTATATAAAGGTCCCACGAAGACGTAGAAGCCAACTCGCCAGGAATGTGGCCAAATATTAGTGCCGAGATATTAGGTTGGGTTAGGTTAGGTTATATTACGCTATTGATGTATATAAAGGTCCCACGGAGACGTAGAGGCCACCAAGCCAGGAATGTTCCGAAATATTACCGCCGAGATGTTAGGTTGGGTTAGGTTAAGTTATATTACGTTCTTGATGTATATAAAGGTCCCACGGAGACTTAGAGGCCAACTCGCCGGGAATGTTGTCAAATATTACCGCCGAGATGTTAGGTTGTGTTAGGTTAGGTTATATTACGTTATTGATGTATATAAAGGTACCACGGAGACGTAGAGGCCAACAAGCCAGGAATGTTGCCAAATATTACCGCCGAGATGTTAGGTTGGGTTAGGTTAGGTTATATTACGTTATTGATGTATATAAAGGTCCCACGGAGACGTAGAAGCCAACTCGCCAGGAATGTTGCCACATATTACCGCCGAGATATTAGGTTGGGTTCGGTTAAGTTATATTACGTTCTTGATGCATATAAAGGTCCCACGGAGACGTAGAGGCAAACAAGCCAGGAATGTGGTCAAATATTACCGCCGAGATGTTAAATTGGGTTAGGTTAGGTTATATTACGTTATTGATGTATATAAAGGTCCCACGAAGACGTAGAAGCCAACTCGCCAGGAATGTGGCCAAATATTAGTGCCGAGATATTAGGTTGGGTGAGGTTAGGTTGTATTACGTTATTAATGTATATAAAGGTCCCACGGAGACGTAGAGTCCAGCAAGCCAGGAATGTTGCCAAATATTACCGCCGAGATGTTAGGTTGGGTTAGGTTAAGTTATATTACGTTCTTGATGTATATAAAGGTCCCACGGATACGTAGAGGCCAACTCGCCGGGAATGTTGTCAAATATTACCGCCGAGATGTTAGGTTGGGTTAGGTTAGGTTATATTACGTTATTGATGTATATAAAGGTACCAGGGAGACGTAGTGGCCAACTCGCCGGGAATGTTGTCAAATATTACCGCCGAGATGTTAGGTTGGGTTAGGTTAGGTTATATTACGTTATTGATGTATATAAAGGTCCCACGGAGACGTAGAGGCAAACAAGCCAGGAATGTGGTCAAATATTACCGACGAGATGTTAAATTGGGTTAGGTTAGGTTATATTACGTTATTGATGTATATAAAGGTCCCACGAAGACGTAGAAGCCAACTCGCCAGGAATGTGGTCAAATATTAGTGCCGAGATATTAGGTTGGGTGAGGTTAGGTTGTATTACGTTATTAATGTATATAAAGCTCCCACGGGGATGTAGAGGCCAACAAGCCAGGAATGTGGTCAAATATTACCGCCGAGATGTTAGATTGGCTTAGGTTAGGTTATATTACGTTATTGATGTATATAAAGGTGCCACGGAGACGTAGAGGCCAACAAGACAGGTATGTGGTCAAATATTACCGCCGAGATGTTAGTTTGGGTTAGGTTAGGTTATATTACGCTATTGATGTATATAAAGGTCCCACGGAGACGTAGAGGCCACCAAGCCAGGAATGTTCCCAAATATTACCGCCGAGATGTTAGGTTGGGTTAGGTTAAGTTATATTACGTTCTTGATGTATATAAAGGTCCCACGGAGACTTAGAGGCCAACTCGCCGGGAATGTTGTCAAATATTACCGCCGAGATGTTAGGTTGTGTTAGGTTAGGTTATATTACGTTATTGATGTATATAAAGGTACCAGGGAGACGTAGAGGCCAACAAGCCAGGAATGTTGCCAAATATTACCGCCGAGATGTTAGGTTGGGTTAGGTTAGGTTATATTACGTTATTGATGTATATAAAGGTCCCACGGAGACGTAGAGGCCAACAAGACAGGTATGTGGTCAAATATTACCGCCGAGATGTTAAATTGGGTTAGGTTAGGTTATATTACGTTATTGATGTATATAAAGGTCCCACGGAGACTTAGAGGCCAACTCGCCGGGAATGTTGTCAAATATTACCGCCGAGATGTTAGGTTGTGTTAGGTTAGGTTATATTACGTTATTGATGTATATAAAGGTACCAGGGAGACGTAGAGGCCAACAAGCCAGGAATGTTGCCAAATATTACCGCCGAGATGTTAGGTTGGGTTAGGTTAGGTTATATTACGTTATTGATGTATATAAAGGTCCCACGGAGACGTAGAAGCCAACTCGCCAGGAATGTTGCCACATATTACCGCCGAGATATTAGGTTGGGTTCGGTTAAGTTATATTACGTTCTTGATGTATATAAAGGTCCCACGGAGACGTAGAGGCAAACAAGCCAGGAATGTGGTCAAATATTACCGCCGAGATGTTAAATTGGGTTAGGTTAGGTTATATTACGTTATTGATGTATATAAAGGTCCCACGAAGACGTAGAAGCCAACTCGCCAGGAATGTGGCCAAATATTAGTGCCGAGATATTAGGTTGGGTGAGGTTAGGTTGTATTACGTTATTAATGTATATAAAGGTCCCACGGAGACGTAGAGTCCAGCAAGCCAGGAATGTTGCCAAATATTACCGCCGAGATGTTAGGTTGGGTTAGGTTAAGTTATATTACGTTCTTGATGTATATAAAGGTCCCACGGATACGTAGAGGCCAACTCGCCGGGAATGTTGTCAAATATTACCGCCGAGATGTTAGGTTGGGTTAGGTTAGGTTATATTACGTTATTGATGTATATAAAGGTACCAGGGAGACGTAGTGGCCAACTCGCCGGGAATGTTGTCAAATATTACCGCCGAGATGTTAGGTTGGGTTAGGTTAGGTTATATTACGTTATTGATGTATATAAAGGTCCCACGGAGACGTAGAGGCAAACAAGCCAGGAATGTGGTCAAATATTACCGACGAGATGTTAAATTGGGTTAGGTTAGGTTATATTACGTTATTGATGTATATAAAGTTTCCACGAAGACGTAGAAACCAACTCGCCAGGAATGTGGTCAAATATTAGTGCCGAGATATTAGGTTGGGTGAGGTTAGGTTGTATTACGTTATTAATGTATATAAAGCTCCCACGGGGATGTAGAGGCCAACAAGCCAGGAATGTGGTCAAATATTACCGCCGAGATGTTAGATTGGCTTAGGTTAGGTTATATTACGTTATTGATGTATATAAAGGTGCCACGGAGACGTAGAGGCCAACAAGACAGGTATGTGGTCAAATATTACCGCCGAGATGTTAGTTTGGGTTAGGTTAGGTTATATTACGCTATTGATGTATATAAAGGTCCCACGGAGACGTAGAGGCCACCAAGCCAGGAATGTTCCCAAATATTACCGCCGAGATGTTAGGTTGGGTTAGGTTAAGTTATATTACGTTCTTGATGTATATAAAGGTCCCACGGAGACTTAGAGGCCAACTCGCCGGGAATGTTGTCAAATATTACCGCCGAGATGTTAGGTTGTGTTAGGTTAGGTTATATTACGTTATTGATGTATATAAAGGTGCCACGGAGACGTAGAGGCCAACAAGACAGGTATGTGGTCAAATATTACCGCCGAGATGTTAGTTTGGGTTAGGTTAGGTTATATTACGCTATTGATGTATATAAAGGTCCCACGGAGGCGTAGAGGCCACCAAGCCAGGAATGTTCCCAAATATTACCGCCGAGATGTTAGGTTGGGTTAGGTTAAGTTATATTACGTTCTTGATGTATATAAAGGTCCCACGGAGACTTAGAGGCCAACTCGCCGGGAATGTTGTCAAATATTACCGCCGAGATGTTAGGTTGTGTTAGGTTAGGTTATATTACGTTATTGATGTATATAAAGGTACCAGGGAGACGTAGAGGCCAACAAGCCAGGAATGTTGCCAAATATTACCGCCGAGATGTTAGGTTGGGTTAGGTTAGGTTATATTACGTTATTGATGTATATAAAGGTCCCACGGAGACGTAGAGGCCAACAAGACAGGTATGTGGTCAAATATTACCGCCGAGATGTTAAATTGGGTTAGGTTAGGTTATATTACGTTATTGATGTATATAAAGGTCCCACGGAGACTTAGAGGCCAACTCGCCGGGAATGTTGTCAAATATTACCGCCGAGATGTTAGGTTGGGTTAGGTTAGGTTATATTACGTTATTGATGTATATAAAGGTACCAGGGAGACGTAGTGGCCAACTCGCCGGGAATGTTGTCAAATATTACCGCCGAGATGTTAGGTTGGGTTAGGTTAGGTTATATTACGTTATTGATGTATATAAAGGTCCCACGGAGACGTAGAGGCAAACAAGCCAGGAATGTGGTCAAATATTACCGACGAGATGTTAAATTGGGTTAGGTTAGGTTATATTACGTTATTGATGTATATAAAGGTCCCACGAAGACGTAGAAACCAACTCGCCAGGAATGTGGTCAAATATTAGTGCCGAGATATTAGGTTGGGTGAGGTTAGGTTGTATTACGTTATTAATGTATATAAAGCTCCCACGGGGATGTAGAGGCCAACAAGCCAGGAATGTGGTCAAATATTACCGCCGAGATGTTAGATTGGCTTAGGTTAGGTTATATTACGTTATTGATGTATATAAAGGTGCCACGGAGACGTAGAGGCCAACAAGACAGGTATGTGGTCAAATATTACCGCCGAGATGTTAGTTTGGGTTAGGTTAGGTTATATTACGCTATTGATGTATATAAAGGTCCCACGGAGACGTAGAGGCCACCAAGCCAGGAATGTTCCCAAATATTACCGCCGAGATGTTAGGTTGGGTTAGGTTAAGTTATATTACGTTCTTGATGTATATAAAGGTCCCACGGAGACTTAGAGGCCAACTCGCCGGGAATGTTGTCAAATATTACCGCCGAGATGTTAGGTTGTGTTAGGTTAGGTTATATTACGTTATTGATGTATATAAAGGTGCCACGGAGACGTAGAGGCCAACAAGACAGGTATGTGGTCAAATATTACCGCCGAGATGTTAAGTTGGGTTAGGTTAGGTTATATTACGTTATTGATGTATATAAAGGTCCCACGGAGACTTAGAGGCCAACTCGCCGGGAATGTTGTCAAATATTACCGCCGAGATGTTAGGTTGTGTTAGGTTAGGTTATATTACGTTATTGATGTATATAAAGGTACCAGGGAGACGTAGAGGCCAACAAGCCAGGAATGTTGCCAAATATTACCGCCGAGATGTTAGGTTGGGTTAGGTTAGGTTATATTACGTTATTGATGTATATAAAGGTCCCACGGAGACGTAGAAGCCAACTCGCCAGGAATGTTGCCACATATTACCGCCGAGATATTAGGTTGGGTTCGGTTAAGTTATATTACGTTCTTGATGTATATAAAGGTCCCACGGAGACGTAGAGGCAAACAAGCCAGGAATGTGGTCAAATATTACCGCCGAGATGTTAAATTGGGTTAGGTTAGGTTATATTACGTTATTGATGTATATAAAGGTCCCACGAAGACGTAGAAGCCAACTCGCCAGGAATGTGGCCAAATATTAGTGCCGAGATATTAGGTTGGGTGAGGTTAGGTTGTATTACGTTATTAATGTATATAAAGGTCCCACGGAGACGTAGAGTCCAGCAAGCCAGGAATGTTGCCAAATATTACCGCCGAGATGTTAGGTTGGGTTAGGTTAAGTTATATTACGTTCTTGATGTATATAAAGGTCCCACGGATACGTAGAGGCCAACTCGCCGGGAATGTTGTCAAATATTACCGCCGAGATGTTAGGTTGGGTTAGGTTAGGTTATATTACGTTATTGATGTATATAAAGGTACCAGGGAGACGTAGTGGCCAACTCGCCGGGAATGTTGTCAAATATTACCGCCGAGATGTTAGGTTGGGTTAGGTTAGGTTATATTACGTTATTGATGTATATAAAGGTCCCACGGAGACGTAGAGGCAAACAAGCCAGGAATGTGGTCAAATATTACCGACGAGATGTTAAATTGGGTTAGGTTAGGTTATATTACGTTATTGATGTATATAAAGGTCCCACGAAGACGTAGAAACCAACTCGCCAGGAATGTGGTCAAATATTAGTGCCGAGATATTAGGTTGGGTGAGGTTAGGTTGTATTACGTTATTAATGTATATAAAGCTCCCACGGGGATGTAGAGGCCAACAAGCCAGGAATGTGGTCAAATATTACCGCCGAGATGTTAGATTGGCTTAGGTTAGGTTATATTACGTTATTGATGTATATAAAGGTGCCACGGAGACGTAGAGGCCAACAAGACAGGTATGTGGTCAAATATTACCGCCGAGATGTTAGTTTGGGTTAGGTTAGGTTATATTACGCTATTGATGTATATAAAGGTCCCACGGAGACGTAGAGGCCACCAAGCCAGGAATGTTCCCAAATATTACCGCCGAGATGTTAGGTTGGGTTAGGTTAAGTTATATTACGTTCTTGATGTATATAAAGGTCCCACGGAGACTTAGAGGCCAACTCGCCGGGAATGTTGTCAAATATTACCGCCGAGATGTTAGGTTGTGTTAGGTTAGGTTATATTACGTTATTGATGTATATAAAGGTGCCACGGAGACGTAGAGGCCAACAAGACAGGTATGTGGTCAAATATTACCGCCGAGATGTTAGATTGGCTTAGGTTAGGTTATATTACGTTATTGATGTATATAAAGGTGCCACGGAGACGTAGAGGCCAACAAGACAGGTATGTGGTCAAATATTACCGCCGAGATGTTAGTTTGGGTTAGGTTAGGTTATATTACGCTATTGATGTATATAAAGGTCCCACGGAGACGTAGAGGCCACCAAGCCAGGAATGTTCCCAAATATTACCGCCGAGATGTTAGGTTGGGTTAGGTTAAGTTATATTACGTTCTTGATGTATATAAAGGTCCCACGGAGACTTAGAGGCCAACTCGCCGGGAATGTTGTCAAATATTACCGCCGAGATGTTAGGTTGTGTTAGGTTAGGTTATATTACGTTATTGATGTATATAAAGGTGCCACGGAGACGTAGAGGCCAACAAGACAGGTATGTGGTCAAATATTACCGCCGAGATGTTAGTTTGGGTTAGGTTAGGTTATATTACGCTATTGATGTATATAAAGGTCCCACGGAGGCGTAGAGGCCACCAAGCCAGGAATGTTCCCAAATATTACCGCCGAGATGTTAGGTTGGGTTAGGTTAAGTTATATTACGTTCTTGATGTATATAAAGGTCCCACGGAGACTTAGAGGCCAACTCGCCGGGAATGTTGTCAAATATTACCGCCGAGATGTTAGGTTGGGTTAGGTTAAGTTATATTACGTTCTTGATGGATATAAAGGTCCCACGGAGACTTAGAGGCCAACTCGCCGGGAATGTTGTCAAATATTACCGCCGAGATGTTAGGTTGTGTTAGGTTAGGTTATATTACGTTATTGATGTATATAAAGGTGCCACGGAGACGTAGAGGCCAACAAGACAGGTATGTGGTCAAATATTACCGCCGAGATGTTAGTTTGGGTTAGGTTAGGTTATATTACGTTATTGATGTATATAAAGGTACCAGGGAGACGTAGAGGCCAACAAGCCAGGAATGTTGCCAAATATTACCGCCGAGATGTTAGGTTGGGTTAGGTTAGGTTATATTACGTTATTGATGTATATAAAGGTCCCACGGAGACGTAGAAGCCAACTCGCCAGGAATGTTGCCACATATTACCGCCGAGATATTAGGTTGGGTTCGGTTAAGTTATATTACGTTCTTGATGTATATAAAGGTCCCACGGAGACTTAGAGGCCAGCTCGCCGAGAATGTTGTCAAATATTACCGTCGAGATGTTAGGTTGGGTTAGGTTAGGTTATATTACGTTATTGATGTATAAAAAGGTCCCACGGATACGTAGAGGCAAACAAGCCAGGAATGTGGTCAAATATTACCGCCGAGATATTAGATTGGCTTTGGTTAAGTTACATTACGTTCTTGATGTATATAAAGGTCCCACGGAGACTTAGAGGCCAACTCGCCGGGAATGTTGTCAAATATTACCGCCGAGATGTTAGGTTGGGTTCGGTTAAGTTATATTACGTTCTTGATGTATATAAAGGTCCCACGGAGACGTAGAGGCAAACAAGCCAGGAATGTGGTCAAATATTACCGCCGAGATGTTAGGTTGGGTTAGGTTAGGTTATATTACGTTATTGATGTATATAAAGGTCCCACGGAGACGTAGAAGCCAACTCGCCAGGAATGTTGCCACATATTACCGCCGAGATATTAGGTTGGGTTCGGTTAAGTTATATTACGTTCTTGATGTATATAAAGGTCCCACGGAGACGTAGAGGCAAACAAGCCAGGAATGTGGTCAAATATTACCGCCGAGATGTTAAATTGGGTTAGGTTAGGTTATATTACGTTATTGATGTATATAAAGGTCCCACGAAGACGTAGAAGCCAACTCGCCAGGAATGTGGCCAAATATTAGTGCCGAGATATTAGGTTGGGTGAGGTTAGGTTGTATTACATTATTAATGTATATAAAGGTCCCACGGAGACGTAGAGTCCAGCAAGCCAGGAATGTTGCCAAATATTACCGCCGAGATGTTAGGTTGGGTTAGGTTAAGTTATATTACGTTCTTGATGTATATAAAGGTCCCACGGATACGTAGAGGCCAACTCGCCGGGAATGTTGTCAAATATTACCGCCGAGATGTTAGGTTGGGTTAGGTTAGGTTATATTACGTTATTGATGTATATAAAGGTACCAGGGAGACGTAGTGGCCAACTCGCCGGGAATGTTGTCAAATATTACCGCCGAGATGTTAGGTTGGGTTAGGTTAGGTTATATTACGTTATTGATGTATATAAAGGTCCCACGGAGACGTAGAGGCAAACAAGCCAGGAATGTGGTCAAATATTACCGACGAGATGTTAAATTGGGTTAGGTTAGGTTATATTACGTTATTGATGTATATAAAGGTCCCACGAAGACGTAGAAACCAACTCGCCAGGAATGTGGTCAAATATTAGTGCCGAGATATTAGGTTGGGTGAGGTTAGGTTGTATTACGTTATTAATGTATATAAAGCTCCCACGGGGATGTAGAGGCCAACAAGCCAGGAATGTGGTCAAATATTACCGCCGAGATGTTAGATTGGCTTAGGTTAGGTTATATTACGTTATTGATGTATATAAAGGTGCCACGGAGACGTAGAGGCCAACAAGACAGGTATGTGGTCAAATATTACCGCCGAGATGTTAGTTTGGGTTAGGTTAGGTTATATTACGCTATTGATGTATATAAAGGTCCCACGGAGACGTAGAGGCCACCAAGCCAGGAATGTTCCCAAATATTACCGCCGAGATGTTAGGTTGGGTTAGGTTAAGTTATATTACGTTCTTGATGTATATAAAGGTCCCACGGAGACTTAGAGGCCAACTCGCCGGGAATGTTGTCAAATATTACCGCCGAGATGTTAGGTTGTGTTAGGTTAGGTTATATTACGTTATTGATGTATATAAAGGTGCCACGGAGACGTAGAGGCCAACAAGACAGGTATGTGGTCAAATATTACCGCCGAGATGTTAGTTTGGGTTAGGTTAGGTTATATTACGCTATTGATGTATATAAAGGTCCCACGGAGGCGTAGAGGCCACCAAGCCAGGAATGTTCCCAAATATTACCGCCGAGATGTTAGGTTGGGTTAGGTTAAGTTATATTACGTTCTTGATGTATATAAAGGTCCCACGGAGACTTAGAGGCCAACTCGCCGGGAATGTTGTCAAATATTACCGCCGAGATGTTAGGTTGGGTTAGGTTAAGTTATATTACGTTCTTGATGGATATAAAGGTCCCACGGAGACTTAGAGGCCAACTCGCCGGGAATGTTGTCAAATATTACCGCCGAGATGTTAGGTTGTGTTAGGTTAGGTTATATTACGTTATTGATGTATATAAAGGTGCCACGGAGACGTAGAGGCCAACAAGACAGGTATGTGGTCAAATATTACCGCCGAGATGTTAGTTTGGGTTAGGTTAGGTTATATTACGTTATTGATGTATATAAAGGTACCAGGGAGACGTAGAGGCCAACAAGCCAGGAATGTTGCCAAATATTACCGCCGAGATGTTAGGTTGGGTTAGGTTAGGTTATATTACGTTATTGATGTATATAAAGGTCCCACGGAGACGTAGAAGCCAACTCGCCAGGAATGTTGCCACATATTACCGCCGAGATATTAGGTTGGGTTCGGTTAAGTTATATTACGTTCTTGATGTATATAAAGGTCCCACGGAGACTTAGAGGCCAGCTCGCCGAGAATGTTGTCAAATATTACCGTCGAGATGTTAGGTTGGGTTAGGTTAGGTTATATTACGTTATTGATGTATAAAAAGGTCCCACGGATACGTAGAGGCAAACAAGCCAGGAATGTGGTCAAATATTACCGCCGAGATATTAGATTGGCTTTGGTTAAGTTACATTACGTTCTTGATGTATATAAAGGTCCCACGGAGACTTAGAGGCCAACTCGCCGGGAATGTTGTCAAATATTACCGCCGAGATGTTAGGTTGGGTTCGGTTAAGTTATATTACGTTCTTGATGTATATAAAGGTCCCACGGAGACGTAGAGGCAAACAAGCCAGGAATGTGGTCAAATATTACCGCCGAGATGTTAAATTGGGTTAGGTTAGGTTATATTACGTTATTGATGTATATAAAGGTCCCACGAAGACGTAGAAGCCAACTCGCCAGGAATGTGGCCAAATATTAGTGCCGAGATATTAGGTTGGGTGAGGTTAGGTTGTATTACGTTATTAATGTATATAAAGGTCCCACGGAGACGTAGAGTCCAGCAAGCCAGGAATGTTGCCAAATATTACCGCCGAGATGTTAGGTTGGGTTAGGTTAAGTTATATTACGTTCTTGATGTATATAAAGGTCCCACGGATACGTAGAGGCCAACTCGCCGGGAATGTTGTCAAATATTACCGCCGAGATGTTAGGTTGGGTTAGGTTAGGTTATATTACGTTATTGATGTATATAAAGGTACCAGGGAGACGTAGTGGCCAACTCGCCGGGAATGTTGTCAAATATTACCGCCGAGATGTTAGGTTGGGTTAGGTTAGGTTATATTACGTTATTGATGTATATAAAGGTCCCACGGAGACGTAGAGGCAAACAAGCCAGGAATGTGGTCAAATATTACCGACGAGATGTTAAATTGGGTTAGGTTAGGTTATATTACGTTATTGATGTATATAAAGGTCCCACGAAGACGTAGAAGCCAACTCGCCAGGAATGTGGTCAAATATTAGTGCCGAGATATTAGGTTGGGTGAGGTTAGGTTGTATTACGTTATTAATGTATATAAAGCTCCCACGGGGATGTAGAGGCCAACAAGCCAGGAATGTGGTCAAATATTACCGCCGAGATGTTAGATTGGCTTAGGTTAGGTTATATTACGTTATTGATGTATATAAAGGTGCCACGGAGACGTAGAGGCCAACAAGACAGGTATGTGGTCAAATATTACCGCCGAGATGTGAGTTTGGGTTAGGTTAGGTTATATTACGCTATTGATGTATATAAAGGTCCCACGGAGACGTAGAGGCCACCAAGCCAGGAATGTTCCCAAATATTACCGCCGAGATGTTAGGTTGGGTTAGGTTAAGTTATATTACGTTCTTGATGGATATAAAGGTCCCACGGAGACTTAGAGGCCAACTCGCCGGGAATGTTGTCAAATATTACCGCCGAGATGTTAGGTTGTGTTAGGTTAGGTTATATTACGTTATTGAATATATAAAGGTGCCACGGAGACGTAGAGGCCAACAAGACAGGTATGTGGTCAAATATTACCGCCGAGATGTTAGTTTGGGTTAGGTTAGGTTATATTACGCTATTGATGTATATAAAGGTCCCACGGAGGCGTAGAGGCCACCAAGCCAGGAATGTTCCCAAATATTACCGCCGAGATGTTAGGTTGGGTTAGGTTAAGTTATATTACGTTCTTGATGTATATAAAGGTCCCACGGAGACTTAGAGGCCAACTCGCCGGGAATGTTGTCAAATATTACCGCCGAGATGTTAGGTTGTGTTAGGTTAGGTTATATTACGTTATTGATGTATATAAAGGTACCAGGGAGACGTAGAGGCCAACAAGCCAGGAATGTTGCCAAATATTACCGCCGAGATGTTAGGTTGGGTTAGGTTAGGTTATATTACGTTATTGATGTATATAAAGGTCCCACGGAGACGTAGAAGCCAACTCGCCAGGAATGTTGCCACATATTACCGCCGAGATATTAGGTTGGGTTCGGTTAAGTTATATTACGTTCTTGATGTATATAAAGGTCCCACGGAGACTTAGAGGCCAGCTCGCCGAGAATGTTGTCAAATATTACCGTCGAGATGTTAGGTTGGGTTAGGTTAGGTTATATTACGTTATTGATGTATAAAAAGGTCCCACGGATACGTAGAGGCAAACAAGCCAGGAATGTGGTCAAATATTACCGCCGAGATATTAGATTGGGATTGGTTAAGTTACATTACGTTCTTGATGTATATAAAGGTCCCACGGAGACTTAGAGGCCAACTCGCCGGGAATGTTGTCAAATATTACCGCCGAGATGTTAGGTTGGGTTCGGTTAAGTTATATTACGTTCTTGATGTATATAAAGGTCCCACGGAGACGTAGAGGCAAACAAGCCAGGAATGTGGTCAAATATTACCGCCGAGATGTTAAATTGGGTTAGGTTAGGTTATATTACGTTATTGATGTATATAAAGGTCCCACGAAGACGTAGAAGCCAACTCGCCAGGAATGTGGCCAAATATTAGTGCCGAGATATTAGGTTGGGTGAGGTTAGGTTGTATTACGTTATTAATGTATATAAAGGTCCCACGGAGACGTAGAGTCCAGCAAGCCAGGAATGTTGCCAAATATTACCGCCGAGATGTTAGGTTGGGTTAGGTTAAGTTATATTACGTTCTTGATGTATATAAAGGTCCCACGGATACGTAGAGGCCAACTCGCCGGGAATGTTGTCAAATATTACCGCCGAGATGTTAGGTTGGGTTAGGTTAGGTTATATTACGTTATTGATGTATATAAAGGTACCAGGGAGACGTAGTGGCCAACTCGCCGGGAATGTTGTCAAATATTACCGCCGAGATGTTAGGTTGGGTTAGGTTAGGTTATATTACGTTATTGATGTATATAAAGGTCCCACGGAGACGTAGAGGCAAACAAGCCAGGAATGTGGTCAAATATTACCGACGAGATGTTAAATTGGGTTAGGTTAGGTTATATTACGTTATTGATGTATATAAAGGTCCCACGAAGACGTAGAAGCCAACTCGCCAGGAATGTGGTCAAATATTAGTGCCGAGATATTAGGTTGGGTGAGGTTAGGTTGTATTACGTTATTAATGTATATAAAGCTCCCACGGGGATGTAGAGGCCAACAAGCCAGGAATGTGGTCAAATATTACCGCCGAGATGTTAGATTGGCTTAGGTTAGGTTATATTACGTTATTGATGTATATAAAGGTGCCACGGAGACGTAGAGGCCAACAAGACAGGTATGTGGTCAAATATTACCGCCGAGATGTTAGTTTGGGTTAGGTTAGGTTATATTACGCTATTGATCTATATAAAGGTCCCACGGAGACGTAGAGGCCACCAAGCCAGGAATGTTCCCAAATATTACCGCCGAGATGTTAGGTTGGGTTAGGTTAAGTTATATTACGTTCTTGATGTATATAAAGGTCCCACGGAGACTTAGAGGCCAACTCGCCGGGAATGTTGACAAATATTACCGCCGAGATGTTAGGTTGTGTTAGGTTAGGTTATATTACGTTATTGATGTATATAAAGGTGCCACGGAGACGTAGAGGCCAACAAGACAGGTATGTGGTCAAATATTACCGCCGAGATGTTAGTTTGGGTTAGGTTAGGTTATATTACGCTATTGATGTATATAAAGGTCCCACGGAGGCGCAGAGGCCACCAAGCCAGGAATGTTCCCAAATATTACCGCCGAGATGTTAGGTTGGGTTAGGTTAAGTTATATTACGTTCTTGATGTATATAAAGGTCCCACGGAGACTTAGAGGCCAACTCGCCGGGAATGTTGTCAAATATTACCGCCGAGATGTTAGGTTGTGTTAGGTTAGGTTATATTACGTTATTGATGTATATAAAGGTACCAGGGAGACGTAGAGGCCAACAAGCCAGGAATGTTGCCAAATATTACCGCCGAGATGTTAGGTTGGGTTAGGTTAGGTTATATTACGTTCTTGATGTATATAAAGCTCCCACGGGGATGTAGAGGCCAACAAGCCAGGAATGTGGTCAAATATTACCGCCGAGATGTTAGACTGGCTTAGGTTAGGTTATATTACGTTATTGATGTATGTAAATGTCCCACGGAGCCGTAGGGGCCAACTCGCCAGGAATGTGGTCAAATATTACCGCCGAGATGTTAGATTGGGTTAGGTTAGGTTATATTACGTTATTGACGTATATAAAGGTCCCACGGAGACGTAGAGGCCAACAAGCCGGGAATGTTGTCAAATATTACCGCCGAGATGTTAGATTGGGTTAGGTTAGGTTATATTTCGTTATTAATGTATATAAAGCTCCCACGGGGACGTAGAGGCCAGCAAGCCAGGAATGTGCTTAAATATTACCGCCGAGATGTTAGATTGGGTTAGGTTAGGTTATATTACGTTATTGAAGTATATAAAGGTCCCACGGAGACGTAGAGGCCAACAAGCCGGGAATGTTGTCAAACATTACCGCCGAGATGTTAGATTGGGTTAGGTTAGGTTATATTACGTTATTAATGTATATAAAGCTCCCACGGGGCGTAGAGGCCAGCAAGCCAGGAATGTGCTTAAATATTACCGCCGAGATGTTAGATTGGCTTAGGTTAGGTTATATTACGTTATTGATGTATGTAAATGTCCCACGGAGCCGTAGGGGCCAACTCGCCAGGAATGTTGTCAAATATTACCGCCGAAATGTTAGGTTGGCTTAGGTTAGGTTATATTACGTTATTGATGTATATAAATGTCCCACGGAGCCGTAGGGGCCAACTCGCCAGGAATGTTGTCAAATATTACCGCCGAGATGTTAGGTTGGGTTAGGTTCGGTCATATTACGTTATTGATGTATAGGAAGGTCCCACGGAGACGTAGAGGCCAACTCGCCAGGAATGTTGTCAAATATTACCGCCGAGATGTTAGGTTCTGCAAGGTTAGGTCATTATACATTATTGATGTACATAAAGGTCCCAGGGAGACGTAGAGGCCAACAAGCCAGGAATGTTGCCAAATATTACCGCCGAGATGTTAGGTTGGGTTAGGTTAGGTTAAATTACGTTATTGATGTATAAAAAGGTCCCACGGATACGTAGAGGCAAACAAGCCAGGAATGTGGCCAAAAATTACCGCCGAGATGTTAGATTGGGTTACGTTAGGTTATATTACGTTATTGCTGTATACAAAGGTCCCACGGAGACGTAGAGGCCAACTCGCCACGAATGTTGTCAAATATTACCGCCGAGATGATAGGTTGGTTAGGTTAGGATATATTACGTTATTCATGTATAGGAAGGGCCCACGGAGACGTAGAGGCCAACTCGCCAGGAATGTTGTCGAATATTACCGCCGAGATGTTAGGTTGGCTTAGGTTAGGTTATATTACGTTATTGACGTATATAAAGGTCCCACGGAGACGTAGAGGCAAACAAGCCAGGAATGTGGTCAAATATTACCGCCGAGATGTTAGATTGGATTAGGTTAGGTTATATTACGTTATTGACGTATATAAAGGTCCCACGGAGACGTAGAGGCCAACAAGCCGGGAATGTTGTCAAATATTACCGCCGAGATGTTAGATTGGCTTAGGTTAGGTTATATTACGTTATTGATGTATGTAAATGTCCCACGGAGACGTAGAGGCCCGCAAGCCAGGAATGTTGCCAAATATTAGCGCCGAGATATTAGGTTGTGTTAGGTTAATTTATATTACGTTCTTGATGTATATAAAGCTCCCACGGGGATGTAGAGGCCAACAAGCCAGGAATGTGATCAAATATTACCGCCGAGATGTTAGATTGGCTTAGGTTAGGTTATATTACGTTATTGATGTATGTAAATGTCCCACGGAGCCGTAGGGGCCAACTCGCCAGGAATGTTGTCAAATATTACCGCCGAGATGTTGGGTTGGCTTAGGTTAGGTTATATTACGTTATTGACGTATATAAAGGTCCCACGCAGACGTAGAGGCAAACAGGCCAGGATTGTGGTCAAATATTACCGCCGAGATGATAGGTTGGGTTAGGTTAGGTTATATTACGTTATTGATGTATAGGAAGGTCCCACGGAGACGTAGAGGCCAACTCGCCAGGAATGTTGTCGAATATTACCGCCGAGATGTTAGGTTGGCTTAGGTTAGGTTATATTACGTTATTGATGTATATAAAGGTCCCACGGAGACGTAGAGGCCAACAAGCCAGGAATGTGGTCAAATATTACCGCCGAGATGTTACGTTCTGTTAGGTTAGGTCATTATATATTATTGATGTATATAAAGGTCCCAGGGAGACG
This sequence comes from Xylocopa violacea, assembly GCA_963969225.1. Taxonomy (NCBI): domain Eukaryota; kingdom Metazoa; phylum Arthropoda; class Insecta; order Hymenoptera; family Apidae; genus Xylocopa; species Xylocopa violacea. Next base: position 448,458 of record CAXAJV010000733.1, on the reverse strand, counting down.
TAGAGGCCAACTCGCCAGGAATGTTGTCAAATATTACCGCCGAGATGTTAGGTTGGCTTAGGTTAGGTTATATTACGTTATTGACGTATATAAAGGTCCCACGGAGACGTAGAGGCCAACTCGCCGGGAATGTTGTCAAATATTACCGCCGAGATGTTAGGTTGGGTTAGGTTAGGTTATATTGCGCTATTGATGTATATAAAGGTCCCACGGAGACGTAGAGGCCCGCAAGCCAGGAATGTTGCCAAATATTAGCGCCGAGATATTAGGTTGTGTTAGGTTAATTTATATTACGTTCTTGATGTATATAAAGCTCCCACGGGGATGTAGAGGCCAACAAGCCAGGAATGTGATCAAATATTACCGCCGAGATGTTAGATTGGCTTAGGTTAGGTTATATTACGTTATTGATGTATGTAAATGTCCCACGGAGCCGTAGGGGCCAACTCGCCAGGAATGTTGTCAAATATTACCGCCGAGATGTTGGGTTGGCTTAGGTTAGGTTATATTACGTTATTGACGTATATAAAGGTCCCACGCAGACGTAGAGGCAAACAGGCCAGGATTGTGGTCAAATATTACCGCCGAGATGATAGGTTGGGTTAGGTTAGGTTATATTACGTTATTGATGTATAGGAAGGTCCCACGGAGACGTAGAGGCCAACTCGCCAGGAATGTTGTCGAATATTACCGCCGAGATGTTAGGTTGGCTTAGGTTAGGTTATATTACGTTATTGATGTATATAAAGGTCCCACGGAGACGTAGAGGCCAACAAGCCAGGAATGTGGTCAAATATTACCGCCGAGATGTTACGTTCTGTTAGGTTAGGTCATTATATATTATTGATGTATATAAAGGTCCCAGGGAGACGTAGAGGCCAACTCGCCAGGAAGGTTGTCAAATATTACCGCCGAGATGTTAGGTTGGCTTAGGTTAGGTTATATTACGTTATTGACGTATATAAAGGTCCCACGGAGACGTAGAGGCAAACAAGCCGGGAATGTGGTCAAATATTACCGCCGAGATGTTAGATTGGGTTAGGTTAGGTTATATTACGTTATTGATGTATATAAAGGTCCCACGGAGACGTAGAGGCCAACAAGCCATGAATGTGGTCAAATATTACCGCCGAGATGTTAGGTTCTGTTAGGTTAGGTCATTATACATTATTGATGTATATAAAGGTCCCAGGGAGACGTAGAGGCCAACGAGCCAGGAATGTTGTCAAATATTACCGCCGAGATGTTAGGTTGGCGTAGGTTAGGTTATATTACGTTATTGACGTATATAAAGGTCCCACGGAGACGTAGAGGCCAACAAGCCGGGAATGTTGTCAAATATTACCGCCGAGATGTTAGATTGGGATAGGTTAGGTTATATTACGTTATTAATGTATATAAAGCTCCCACGGGGACGTAGAGGCCAGCAAGCCAGGAATGTGCTTAAATATTACCGCCGAGATGTTAGATTGGCTTAGGTTAGGTTATATTACGTTATTGATGTATATAAAGGTCCCACGGAGACTTAGAGGCCAACTCGCGGGAATGTTGTCAAATATTACCGCCGAGATGTTAAGTTGGGTTAGGTTAGGTTATATTGCGCTATTGATGTATATAAAGGTCCCACGGAGACGTAGAGGCCCGCAAGCCAGGAATGATGCCAAATATTACCGCCGAGATATTAGGTTTTGTTAGGTTAATTTATATTACGTTCTTGATGTATATAAAGCTCCCACGGGGATGTAGAGGCCAACAAGCCAGGAATGTGGTCAAATATTACCGCCGAGATGTTAGACTGGCTTAGGTTAGGTTATATTACGTTATTGACGTATATAAATGTCCCACGGAGGCGCAGAGGCCACCAAGCCAGGAATGTTCCCAAATATTACCGCCGAGATGTTAGGTTGGGTTAGGTTAAGTTATATTACGTTCTTGATGTATATAAAGGTCCCACGGAGACTTAGAGGCCAACTCGCCGGGAATGTTGTCAAATATTACCGCCGAGATGTTAGGTTGTGTTAGGTTAGGTTATATTACGTTATTGATGTATATAAAGGTACCAGGGAGACGTAGAGGCCAACAAGCCAGGAATGTTGCCAAATATTACCGCCGAGATGTTAGGTTGGGTTAGGTTAGGTTATATTACGTTCTTGATGTATATAAAGCTCCCACGGGGATGTAGAGGCCAACAAGCCAGGAATGTGGTCAAATATTACCGCCGAGATGTTAGACTGGCTTAGGTTAGGTTATATTACGTTATTGATGTATGTAAATGTCCCACGGAGCCGTAGGGGCCAACTCGCCAGGAATGTGGTCAAATATTACCGCCGAGATGTTAGATTGGGTTAGGTTAGGTTATATTACGTTATTGACGTATATAAAGGTCCCACGGAGACGTAGAGGCCAACAAGCCGGGAATGTTGTCAAATATTACCGCCGAGATGTTAGATTGGGTTAGGTTAGGTTATATTTCGTTATTAATGTATATAAAGCTCCCACGGGGACGTAGAGGCCAGCAAGCCAGGAATGTGCTTAAATATTACCGCCGAGATGTTAGATTGGGTTAGGTTAGGTTATATTACGTTATTGAAGTATATAAAGGTCCCACGGAGACGTAGAGGCCAACAAGCCGGGAATGTTGTCAAACATTACCGCCGAGATGTTAGATTGGGTTAGGTTAGGTTATATTACGTTATTAATGTATATAAAGCTCCCACGGGGCGTAGAGGCCAGCAAGCCAGGAATGTGCTTAAATATTACCGCCGAGATGTTAGATTGGCTTAGGTTAGGTTATATTACGTTATTGATGTATGTAAATGTCCCACGGAGCCGTAGGGGCCAACTCGCCAGGAATGTTGTCAAATATTACCGCCGAAATGTTAGGTTGGCTTAGGTTAGGTTATATTACGTTATTGATGTATATAAATGTCCCACGGAGCCGTAGGGGCCAACTCGCCAGGAATGTTGTCAAATATTACCGCCGAGATGTTAGGTTGGGTTAGGTTCGGTCATATTACGTTATTGATGTATAGGAAGGTCCCACGGAGACGTAGAGGCCAACTCGCCAGGAATGTTGTCAAATATTACCGCCGAGATGTTAGGTTGGGTTAGGTTAGGTTAAATTACGTTATTGATGTATAAAAAGGTCCCACGGATACGTAGAGGCAAACAAGCCAGGAATGTGGCCAAAAATTACCGCCGAGATGTTAGATTGGGTTACGTTAGGTTATATTACGTTATTGCTGTATACAAAGGTCCCACGGAGACGTAGAGGCCAACTCGCCACGAATGTTGTCAAATATTACCGCCGAGATGATAGGTTGGTTAGGTTAGGATATATTACGTTATTCATGTATAGGAAGGGCCCACGGAGACGTAGAGGCCAACTCGCCAGGAATGTTGTCGAATATTACCGCCGAGATGTTAGGTTGGCTTAGGTTAGGTTATATTACGTTATTGACGTATATAAAGGTCCCACGGAGACGTAGAGGCAAACAAGCCAGGAATGTGGTCAAATATTACCGCCGAGATGTTAGATTGGATTAGGTTAGGTTATATTACGTTATTGACGTATATAAAGGTCCCACGGAGACGTAGAGGCCAACAAGCCGGGAATGTTGTCAAATATTACCGCCGAGATGTTAGATTGGCTTAGGTTAGGTTATATTACGTTATTGATGTATGTAAATGTCCCACGGAGACGTAGAGGCCCGCAAGCCAGGAATGTTGCCAAATATTAGCGCCGAGATATTAGGTTGTGTTAGGTTAATTTATATTACGTTCTTGATGTATATAAAGCTCCCACGGGGATGTAGAGGCCAACAAGCCAGGAATGTGATCAAATATTACCGCCGAGATGTTAGATTGGCTTAGGTTAGGTTATATTACGTTATTGATGTATGTAAATGTCCCACGGAGCCGTAGGGGCCAACTCGCCAGGAATGTTGTCAAATATTACCGCCGAGATGTTGGGTTGGCTTAGGTTAGGTTATATTACGTTATTGACGTATATAAAGGTCCCACGCAGACGTAGAGGCAAACAGGCCAGGATTGTGGTCAAATATTACCGCCGAGATGATAGGTTGGGTTAGGTTAGGTTATATTACGTTATTGATGTATAGGAAGGTCCCACGGAGACGTAGAGGCCAACTCGCCAGGAATGTTGTCGAATATTACCGCCGAGATGTTAGGTTGGCTTAGGTTAGGTTATATTACGTTATTGATGTATATAAAGGTCCCACGGAGACGTAGAGGCCAACAAGCCAGGAATGTGGTCAAATATTACCGCCGAGATGTTACGTTCTGTTAGGTTAGGTCATTATATATTATTGATGTATATAAAGGTCCCAGGGAGACGTAGAGGCCAACTCGCCAGGAATGTTGTCAAATATTACCGCCGAGATGTTAGGTTGGCTTAGGTTAGGTTATATTACGTTATTGACGTATATAAAGGTCCCACGGAGACGTAGAGGCAAACAAGCCGGGACTGTGGTCAAATATTACCGCCGAGATGTTAGATTGGGTTAGGTTAGGTTATATTACGTTATTAATGTATATAAAGCTCCCACGGGGACGTAAAGGCCAGCAAGCCAGGAATGTGCTTAAATATTACCGCCGAGATGTTAGATTGGCTTAGGTTAGGTTATATTACGTTATTGATGTATATAAACGTCCCACGGAGACTTAGAGGCCAACTCGCCGGGAATGTTGTCAAATATTACCGCCGAGATGTTAGGTTGGGTTAGGTTAGGTTATATTGCGCTATTGATGTATATAAAGGTCCCACGGAGACGTAGAGGCCCGCAAGCCAGGAATGTTGCCAAATATTAGCGCCGAGATATTAGGTTGTGTTAGGTTAATTTATATTACGTTCTTGATGTATATAAAGCTCCCACGGGGATGTAGAGGCCAACAAGCCAGGAATGTGATCAAATATTACCGCCGAGATGTTAGATTGGCTTAGGTTAGGTTATATTACGTTATTGATGTATGTAAATGTCCCACGGAGCCGTAGGGGCCAACTCGCCAGGAATGTTGTCAAATATTACCGCCGAGATGTTGGGTTGGCTTAGGTTAGGTTATATTACGTTATTGACGTATATAAAGGTCCCACGCAGACGTAGAGGCAAACAGGCCAGGATTGTGGTCAAATATTACCGCCGAGATGATAGGTTGGGTTAGGTTAGGTTATATTACGTTATTGATGTATAGGAAGGTCCCACGGAGACGTAGAGGCCAACTCGCCAGGAATGTTGTCGAATATTACCGCCGAGATGTTAGGTTGGCTTAGGTTAGGTTATATTACGTTATTGATGTATATAAAGGTCCCACGGAGACGTAGAGGCCAACAAGCCAGGAATGTGGTCAAATATTACCGCCGAGATGTTACGTTCTGTTAGGTTAGGTCATTATATATTATTGATGTATATAAAGGTCCCAGGGAGACGTAGAGGCCAACTCGCCAGGAAGGTTGTCAAATATTACCGCCGAGATGTTAGGTTGGCTTAGGTTAGGTTATATTACGTTATTGACGTATATAAAGGTCCCACGGAGACGTAGAGGCCAGCAAGCCAGGAATGTGCTTAAATATTACCGCCGAGATGTTAGATTGGCTTAGGTTAGGTTATATTACGTTATTGATGTATATAAAGGTCCCACGGAGACTTAGAGGCCAACTCGCGGGAATGTTGTCAAATATTACCGCCGAGATGTTAAGTTGGGTTAGGTTAGGTTATATTGCGCTATTGATGTATATAAAGGTCCCACGGAGACGTAGAGGCCCGCAAGCCAGGAATGATGCCAAATATTACCGCCGAGATATTAGGTTTTGTTAGGTTAATTTATATTACGTTCTTGATGTATATAAAGCTCCCACGGGGATGTAGAGGCCAACAAGCCAGGAATGTGGTCAAATATTACCGCCGAGATGTTAGACTGGCTTAGGTTAGGTTATATTACGTTATTGACGTATATAAATGTCCCACGGAGACGTAGAGGCAAACAAGCCTGGAATGTGGTCAAATATTACCGCCGAGATGATAGGTTGGGTTAGGTTAGGTTATATTACGTTATTGATGTATAGGAAGGTCCCACGGAGACGTAGAGGCCAACTCGCCAGGAATGTTGTCGAATATTACCGCCGAGATGTTAGGTTGGCTTAGGTTAGGTTATATTACGTTATTGACGTATATAAAGGTCCCAGGAGACGTAGAGGCAAACAAGCCAGGAATGTGGTCAAATATTGCCGCCGAGATGTTAGATTGGGTTAGGTTAGGTTATATTACGTTATTGATGTATATAAAGGTCCCACGGAGACGTAGAGGCCAACAAGCCATGAATGTGGTCAAATATTACCGCCGAGATGTTAGGTTCTGTTAGGTTAGGTCATTATACATTATTGATGTATATAAAGGTCCCAGGGAGACGTAGAGGCCCACGAGCCCGGAATGTTGTCAAATATTACCGCCGAGATGTTAGATTGGGTTAGGTTAGGTTAAATTACGTTATTGATGTATAAAAAGGTCCCACGGATACGTAGAGGCAAACAAGCCAGGAATGTGGCCAAAAATTACCGCCGAGATGTTAGATTGGGTTAGGTTAGGTTATATTACGTTATTAATGTATATAAAGCTCCCACGGGGACGTAGAGGCCAGCAAGCCAGGAATGTGCTTAAATATTACCGCCGAGATGTTAGATTGGCTTAGGTTAGGTTATATTACGTTATTGATGTATATAAAGGTCCCACGGAGACTTAGAGGCCAACTCGCCGGGAATGTTGTCAAATATTACCGCCGAGATGTTAGGTTGGGTTAGGTTAGGTTATATTGCGCTATTGATGTATATAAAGGTCCCACGGAGACGTAGAGGCCCGCAAGCCAGGAATGTTGCCAAATATTACCGCCGAGATATTAGGTTTTGTTAGGTTAATTTATATTACGTTCTTGATGTATATAAAGCTCCCACGGGGATGTAGAGGCCAACAAGCCAGGAATGTGATCAAATATTACCGCCGAGATGTTAGATTGGCTTAGGTTAGGTTATATTACGTTATTGATGTATGTAAATGTCCCACGGAGCCGTAGGGGCCAACTCGCCAGGAATGTTGTCAAATATTACCGCCGAGATGTTGGGTTGGCTTAGGTTAGGTTATATTACGTTATTGACGTATATAAAGGTCCCACGCAGACGTAGAGGCAAACAGGCCAGGAATGTGGTCAAATATTACCGCCGAGATAATAGGTTGGGTTAGGTTAGGTTATATTACGTTATTGATGTATAGGAAGGTCCCACGGAGACGTAGAGGCCAACTCGCCAGGAATGTTGTCGAATATTACCGCCGAGATGTTAGGTTGGCTTAGGTTAGGTTATATTACGTTATTGACGTATATAAAGGTCCCACAGAGACGTAGAGGCAAACAAGCCTGGAATGTGGTCAAGTATTACCGCCGAGATGTTAGATTGGGTTAGGTTAGGTTATATTACGTTATTGATGTATATAAAGGTCCCACGGAGACGTAGAGGCCAACAAGCCAGGAATGTGGTCAAATATTACCGCCGAGATGTTACGTTCTGTTAGGTTAGGTCATTATATATTATTGATGTATATAAATGTCCCAGGGAGACGTAGAGGCCAACTCGCCAGGAATGTTGTCAAATATTACCGCCGAGATGTTAGGTTGGCTTAGGTTAGGTTATATTACGTTATTGACGTATATAAAGGTCCCACGGAGACGTAGAGGCAAACAAGCCGGGAATGTGGTCAAATATTACCGCCGAGATGTTAGATTGGGTTAGGTTAGGTTATATTACGTTATTGATGTATATAAAGGTCCCACGGATACGTAGAGGCCAGCAAGCCAGGAATGTTGCCAAATATTACCGCCGAGATGTTAGATTGGCTTAGGTTAGGTTATATTACGTTATTGACGTATATAAAGATCCCACGGAAACGTAGAGGCCAACAAGCCGGGAATGTTGACAAATATTACCGCCGAGATGTTAGATTGGGTGAGGTTAGATTATATTACGTTATTGATGTATACAAAGGTCCCACGGAGACGTAGAGGCCAATTCGCCAGGAATGTTGTCAAATATTACCGCCGAGATGTTAGGTTGGGTTAGGTTCGGTCATATTACGTTATTGATGTATAGGAAGTTCCCACGGAGACGTAGAGGCCAACTCGCCAGGAATGTTGTCGAATATTACCGTCGAGATGTTAGGTTGGCTTAGGTTAGGTTATATTACGTTATTGATGTATATAAATGTTCCACGGAGCCGTAGGGGCCAACACGCCAGGAATGTTGTCAAATATTACCGCCGAGATGTTAGGTTGGCTTAGGTTAGGTTATATTACGTTATTGACGTATATAAATGTCCCACGGAGACGTAGAGGCAAACAAGCCAGGAATGTGGTCAAATATTACCGCCGAGATGATAGGTTGGGTTAGGTTAGGTTATATTACGTGATTGATGTATAGGAAGGTCCCACGGAGACGTAGAGGCCAACTCGCCAGGAATGTTGTCGAATATTACCGCCGAGATGTTAGGTTGGCTTAGGTTAGGTTATATTACGTTATTGATGTATATAAAGGTCCCACGGAGACGTAGAGGCCAACAAGCCAGGAATGTGGTCAAATATTACCGCCGAGATGTTACGTTCTGTTAGGTTAGGTCATTATATATTATTGATGTATATAAAGGTCCCAGGGAGACGTAGAGGCCAACTCGCCAGGAATGTTGTCAAATATTACCGCCGAGATCTTAGGTTGGCTTAGGTTAGGTTATATTACGTTATTGACGTATATAAAGGTCCCACGGAGACGTAGAGGCAAACAAGCCGGGAATGTGGTCAAATATTACCGCCGAGATGTTAGATTGGGTTAGGTTAGGTTATATTACGTTATTGATGTATATAAAGGTCCCACGGAGACGTAGAGGCCAGCAAGCCAGGAATGTGGTCAAATATTACCGCCGAGATGATAGGTTGGGTTAGGTTAGTTTATATTACGTTATTGATGTATAGGAAGGTCCCACGGAGACGTAGAGGCCAACTCGCCAGGAATGTTGTCGAATATTACCGCCGAGATGATAGGTTGGTTAGGTTAGGATATATTACGTTATTCATGTATAGGAAGGGCCCACGGAGACGTAGAGGCCAACTCGCCAGGAATGTTGTCGAATATTACCGCCGAGATGTTAGGTTGGCTTAGGTTAGGTTATATTACGTTATTGACGTATATAAAGGTCCCACGGAGACGTAGAGGCCAACAAGCCAGGAATGTGGTCAAATATTACCGCCGAGATGTTACGTTCTGTTAGGTTAGGTCATTATATATTATTGATGTATATAAATGTCCCAGGGAGACGTAGAGGCCAACTCGCCAGGAATGTTGTCAAATATTACCGCCGAGATGTTAGGTTGGCTTAGGTTAGGTTATATTACGTTATTGACGTATATAAAGGTCCCACGGAGACGTAGAGGCAAACAAGCCGGGAATGTGGTCAAATATTACCGCCGAGATGTTAGATTGGGTTAGGTTAGGTTATATTACGTTATTGATGTATATAAAGGTCCCACGGAGACGTAGAGGCCAACAAGCCAGGAATGTGGTCAAATATTACCGCCGAGATGTTACGTTCTGTTAGGTTAGGTCATTATATATTATTGATGTATATAAATGTCCCAGGGAGACGTAGAGGCCAACTCGCCAGGAATGTTGTCAAATATTACCGCCGAGATGTTAGGTTGGCTTAGGTTAGGTTATATTACGTTATTGACGTATATAAAGGTCCCACGGAGACGTAGAGGCAAACAAGCCGGGAATGTGGTCAAATATTACCGCCGAGATGTTAGATTGGGTTAGGTTAGGTTATATTACGTTATTGATGTATATAAAGGTCCCACAGATACGTTGAGGCCAGCAAGCCAGGAATGTTGCCAAATATTACCGCCGAGATGTTAGATTGGGTTAGGTTAGGTTATATTACGTTATTGACGTATATAAAGATCCCACGAAAACGTAGAGGCCAACAAGCCGGGAATGTTGACAAATATTACCGCCGAGATGTTAGATTGGGTGAGGTTAGATTATATTACGTTATTGATGTATACAAAGGTCCCACGGAGACGTAGAGGCCAATTCGCCAGGAATGTTGTCAAATATTACCGCCGAGATGTTAGGTTGGGTTAGGTTCGGTCATATTACGTTATTGATGTATAGGAAGGTCCCACGGAGACGTAGAAGCCAACTCGCCAGGAATGTTGTCGAATATTACCGTCGAGATGTTAGGTTGGCTTAGGTTAGGTTATATTACGTTATTGATGTATATAAATGTCCCACGGAGCCGTAGGGGCCAACACGCCAGGAATGTTGTCAAATATTACCGCCGAGATGTTAGGTTGGCTTAGGTTAGGTTATATTACGTTATTGACGTATATAAATGTCCCACGGAGACGTAGAGGCAAACAAGCCAGGAATGTGGTCAAATATTACCGCCGAGATGATAGGTTGGGTTAGGTTAGGTTATATTACGTTATTGATGTATAGGAAGGTCCCACGGAGACGTAGAGGCCAACTCGCCAGGAATGTTGTCGAATATTACCGCCGAGGTGTTAGGTTGGCTTAGGTTAGGTTATATTACGTTATTGACGTATATAAAGGTCCCACGGAGACGTAGAGGCAAACAAGCCGGGAATGTGGTCAAATATTACCGCCGAGATGTTAGATTGGGTTAGGTTAGGTTATATTACGTTATTAATGTATATAAAGCTCCCACGGGGACGTAGAGGCCAGCAAGCCAGGAATGTGCTTAAATATTACCGCCGAGATGTTAGATTGGCTTAGGTTAGGTTATATTACGTTATTGATGTATATAAAGGTCCCACGGAGACTTAGAGGCCAACTCGCCGGGAATGTTGTCAAATATTACCGCCGAGATGTTAGGTTGGGTTAGGTTCGGTCATATTACGTTATTCATGTATAGGAAGGGCCCACGGAGACGTAGAGGCCAACTCGCCAGGAATGTTGTCGAATATTACCGCCGAGATGTTAGGTTGGCTTAGGTTAGGTTATATTACGTTATTGACGTATATAAAGGTCCCCAGGAGACGTAGAGGCAAACAAGCCAGGAATGTGGTCAAATATTGCCGCCGAGATGTTAGATTGGGTTAGGTTAGGTTATATTACGTTATTGATGTATATAAAGGTCCCACGGAGACGTAGAGGCCAACAAGCCATGAATGTGGTCAAATATTACCGCCGAGATGTTAGGTTCTGTTAGGTTAGGTCATTATACATTATTGATGTATATAAAGGTCCCAGGGAGACGTAGAGGCCAACGAGCCAGGAATGTTGTCAAATATTACCGCCGAGATGTTAGGTTGGCTTAGGTTAGGTTATATTACGTTATTGACGTATATAAAGGTCCCACGGAGACGTAGAGGCCAACAAGCCGGGAATGTTGTCAAATATTACCGCCGAGATGTTAGATTGGTTTAGGTTAGGTTATATTACGTTATTAATGTATATAAAGCTCCCACGGGGACGTAGAGGCCAACAAGCCAGGAATGTGCTTAAATATTACCGCCGAGATGTTAGATTGGCTTAGGTTAGGTTATATTACGTTATTGATGTATATAAAGGTCCCACGGAGACTTAGAGGCCAACTCGCGGGAATGTTGTCAAATATTACCGCCGAGATGTTAAGTTGGGTTAGGTTAGGTTATATTGCGCTACTGATGTATATAAAGGTCCCACGGAGACGTAGAGGCCCGCAAGCCAGGAATGATGCCAAATATTACCGCCGAGATATTAGGTTTTGTTAGGTTAATTTATACTACGTTCTTGATGTACATAAAGCTCCCACGGGGATGTAGAGGCCAACAAGCCAGGAATGTGGTCAAATATTACCGCCGAGATGTTAGACTGGCTTAGGTTAGGTTATATTACGTTATTGACGTATATAAATGTCCCACGGAGACGTAGAGGCAAACAAGCCTGGAATGTGGTCAAATATTACCGCCGAGATGATAGGTTGGGTTAGGTTAGGTTATATTACATTATTGATGTATAGGAAGGTCCCACGGAGACGTAGAGGCCAACTCGCCAGGAATGTTGTCGAATATTACCGCCGAGATGTTAGGTTGGCTTAGGTTAGGTTATATTACGTTATTGACGTATATAAAGGTCCCACAGAGGCGTAGAGGCAAACAAGCCTGGAATGTGGTCAAGTATTACCGCCGAGATGTTAGATTGGGTTAGGTTAGGTTATATTACGTTATTGATGTATATAAAGGTCCCACGGAGACGTAGAGGCCAACAAGCCAGGAATGTGGTCAAATATTACCGCCGAGATGTTACGTTCTGTTAGGTTAGGTCATTATATATTATTGATGTATATAAAGGTCCCAGGGAGACGTAGAGGCCAACTCGCCAGGAATGTTGTCAAATATTACCGCCGAGATGTTAGGTTGGCTTAGGTTAGGTTATATTACGTTATTGACGTATATAAAGGTCCCACGGAGACGTAGAGGCAAACAAGCCGGGAATGTGGTCAAATATTACCGCCGAGATGTTAGATTGGGTTAGGTTAGGTTATATTACGTTATTGATGTATATAAATGTCCCACGGATACGTAGAGGCCAACTCGCCAGGAATATTTTCAAATATTACCGCCGAGATGTTAGGTTGGATCAGGTTAGGTTATATTACGTTATTGATGTATATAAAGGTCCCACTGACACGTAGAGGCCAACCTGCCAGGAATGTTGTCAAATATTACCGCCGAGATGATAAGTTGGGTTAGGTTACGTTATATTACGTTATTAATGCATATGATGGTTACACGGAGACATAGAGGCTAACTCGCCAGGAATGTTGTCAAATATCACCCCCGACATGTTAGGTTGGGTTAGGTTTGGTTATATTACGTTATTGATGTATATGAAGGTCAAACGGAGACGGAGAAGCCAACTCGCCAGGAATGTTGTCAAATATTACCGCCGAGATCTTAGGTTGGGTTAGGTTAGGTTATATTTCGTTATTGATGTATATGAAGGTCAAACGGAGACGTAGAAGCCAACTCGCCAGGAATGTTGTCAAATATTATCGCCGAGATGATAGGTTGGTTTAGGTTAGGTTATATTTCGTTATTGATGTATACGAAGGTCAAACGGAGACGTAGAAGCCAACTCGCCAGGAATGTTGTCAAATATTACCGCCGAGATGATAGGTTGGGTTAGGTTAGGTTATATTACGTTATTGATGTATATAAAGGTCAAACGGAGACGTAGAGGCCATTCGCCAGGATTGTTGTCAAATATTACCGCCGAGATGTTAGGTTGGGTTAGGTTATGTTATATTACGTTATTGGTGTATATAAAGGTCCCAGGGTGACGGAGAAGCCAACAAGCCAGGAATGTGGTCAAATATTACCGCCGAGATGTTAGGTTGGGTTAGGTTAGGTTATATCACGTTATAGATGTATATAAAGGTCCCACGGTGACGTAGAATCCAACAAGTCAGGAATGTGGTCAAATATTACCGCCGAGATGTTAGATTGGGTTAGGTTATGTTATATTACGTTCTTGATGTATATAAAAATCCCACGGAGACGTAGAGGCCAATTCGCCAGGAATGTTGTCTAATATTACCGCCGAGATGATAGATTGGGTTAGGCTTGCTTATATCATGTTAGTGGTGTATATAAAGGTCCGACGGAGACGTATAGGCCAACTCGCCAGGAATGTTGTCAAATATTACCGCCGAGATGATAGGATGGGCTAGGTTAGGTTATATTACGTTCTTGATGTATATAAAGGTTCCACGGAGACGTAGAGGCCAACTCGCCAGGAATATTTTCAAATATTACCGCCGAGATGTTATGTTGGATTAGGTTTGGTTATATTACGTTATAGATGTATATAAAGGTCCCACGGAGTCGTAGAGGCCATCAAGCCAGGAATGTGGTCAAATATTACCGCCGAGATGATAGGTGGGGTTAGGTAAGGTTATATTACGTTATTGATGTATATAAAGGCCCCACGGAGACGTAGAGGCCAACTCGCCAGGAATGATGTCAAATATTACCGCCGAAATGATAAGTTGGGTTAGGTCAGGTTATATTACGTTATTGATGTATATAAAGGTCAAACGGAGACGTAGAGGCCAACTCGTCAATAATGTTTTCAAATATTACCGCCGAGATGTTAGGTTGGGTTAGGTTAGGTTATATCACGTTATAGATGTATATAAAGGTCCCACGGTGACGTAGAGGCCAACAAAACTGGAATGTTGGCAAATATTACCGCCGAGATGTGGGGTTGGGTTAGGTTAGGTTATATTACGTTATTGATGTATATAAGGGTCCCACGGAGACGTAGAGGCCAACTCGCCAGGAATGTTGTCAAATATTATCGCCGAGATGATGGGATGGGCTAGGTTAGATTATATTACGTTATTGATGTATATGAAGGTCAAACCGAGACGTAGAGGCCAACTCGCCAGGAATGTTGTCAAATATTACCGCCGAGATGTTAGGTTGTGTTAGGTTAGGTTATATTACGTTATAGATGTATATAAAGGTCCCACGGGGACGTAGAGTGCAACAAGACAGGAATGTGGTCAAATATTACCGCCGACATGTTAGATTGGGTTAGGTTATGTCATATTACGTTCTTGATGTATATAAAGGTCCCACGGAGACGTAGAGGCCAACTCGCCAGGAATATTTTCAAATATTACCGCCGAGATGTTAGGTTGGATCAGGTTAGGTTATATTACGTTATTGATGTATATAAAGGTCCCACGGACACGTAGAGGCCAACCTGCCAGGAATGTTGTCAAATATTACCGCCGAGATGATAAGTTGGGTTAGGTTACGTTATATTACGTTATTAATGCATATGATGGTTACACGGAGACATAGAGGCTAACTCGCCAGGAATGTTGTCAAATATCACCCCCGACATGTTAGGTTGGGCTAGGTTAGGTTATATTACGTTCTTGATGTATATAAAGGTTCCACGGAGACGTAGATCCCAACTCGCCAGGAATATTTTCAAATATTACCGCCGAGATGTTATGTTGGATTAGGTTTGGTTATATTACGTTATAGATGTATATAAAGGTCCCACGGAGTCGTAGAGGCCATCAAGCCAGGAATGTGGTCAAATATTACCGCCGAGATGATAGGTGGGGTTAGGTCAGGTTATATTACGTTATTGATGTATATAAAGGTCCCACGGAGACGTAGAGGCCAACCTGCCAGGAATGTTGTCAAATATTACCGCCGAGATGATAAGTTGGGTTAGGTTACGTTATATTACGTTATTGATGCATATGATGGTTACACGGAGACATAGAGGCCAACTCGCCAGGAATGTTGTCAAATATTACCCCCGACATGTTAGGTTGGTTTAGGTTTGGTTATATTACGTTATTGATGTATATGAAGGTCAAACGGAGACGGAGAAGGCAACTCGCCAGGAATGTTGTCAAATATTACCGCCGAGATGTTATGTTAGGTTAGGTTAAGTTATATTACGTTATTGATGTATATAAAGGACTCAGGGAGACGTAGATGCCAACTCGCCAGGAATGTTGTCTAATATTACCGCCGAGAAGATAGGTTGGGATAGGTTACGTTATATTACGTTATTGGTGTATATGAGGGTTACACGGAGACGTAGAGGCCAAATCGACAGGATTGTTGTCAAATATTACCGCCGAGATGTTAGGTTGGGTTAGGTTAGGTTATATTACGTTATTGATGTATATGAAGGTCAAACCGAGACGTAGAGGCCAACTCGCCAGGAATGTTGTCAAATATTACCGCCGAGACGTTAGGTTTTGTTAGGTTAGGTTATATTACGTTATTGATGTATATAAAAGTCCCAGGGAGACGTAGATGCCAACTCGCCAGGAAAGTTGTCAAATATTACCGCCGAGATGTTGGGTTTGGTTAGGTTAGGTTGTATTACGTTATTGATGTATGTAATGGTCCCACGGAGACGTATGTGCCAATTCGCCAGGAATGTTGTCAAATATTACCGCCGAGATGTTAGGTTGGGTTAGGTTAAGTTATATTACGTTATTGATGTATATAAATGTCCCACGGAGACGTAGAGGCCAACAAGCCAGGAATGAGTTCAAACATTACCGCCGAGATGTTAGGTTGTGTTAGGTTAGGTTATATTATATTATTGAAGTATATGAAGGTCAAACGGAGACGTAGAAGCCAACTCGCCAGGAATGTTGTCAAATATTACCGCCGAGATGATAGGTCGGGTTAGGTTAGGTTATATTACGTTATTGATGTATATAAAGGTCAAACGGAGACGTAGAGGCCAAATCGCCAGGATTGTTGTCAAATATTACCGCCGAGATGTTAGGTTGGGTTAGGTTATGTTATATTACGTTATTGGTGTATATAAAGGTCCCAGGGAGACGGAGAAGCCAACAAGCCAGGAATGTGGTCAAATATTACCGCCGAGGTGATAGATTGGGTTGGGCTTGCTTATATTATGTTATTGATGTATATAAAGGTCCGACGGAGACGTATAGGCCAACTCGCCAGGAATCTTGACAAATATTACCGCCGAGATGTTAGGTTGGGTTAGGTTTTGTTATATTACGTTATTGATGTATAAAAGGGTCCCACGCAGACGGAGAACCAACTCGCCAGGAATGTTGTCAAATATTACCGCCGAGATGATAGGTTAGGTTAGGTCAGGTTATATTAAGTTATTGACGTATATGAAGGTCAAACGGAGACGTAGAAGCCAACTCGCCAGGAATGTTGTCAAATATTACCGCCGAGATGTTAGGTTGGGTTAGGTTAGGTTATATTACGTTATTGATGTATATAGAGGTCCCACGGAGACGAAGAGGCCAACAAGCCAGGAATGAGTTCAAATATTACCGCCGAGATGTTAGGTTGGGTTAGGCTAGGTTATATTACGTTATTGATGTATATAAAGGTCCCACGGTGACGTAGATGCCAACAAAACTGGAATGTTGGCAAATATTACCGCCGAGATGTTAGGTTGTGTTAGGTTAGGTTATATTACGTTATAGATGTATATAAAGGTCCCACGGGGACGTAGAGTGCAACAAGACAGGAATGTGGTCAAATATTACCGCCGACATGTTAGATTGGGTTAGGTTATGTCATATTACGTTCTTGATGTATATAAAGGTCCCACGGAGACGTAGAGGCCAACTCGCCAGGAATATTTTCAAATATTACCGCCGAGATGTTAGGTTGGATCAGGTTAGGTTATATTACGTTATTGATGTATATAAAGGTCCCACGGACACGTAGAGGCCAACCTGCCAGGAATGTTGTCAAATATTACCGCCGAGATGATAAGTTGGGTTAGGTTACGTTATATTACGTTATTAATGCATATGATGTTTACACGGAGACATAGAGGCTAACTCGCCAGGAATGTTGTCAAATATCACCCCCGACATGTTAGGTTGGGTTAGGTTTGGTTATATTACGTTATTGATGTATATGAAGGTCAAACGGAGACGGAGAAGCCAACTCGCCAGGAATGTTGTCAAATATTACCGCCGAGATGTTAGGTTGGGTTAGGTTAGGTTATATTTCGTTATTGATGTATATGAAGGTCAAACGGAGACGTAGAAGCCAACTCGCCAGGAATGTTGTCAAATATTATCGACGAGATGATAGGTTGGTTTAGGTTAGGTTATATTTCGTTATTGATGTATACGAAGGTCAAACGGAGACGTAGAAGCCAACTCGCCAGGAATGTTGTCAAATATTACCGCCGAGATATTAGGTTGGGTTAGGTTAGGTTATATTACGTCATTGATGTATATAGAGGTCCCACGGAGACGAAGAGGCCAACAAGCCAGGAATGAGTTCAAATATTACCGCCGAGATGTTAGGTTGGGTTAGGTTAGGTTATATTACGTTATTGATGTATATAAAGGTCCCACGGTGACGTAGAGGCCACCAAGACTGGAATGTTGCCAAATATTACCGCCGAGATGTGAGGTTGGGTTAGGTTAGGTTATATTACGTTATTGATGTATATGAAGGTCCCACGGAGACGTAGAGGCCAACCTGCCAGGAATGTTGTCAAATATTACCGCCGAGATGATAAGTTGGGTTAGGTTACGTTATATTACGTTATTGATGTATATGAAGGTCCCACGGAGACGTAGAGGCCAACCTGCCAGGAATGTTGTCAAATATTACCGCCGAGATGATAAGCTGGGTTAGGTTACGTTATATTACGTTATTGATGTATATAAAGGTCCCACGGAGACGTAGAGGCCAACTCGCCAGGAATGATGTCAAATATTACCGCCGAGACGTTATGTTGGGTTAGGTCAGGTTATATTACGTTATTGATGTATATAAAGGTCCCACGGAGTCGTAGAGGCCAACAAGCCAGGAATGTTGTCAAATATTACCGCCGAGATGTTAGGTTGGGTTAGGTTTTGTTATATTACGTTATTGATGTATATAAGGGTCCCACGCAGACGGAGAACCAACTCGCCAGGAATGTTGTCAAATATTACCGCCGAGATGTTAGGTAGGGTTAGGTTACGTTATATTACGTTATTGATGTGTATGATGGTTACACGGAGACGTAGTGCCCAACTCGCCAGGAATGTTGTCACATATTACCGCCGAGATGTTAGGTTGGGTTAGGTTAGGTTATATTACGTTATTGATGTGTATAAAGGTCCCACGCAGACGGAGAAGCCAACTCGCCAGGAATGTTGTCAAATATTACCGCCGAGATGTTAGGTTGGGTTAGGTTAGGTTATATTACGTTATTGATGTATATGAAGGTCAAACGGAGACGTAGAGGCCAACTCGCCAGGAATGTTTTCAAATATTACCGCCGAGATGTTAGGTTGGGTTAGGTTAGGTTATATTATGTTATTGATGTATATAAAGGTCCTACGGAGTCGTAGAGTCCAACAGGCCAGGAATGTGGTCAAATATTACCGCCGAGATGATAGGTTGGGTTAGGTCAGGTTATATTACGTTATTGATGTATATAAAGGTCCCACGGGGACGTAGAGGGCAACAAGACAGGAATGTGGTCAAATATTACCGCCGAGATGTTAGATTGGTTTAGGTTATGTTATATTACGTTCTTGATGTATATAAAGGTTCCACGGAGACGTAGAGGCCAACTCGCCAGGAATATTTTCAAATATTACCGCCGAGATGTTATGTTGGATTAGTTTAGGTTATATTACGTTATTGACGTATATGAAGGTCAAACGGAGACGTAGAAGCCAACTCGCCAGGAATGTTGTCAAATATTACCGCCGAGATGCTAGGTTGGGTTAGGTTAGGTTATATTACGTTATTGATGTATATAGAGGTCCCACGGAGACGAAGAGGCCAACAAGCCAGGAATGAGTTCAAATATTACCGCCGAGATGTTAGGTTGGGTTAGGCTAGGTTATATTACGTTATTGATGTATATAAAGGTCCCACGGTGACGTAGAGGCCACCAAGACTGGAATGTTGTCAAATATTACCGCCGAGATGTGGGGTTGGGTTAGGTTAGGTTATATTACGTTATTGATGTATATGAAGGTCCCACGGAGACGTAGAGGCCAACCTGCCAGGAATGTTGTCAAATATTACCGCCGAGATGATAAGTTGGGTTAGGTTACGTTATATTACGTTATTGATGTATATGAAGGTCCCACGGAGACGTAGAGGCCAACCTGCCAGGAATGTTGTCAAATATTACCGCCGAGATGATAAGCTGGTTTAGGTTACGTTATATTACGTTATTGATGTATATGAAGGTCCCACGGAGACGTAGAGGCCAACTCGCCAGGAATATTTTCAAATATTACCGCCGAGATGTTATGTTGGATTAGGTTAGGTTATATTACGTTATAGATGTATATAAAGGTCCCACGGAGTCGTAGAGGCCATCAAGCCAGGAATGTGGTCAAATATTACCGCCGAGATGATAGGTGGGGTTAGGTCAGGTTATATTACGTTATTGATGTATATAAAGGTCCCACGGAGACGTAGAGGCCAACCTGCCAGGAATGTTGTCAAATATTACCGCCGAGATGATAAGTTGGGTTAGGTTACGTTATATTACGTTATTGATGCATATGATGGTTACACGGAGACATAGAGGCCAACTCGCCAGGAATGTTGTCAAATATTACCCCCGACATGTTAGGTTGGGTTAGGTTTGATTATATTACGTTATTGATGTATATGAAGGTCAAACGGGGACGGAGAAGCCAACTCGCCAGGAATGTTGTCAAATATTACCGCCGAGATGTTAGGTTAGGTTAGGTTAAGTTATATTACGTTAATGATGTATATAAAGGTCTCAGGGAGACGTAGATGCCAACTCGCCAGGAATGTTGTCTAGTATTACCGCTGAGATGATAGGTTGGATTAGGTTACGTTATATTACGTTATTGATGTATATGAGGGTTACACGGAGACGTAGAGGCCAACTGGCCAGGATTGTTGTCAAATATTACCGCCGAAATGTTAGGTTGGGTTAGGTTTTGTTATATTACGTTATTGATGTATATAAGGGTCCCACGCAGACGGAGAACCAACTCGCCAGGAATGTTGTCAAATATTACCGCCGAGATGATAAGTTGGGTTAGGTTACGTTATATTACGTTATTGATGTATATGAAGGTCCCACGGAGACGTAGAGGCCAACCTGCCAGGAATGTTGTCAAATATTACCGCCGAGATGATAAGCTGGTTTAGGTTACGTTATATTACGTTATTGATGTGTATAAAGGTCCCACGCAGACGGAGAAGCCAACTCGCCAGGAATGTTGTCAAATATTACCGCCGAGATGTTAGGTTGGGTTAGGTTAGGTTATATTACGTTATTGATGTATATGAAGGTCAAACGGAGACGTAGAGGCCAACTCGCCATGAATCTTGTCAAATATTACCGCCGAGATGTTAGGTTGGGTTAGGTGAGGTTTTATTACGTTATTGATGTGTATAAGGGTCCCACGGAGACGGAGAAGCCAACTCGCCAGGAATGTTGTCAAATATTACCGCCGAGATGTTAGGTTAGGTTAGGTTAAGTTATATTACGTTAATGATGTATATAAAGGTCTCAGGGAGACGTAGATGCCAACTCGCCAGGAATGTTGTCTAATATTACCGCCGAGATGATAGGTTGGGTTAGGTTACGTTATATTACGTTATTGATGTATATGAGAGTTACACGGAGACGTAGAGGCCAACTGGCCAGGATTGTTGTCAAATATTACCGCCGAAATGTTAGGTTGGGTTAGGTTTTGTTATATTACGTTCTTGATGTATATAAGGGTCCCACGCAGACGGAGAACCAACTCGCCAGGAATGTTGTCAAATATTACCGCCGAGATGTTAAGTTGGGTTAGGTTTTGTTATATTACGTTATTGATGTATATAAGGGTCCCACGCAGACGGAGAACCAACTCGCCAGGAATGTTGTTAAATATTACCGCCGAGATGTTAGGTAGGGTTAGGTTACGTTATATTACGTTATTGATGTGTATGATGGTTACACGGAGACGTAGTGCCCAACTCGCCAGGAATGTTGTCACATATTACCGGCGAGATGTTAGGCTGGGTTAGGTTAGGTTATATTACGTTATTGATGTGTATAAAGGTCCCACGCACACGGAGAAGCCAACTCGCCAGGAATGTTGTCAAATATTACCGCCGAGATGTTAGGTTGGGTTAGGTTAGGTTATATTACGTTATTGATGTATATGAAGGTCAAACGGAGACGTAGAGGCCAACTCGCCATGAATCTTGTCAAATATTACCGCCGAGATGTTAGGTTGGGTTAGGTGAGGTTTTATTACGTTATTGATGTATATAAGGGTCCCATGCAGATGGAGAACCAACTCGCCAGGAATGTTGTCAAATATTACCGCCGAGATGTTAGGTTGGGTTAGGTTAGGTTATATTTCGTTATTGATGTATATGAAGGTCAAACGGAGACGTAGAGGCCAACTCGCCAGGAATGTTGTCAAATATTACCGCCGAGATGATAGATTCGGTTAGGTTAGGTTATATTACGTTATTGATGTATATAAAGGTCAAACGGAGACGTAGAGGCCAAATCGACAGGATTGTTGTCAAATATTACCGCCGAGATGTTAGGTTGGGTTAGGTTATGTTATATTACATTATTGGTGTATATAAAGGTCCCAGGGAGACGGAGAAGCCAACAAGCCAGGAATGTGGTCAAATATTACCGCCGAGATGTTAGGTTGGGTTAGGTTAGGTTATATTACGTTATTGATGTATATAAAAGTCCCACGGAGTCGTAGAGGCCAACTCGCCAGGAATGTGGACAAATATTACCGCCGAGATGATAGGTGGGGTTAGGTCAGGTTATATTACGTTATTGATGTATATAAAGGTCCCACGGGGACGTAGAGGCCAACCTGCCAGGAATATTGTCAAATATTACCGCCGAGATGATAAGTTGGGTTAGGTTACGTTATA
This sequence comes from Xylocopa violacea, assembly GCA_963969225.1. Lineage (NCBI taxonomy): Eukaryota > Metazoa > Arthropoda > Insecta > Hymenoptera > Apidae > Xylocopa > Xylocopa violacea. Next base: position 425,946 of record CAXAJV010000733.1, on the reverse strand, counting down.
TTACGTTATTGATGCATATGATGGTTACACGGAGACATAGAGGCCAACTCGCCAGGAATGTTGTCAAATATTACCCCCGACATGTTAGGTTGGGTTAGGTTTGGTTATATTACGTTATTGATGTATATGAAGGTCAAACGGAGACGGAGAAGCCAACTCGCCAGGAATGTTGTCTAGTATTACCGCTGAGATGATAGGTTGGGTTAGGTTACGTTATATTACGTTATTGATGTATATGAAGGTCAAACGGAGACGTAGAGGCCAACTCGCCATGAATCTCGTCAAATATTACCGCCGAGATGTTAGGTTGGGTTAGGTGAGGTTTTATTACGTTATTGATGTGTATAAGGGTCCCACGGAGACGGAGAAGCCAACTCGCCAGGAATGTTGTCAAATAATACCGCCGAGATGATAGGTTGGGTTAGGTTACGTTATATTACGTTATTGATGTGTATAAGGGTCCCACGCAGACGGAGATCCAACTCGCCAGGAATGTTGTCAAATATTACCGCCGAGATGTTAGGTAGGGTTAGGATACGTTATATTACGTTATTGATGTGTATGATGGTTACACGGAGACGTAGTGCCCAACTCGCCAGGAATGTTGTCACATATTACCGCCGAGATGTTAGGTTGGGTTAGGTTAGGTTATATTACGTTATTGATGTGTATAAATGTCCCACGCAGACTGAGAAGCCAACTCGCCAGGAATGTTGTCAAATATTACCGCCGAGATGTTAGGTTGGGTTAGGTTAGGTTATATTACGTTATTGATGTATATGAAGGTCAAACGGAGACATAGAGGCCAACTCGCCAGGAATGTTGTCAAATATTACCGCCGACATGTTAGGTTGGGTTAGGTTTGGTTATATTACGTTATTGATGTATATGAAGGTCAAACGGAGACGGAGAAGCCAACTCGCCAGGAATGTTGTCAAATATTACCGCCGAGATGTTAGGTTAGGTTAGGTTAAGTTATATTACGTTCTTGATGTATATAAAGGTTCCACGGAAACGTAGAGGCCAACTCGCCAGGAATACTTTCAAATATTACCGCCGAGATGTTATGTTGGATTAGGTTAGGTTATATTACGTTATAGATGTATATAAAGGTCCCACGGAGTCGTAGAGGCCATCAAGCCAGGAATGTGGTCAAATATTACCGCCGAGATGATAGGTGGGGTTGGGTCAGGTTATATTACGTTATTGATGTATATAAAGGTCCCACGGAGACGTAGAGGCCAACCTGCCAGGAATGTTGTCAAATATTACCGCCGAGATGTTAGGTTGGGTTAGGCTAGGTTATATTACGTTATTGATGTATATAAAGGTCCCACGGTGACGTAGAGGCCACCAAGACTGGAATGTTGTCAAATATTACCGCCGAGATGTGGGGTTGGGTTAGGTTAGGTTATATTACGTTATTGATGTATATGAAGGTCCCACGGAGACGTAGAGGCCAACCTGCCAGGAATGTTGTCAAATATTACCGCCGAGATGATAAGTTGGGTTAGGTTACGTTATATTACGTTATTGATGTATATGAATGTCCCACGGAGACGTAGAGGCCAACCTGCCAGGAATGTTGTCAAATATTACCGCCGAGATGATAAGCTGGGTTAGGTTACGTTATATTACGTTATTGATGTATATGAAGGTCCCACGGAGACGTAGAGGCCAACTCGCCAGGAATATTTTCAAATATTACCGCCGAGATGTTATGTTGGATTAGGTTAGGTTATATTACGTTATAGATGTATATAAAGGTCCCACGGAGTCGTAGAGGCCATCAAGCCAGGAATGTGGTCAAATATTACCGCCGAGATGATAGGTGGGGTTAGGTCAGGTTATATTACGTTATTGATGTATATAAAGGTCCCACGGAGACGTAGAGGCCAACCTGCCAGGAATGTTGTCAAATATTACCGCCGAGATGATAAGTTGGGTTAGGTTACGTTATATTACGTTATTGATGCATATGATGGTTACACGGAGACGTAGAGGCCAACTGGCCAGGATTGTTGTCAAATATTACCGCCGAGATGTTAGGTTGGGTTAGGTTAGGTTATATTACGTTATTGATGTGTATAAAGGTCCCACGCAGACGGAGAAGCCAACTCGCCAGGAATGTTGTCAAATATTACCGCCGAGATGTTAGGTTGGGTTAGGTTAGGTTATATTACGTTATTGATGTATATGAAGGTCAAACGGAGACGTAGAGGCCAACTCGCCATGAATCTTGTCAAATATTACCGCCGAGATGTTAGGTTGGGTTAGGTTAGGTTATATTACGTTATTGATGTGTATAAGGGTCCCACGGAGACGGAGAAGCCAACTCGCCAGGAATGTTGTCAAATATTAGCGCCGGGATGTTAGGTTAGGTTAGGTTAAGTTATATTACGTTAATGATGTATATAAAGGTCTCAGGGAGACGTAGATGCCAACACGCCAGGAATGTTGTCTAATATTACCGCCGAGATGTTAGGTTGGGTTGGGATAGGTTATATTACGTTATTGATGTATATGAAGGTCAAACGGAGACGTAGAGACCAACTCGCCAGGAATGTTGTCAAATATTACGGCCGAGATGTTAGGTTGGGTTAGGTTAGGTTATATTACGTTATTGATGTATATAAAGGTCCCACGGAGACGTAGAGGCCAACTCGCCAGGAATGTTGTCAAATATTACCGCCGGGATGTTAGGTTAGGTTAGGTTAAGTTATATTACGTTAATGATGTATATAAAGGTCTCAGGGAGACGTAGATGCCAACTCGCCAGGAATGTTGTCTAATATTACCGCCGAGATGTTAGGTTGGGTTAGGTTAGGTTATATTACGTTATTGATGTATATGAAGGTCAAACGGAGACGTAGAGGCCAACTCGCCATGAATCTTGTCAAATATTACCGCCGAGATGTTAGGTTGGGTTAGGTTAGGTTATATTACGTTATTGATGTGTATAAGGGTCCCACGGAGACGGAGAAGCCAACTCGCCAGGAATGTTGTCAAATATTACCGCCGAGATGTTAGGTTAGGTTAGGTTAAGTTATATTACGTTAATGATGTATATAAAGGTCTCAGGGAGACGTAGATGCCAACTCGCCAGGAATGTTGTCTAATATTACCGCCGAGATGACAGGTTGGGTTAGGTTACGTTATATTACGTTATTGATGTATATGAGGGTTACACGGAGACGTAGAGGCCAACTGGCCAGGATTGTTGTCAAATATTACCGCCGAAATGTTAGGTTGGGTTAGGTTTTGTTATATTACGTTCTTGATGTATATAAGGGTCCCACGCAGACGGAGAACCGACTCGCCAGGAATGTTGTCAAATATTACCGCCGAGATGTTAGGTTGGGTTAGGTTAGGTTATATTTCGTTATTGATGTATATAAAGGTCCCAGGGAGACGTAAATGCCAACTCGCCAGGAATGTTGTCAAATATTGCCGCCGAGATGCTAGGTTGGGTTAGGTTAGGTTATATTACGTTATTGATGTATATAAAGGTCCCACGGAGACGTAGATGCCAACTCGCCAGGAATGTTGTCAAATATTACCGCCGAGATGTTAGGTTGGGTTAGGTTAGGTTATATTACGTTATTGATGTATATGAAGGTCAAACGGAGACGTAGAGGCCAACTCGCCATGAATCTTGTCAAATATTACCGCCGAGATGATAGGTTGGGTTAGGTTAGGTTATATTACGTTATTGATGTATAGGAAGGTCCCACGGAGACGTAGAGGCCAACTCGCCAGGAACGTTGTCAAATATTACCGCCGAGATGTTAGGTTAGGTTAGGTTAAGTTATATTACGTTCTTGATGTATATAAAGGTTCCACGGAAACGTAGAGGCCAACTCGCCAGGAGTACTTTCAAATATTACCGCCGAGATGTTATGTTGGATTAGGTTAGGTTATATTACGTTATAGATGTATATAAAGGTCCCACGGAGTCGTAGAGGCCATCAAGCCAGGAATGTGGTCAAATATTACCGCCGAGATGATAGGTGGGGTTGGGTCAGGTTATATTACGTTATTGATGTATATAAAGGTCCCACGGAGACGTAGAGGCCAACCTGCCAGGAATGTTGTCAAATATTACCGCCGAAATGTTAGGTTGGGTTAGGTTTTGTTATATTACGTTATTGATGTATATAAGGGTCCCACGCAGACGGAGAACCAACTCGCCAGGAATGTTGTCAAATATTTCCGCCGAGATGTTAGGTAGGGTTAGGTTACGTTATATTACGTTATTGATGTGCATGATGGTTACACGGAGACGTAGTGCCCAACTCGCCAGGAATGTTGTCACATATTACCGCCGAGATGTTAGGTTGGGTTAGGTTAGGTTATATTACGTTATTGATGTGTATAAAGGTCCCACGCAGACGGAGAAGCCAACTCGCCAGGAATGTTGTCAAATATTACCATCGAGATGTTAGGTTGGGTTAGGTTAGGTTATATTACGTTATTGATGTATATGAAGGTCAAACGGAGACGTAGAGGCCAACTCGCCATGAATCTTGTCAAATATTACCGCCGAGATGTTAGGTTGGGTTAGGTTAGGTTATATTACGTTATTGATGTGTATAAGGGTCCCACGGAGACGGAGAAGCCAACTCGCCAGGAATGTTGTCAAATATTACCGCCGAGATGTTAGGTTAGGTTAGGTTAAGTTATATTACGTTAATGATGTATATAAAGGTCTCAGGGAGACGTAGATGCCAACTCGCCAGGAATGTTGTCTAATATTACCGCCGAGATGATAGGTTGGGTTAGGTTACGTTATATTACGTTATTGATGTATATGAGAGTTACACGGAGACGTAGAGGCCAACTGGCCAGGATTGTTGTCAAATATTACCGCCGAAATGTTAGGTTGGGTTAGGTTTTGTTATATTACGTTCTTGATGTATATAAGGGTCCCACGCAGACGGAGAACCAACTCGCCAGGAATGTTGTCAAATATTACCGCCGAGATGTTAGGTTGGGTTAGGTTAGGTTATATTTCGTTATTGATGTATATGAAGGTCAAACGGAGACGTAGAAGCCAACTCGCAAGGAATGTTGTCAAATATTATCGCCGAGATGATAGGTTGGTTTAGGTTAGGTTATATTTCGTTATTGATGTATATGAAGGTCAAACGGAGACGTAGAGGCCAACTCGCCAGGAATGTTGTCAAATATTACCGCCGAGATGTTGGGTTTGGTTAGGTTAGGTTATATTACGTTATTGATGTATGTAATGGTCCCACGGAGACGTATGTGCCAATTCGTCAGGAATGTTGTCAAATATTACCGCCGAGATGTTAGGTTGGGTTAGGTTAAGTTATATTACGTTATTGATGTATATAAAGGTCCCACGGAGACGTAGAGGCCAACAAGCCAGGAATGAGTTCAAACATTACCGCCGCGATTTTAGGTTGGATTAGGTTAGGTTATGTTATATTATTGAAGTATATGAAGGTCAAACGGAGACGTAGAAGCCAACTCGCCAGGAATGTTGTCAAATATTACCGCCGAGATGATAGGTTGGTTTAGGTTAGGTTATATTACGTTGTTGATGTATATAAAGGTCAAACGGAGACGTAGAGGCCAACTCGCCAGGAATGATGTCAAATATTACCGCCGAGATGTTAGGTTGGGTTAGGTTAGGTTATATTACGTTAGTGATGTATATAAGGGTCCCACGAAGACGGAGAAGACAACTCCCCAGGAATGTTATCAAATATTACCGCCGAGATGTTAGGTTTTGTTAGGTTAGGTTATATTACGTTATTGATGTATATAAAGGTCCCACGGAGACGTAGAGGCCAACTCGCCAGGAATGTTGTCAAATATTACCGCCGAGATGATAGATTGGGTTAGGTCAGGTTATATTACGTTATTGATGTATATAGGGGTCCCACGCAGACGGAGAACCAACTCGCCAGGAATGTTGTCGAATATTACCGCCGAGATGTTAGGTTGGGTTAGGTTAGGTTATATTACGTTATTGATGTATATGAAGGTCAAACGGAGAAGTAGAGGCCAACTCGCCATGAATCTTGTCAAATATTACCGCCGAGATGTTAGGATGGGTTAGGTTAGGTTATATTACGTTATTGATGTGTATAAGGGTCCCACGGAGACGGAGAAGCCAACTCGCCAGGAATGTTGTCAAATATTACCGCCGAGATGTTAGGTTGGGTTAGGTTAGGTTATATTACGTTATTGATGTATATGAAGGTCAAACGGAGACGTAGAGGCCAACTCGCCATGAATCTTGTCAAATATTACCGCCGAGATGTTAGGTTGGGTTAGGTTAGGTTATATTACGTTATTGATGTGTACAAGGGTCCCACGGAGACGGAGAACCAACTCGCCAGGAATGTTGTCAAATATTACCGCCGAGATGATAGGTAGGGTTAGGTTACGTTATATTACGTTATTGATGTGTATGATGGTTACACGGAGACGTAGTGCCCAACTCGCCAGGAATGTTGTCACATATTACCGCCGAGATGTTAGGTTGGGTTAGGTTAGGTTATATTACGTTATTGATGTGTATAAGGGTCCCACGGAGACGGAGAAGCCAACTCGCCAGGAATGTTGTCAAATATTACCGCCGAGATGTTAGGTTAGGTTAGGTTAAGTTATATTACGTTAATGATGTATATAAAGGTCTCAGGGAGACGTAGATGCCAACTCGCCAGGAATGTTGTCTAATATTACCGCCGAGATGATAGGTTGGGTTAGGTTACGTTATATTACGTTATTGATGTATATGAGGGTTACACGGAGACGTAGAGGCCAACTGGCCAGGATTGTTGTCAAATATTACCGCCGAAATGTTAGGTTAGGTTAGGTTAGGTTATATTACGTTATTGATGTATATGAAGGTCAAACGGAGACGTAGAGGCCAACTCGCCATGAATCTTGTCAAATATTACCGCCGAGATGTTAGGTTAGGTTAAGTTAAGTTATATTACGTTCTTGATGTATATAAAGGTTCCACGGAAACGTAGAGGCCAACTCGCCACGAATACTTTCAAATATTACCGCCGAGATGTTATGTTGGATTAGGTTAGGTTATATTACGTTATAGATGTATATAAAGGTCCCACGGAGTCGTAGAGGCCATCAAGCCAGGAATGTGGTCAAATATTACCGCCGAGATGATAGGTGGGGTTGGGTCAGGTTATATTACGTTATTGATGTATATAAAGGTCCCACGGAGACGTAGAGGCCAACCTGCCAGGAATGTTGTCAAATATTACCGCCGAAATGTTAGGTTGGGTTAGGTTTTGTTATATTACGTTATTGATGTTTATAAGGGTCCCACGCAGACGGAGAACCAACTCGCCAGGAATGTTGTCAAATATTTCCGCCGAGATGTTAGGTAGGGTTAGGTTACGTTATATTACGTTATTGATGTGTATGATGGTTACACGGAGACGTAGTGCCCAACTCGCCAGGAATGTTGTCACATATTACCGCCGAGATGTTAGGTTGGGTTACGTTAGGTTATATTACGTTATTGATGTGTATAAAGGTCCCACGCAGACGGAGAAGCCAACTCGCCAGGAATGTTGTCAAATATTACCGCCGAGATGTTAGGTTGGGTTAGGTTAGGTTATATTACGTTATTGATGTGTATAAGGGTCCCACGGAGACGGAGAAGCCAACTCGCCAGGAATGTTGTCAAATATTACCGCCGAGATGTTAGGTTAGGTTAGGTTAAGTTATATTATGTTAATGATGTATATAAAGGTCTCAGGGAGACGTAGATGCCAACTCGCCAGGAATGTTGTCTAATATTACCGCCGAGATGATAGGTTGGGTTAGGTTACGTTATATTACGTTATTGATGTATATGAGGGTTACACGGAGACGTAGAGGCCAACTGGCCAGGATTGTTGTCAAATATTACCGCCGAAATGTTAGGTTAGGTTAGGTTAGGTTATATTACGTTATTGATGTATATGAAGGTCAAACGGAGACGTAGAGGCCAACTCGCCATGAATCTTGTCAAATATTACCTCCGAGATGTTATGTTGGGTTAGGTTAGGTTATATTACGTTATTGATGTGTATAAGGGTCCCACGGAGACGGAGAAGCCAACTCGCCAGGAATGTTGTCAAATATTACCGCCGAGATGTTAGGTTGGGTTAGGTTAGGTTATATTACGTTATTGATGTATATGAAGGTCAAACGGAGACGTAGAGGCCAACTCGCCATGAATCTTGTCAAATATTACCGCCGAGATGTTAGGTTGGGTTAGGTTAGGTTATATTACGTTATTGATGTGTATAAGGGTCCCACGGAGGCGGAGAAGCCAACTCGCCAGGAATGTTGTCAAATATTACCGCCGAGATGATAGGTTGGGTTAGGTTACGTTATATTACGTTATTGATGTATATGAGGGTTACACGGAGACGTAGAGGCCAACTGGCCAGGATTGTTGTCAAATATTACCGCCGAAATGTTAGGTTGGGTTAGGTTTTGTTATATTACGTTATTGATGTATATAAGGGTCCCACGCAGACGGAGAACCAACTCGACAGGAATGTTGTCAAATATTACCGCCGAGATGTTAGGTAGGGTTAGGTTACGTTATATTACGTTATTGATGTGTATGATGGTTACACGGAGACGTAGTGCCCAACTCGCCAGGAATGTTGTCACATATTACCGCCGAGATGTTAGGTTGGGTTAGGTTAGGTTATATTACGTTATTGATGTGTATAAATGTCCCACGCAGACTGAGAAGCCAACTCGCCAGGAATGTTGTCAAATATTACCGCCGAGATGTTAGGTAGGGTTGGGATAGGTTATATTACGTTATTGATGTATATGAAGGTCAAACGGAGACGGAGAAGCCAACTCGCCAGGAATGTTGTCAAATATTACGGCCGAGATGTTAGGTTGGGTTAGGTTAGGTTATATTACATTATTGATGTATATAAAGGTCTCAGGGAGACGTAGATGCCAACTCGCCAGGAATGTTGTCAAATATTACCGCCGAGATGTTAGGTTGGGTTGGGATAGGTTATATTACGTTATTGATGTATATGAAGGTCAAACGGAGACGTAGAGACCAACTCGCCAGGAATGTTGTCAAATATTACGGCCGAGATGTTAGGTTGGGTTAGGTTAGGTTATATTACGTTATTGATGTGTATAAAGGTCCCACGCAGACGGAGAAACCAACTCGTCAGGAATGTTGTCAAATATTACCGCCGAGATGTTAGGTTGGGTTAGGTTAGGTTATATTACGTTATTGATGTATATGAAGGTCAAACGGAGACGTAGAGGCCAACTCGCCATGAATCTTGTCAAATATTACCGCCGAGATGTTAGGTTGGGTTAGGTGAGGTTTTATTACGTTATTGATGTGTATAAGGGTCCCACGGAGACGGAGAAGCCAACTCGCCAGGAATGTTGTCAAATATTACCGCCGAGATGTTAGGTTGGGTTAGGTTAGGTTATATTACGTTATTGATGTATATGAAGGTCAAACGGAGACGTAGAGGCCAACTCGCCATGAATCTTGTCAAATATTACCGCCGAGATGTTAGGTTGGGTTAGGTTAGGTTATATTACGTTATTGATGTGTATAAGGGTCCCACGGAGGCGGAGAAGCCAACTCGCCAGGAATGTTGTCAAATATTACCGCCGAGATGATAGGTTGGGTTAGGTTACGTTATATTACGTTATTGATGTATATGAGGGTTACACGGAGACGTAGAGGCCAACTGGCCAGGATTGTTGTCAAATATTACCGCCGAAATGTTAGGTTGGGTTAGGTTTTGTTATATTACGTTATTGATGTATATAAGGGTCCCACGCAGACGGAGAACCAACTCGACAGGAATGTTGTCAAATATTACCGCCGAGATGTTAGGTAGGGTTAGGTTACGTTATATTACGTTATTGGTGTGTATGATGGTTACACGGAGACGTAGTGCCCAACTCGCCAGGAATGTTGTCACATATTACCGCCGAGATGTTAGGTTGGGTTAGGTTAGGTTATATTACGTTATTGATGTGTATAAATGTCCCACGCAGACTGAGAAGCCAACTCGCCAGGAATGTTGTCAAATATTACCGCCGAGATGTTAGGTAGGGTTGGGATAGGTTATATTACGTTATTGATGTATATGAAGGTCAAACGGAGACGTAGAGACCAACTCGCCAGGAATGTTGTCAAATATTACGGCCGAGATGTTAGGTTGGGTTAGGTTAGGTTATATTACATTATTGATGTATATAAAGGTCCCACGGAGACGTAGAGGCCAGCAAGCCAGGAATGTTGCCAAATATTACCGCCGAGATCTTAGGTTGGGTTAGGTTAAGTTATATTACGTTCTTGATGTATATAAAGGTCCCATGGAGACTTAGAGGCCAACTCGCCGGGAATATTGTCAAATATTACCGCCGAGATGTTAGGTTGGGTTAGGTTAGGTTATATTACGCTATTGATGTATATAAAGGTCCCACGTAGACGTAGAGGCCAACAAGACAGGAATGTGGTCAAATATTATCGCCGAGATGTTAGATTGGGTTAGGTTAGGTTATATTACGTTATTGATGTGTATAAGGGTCCCACGGAGACGGAGAAGCCAACTCGCCAGGAATGTTGTCAAATATTACCGCCGAAATGTTAGGTTAGGTTAGGTTAAGTTATATTACGTTAATGATGTATATAAAGGTCTCAGGGAGACGTAGATGCCAACTCGCCAGGAATGTTGTCAAATATTACCGCCGAGATGTTAGGTTGGGTTGGGATAGGTTATATTACGTTATTGATGTATATGAAGGTCAAACGGAGACGTAGAGTCCAACTCGCCAGGAATGTTGTCAAATATTACGGCCGAGATGTTAGGTTGGGTTAGGTTAGGTTATATTACGTTATTGATGTATATAAAGGTCCCAGGGAGACGGAGAAGCCAACTCGCCAGGAATGTTGTCAAATATTGCCGCCGAGATTTTAGGTTGGGTTAGGTTAGGTTATATTACGTTATTGATGTATATAAAGGTCCCACGGAGACGTAGAGGCCAACTCGCCAGGAATGTTGTCAAATGGTATCGCCGAGATGATAGGTTGGTTTAGGTTAGGTTATATTTCGTTATTGATGTATATGAAGGTCAAACGGAAACGTAGAGGCCAACTCGCCAGGAATGTTGTCAAATATTACCGCCGAGATGTTAGGTTGGGTTAGGTTGGGTTATATTACGTTATTGATGTGTATAAAGGTCCCACGCAGGCGGAGAAGCCAACTCGCCAGGAATGTTGTCAAATATTACCGCCGAGATGTTAGGTTGGGTTAGGTTAGGTTATATTACGTTATTGATGTATATGAAGGTCAAACGGAGACGTAGAGGCCAACTCGCCATGAATCTTGTCAAATATTACCGCCGAGATGTTAGGTTGGGTTAGGTTAGGTTATATTACGTTATTGATGTGTATAAGGGTCCCACGGAGACGGAGAAGCCAACTCGCCAGGAATGTTGTCAAATATTACCGCCGAGATGTTAGGTTGGGTTAGGTTAGGTTATATTACGTTATTGATGTATATGAAGGTCAAACGGAGACGTAGAAGCCAACTCGCCAGGAATGTTGTCAAATATTACCGCCGAGATGTTAGGTAGGGTTAGGATACGTTATATTACGTTATTGATGTGTATGATGGTTACACGGAGACGTAGTGCCCAACTCGCCAGGAATGTTGTCACATATTACTGCCGAGATGTTAGGTTGGGTTAGGTTAGGTTATATTACGTTATTGATGTGTATAAAGGTCCCACGCAGACTGAGAAGCCAACTCGCCAGGAATGTTGTCAAATATTACCGCCGAGATGTTAGGTTGGGTTAGGTTAGGTTATATTACGTTATTGATGTATATGAAGGTCAAACGGAGACATAGAGGCCAACTCGCCAGGAATGTTGTCAAATATTACCGCCGACATGTTAGGTTGGGTTAGGTTTGGTTATATTACGTTATTGATGTATATGAAGGTCAAACGGAGACGGAGAAGCCAACTCGCCAGGAATGTTGTCAAATATTACCGCCGAGATGTTAGGTTAGGTTAGGTTAAGTTATATTACGTTAATGATGTATATAAAGGTCTCAGGGAGACGTAGATGCCAACTCGCCAGGAATGTTATCTAGTATTACCGCTGAGATGATAGGTTGGGTTAGGTTACGTTATATTACGTTATTGATGTATATGAGGGCTACACGGAGACGTAGAGGCCAACTGGCCAGGATTGTTGTCAAATATTACCGCCGAAATGTTAGGTTGGGTTAGGTTTTGTTATATTACGTTCTTGATGTATATAAGGGTCCCAGGCAGACGGAGAACCAACTGGCCAGGAATGCTGTCAAATATTACCGCCGAGATGATAGGTTGGGTTAGGTTACGTTATATTACGTTATTGATGTGTATAAGGGTCCCACGGAGACGGGGAAGCCAAATCGCCAGGAATGTTGTCAAATATTACCCCCGAGATGTTAGGTTAGGTTAGGTTAAGTTATATTACGTTAATGATGTATATAAAGGTCTCAGGGAGACGTAGATGCCAACTCGCCAGGAATGTTGTCTAGTATCACGGCTGAGATGATAGGTTGGGTTAGGTTACGTTATATTACGTTATTGATGTATATGAGGGTTACACGGAGACGTAGAGGCCAACTGGCCAGGATTGTTGTCAAATATTACCGCCGAAATGTTAGGTTGGGTTAGGTTTTGTTATATTACGTTATTGATGTATATAAGGGTCCCACGCAGACGGAGAACCAACTCGCCAGGAATGTTGTCAAATATTACCGCCGAGATGATAGGTAGGGTTAGGTTACGTTATATTACGTTATTGATGTGTATGATGGTTACACGGAGACGTAGTGCCCAACTCGCCAGGAATGTTGTCACATATTACCGCCGAGATGTTAGGTTGGGTTAGGTTAGGTTATATTACGTTATTGATGTGTATAAAGGTCCCACGCAGACTGAGAAGCCAACTCGCCAGGAATGTTGTCAAATATTACCGCCGAGATGTTAGGTTGGGTTAGGTTAGGTTATATTACGTTATTGATGTATATGAAGGTCAAACGGAGACGTAGAGGCCAACTCGCCATGAATCTTGTCAAATATTACCGCCGAGATGTTAGGTTGGGTTAGGTTAGGTTATATTACGTTATTGATGTGTATAAGGGTCCCACGGAGACGGAGAAGCCAACTCGCCAGGAATGTTGTCAAATATTACCGCCGAGATGTTAGGTTAGGTTAGGTTAAGTTATATTACGTTCTTGATGTATATAAAGGTTCCACGGAAACGTAGAGGCCAACTCGCCAGGAATACTTTCAAATATTACCGCCGAGATGTTATGTTGGATTAGGTTAGGTTATATTACGTTATAGATGTATATAAAGGTCCCACGGAGTCGTAGAGGCCATCAAGCCAGGAATGTGGTCAAATATTACCGCCGAGATGATAGGTGGGGTTGGGTCAGGTTATATTACGTTATTGATGTATATAAAGGTCCCACGGAGTCGTAGAGGCCAACCTGCCAGGAATGTTGTCAAATATTACCGCCGAAATGTTAGGTTGGGTTAGGTTTTGTTATATTACGTTATTGATGTATATAAGGGTCCCACGCAGACGGAGAACCAACTCGCCAGGAATGTTGTCAAATATTTCCGCCGAGATGTTAGGTAGGGTTAGGTTAGGTTATATTACGTTATTGATGTGCATGATGGTTACACGGAGACGTAGTGCCCAACTCGCCAGGAATGTTGTCACATATTACCGCCGAGATGTTAGGTTGGGTTAGGTTAGGTTATATTACGTTATTGATGTGTATAAAGGTCCCACGCAGACGGAGAAGCCAACTCGCCAGGAATGTTGTCAAATATTACCATCGAGATGTTAGGTTGGGTTAGGTTAGGTTATATTACGTTATTGATGTATATGAAGGTCAAACGGAGACGTAGAGGCCAACTCGCCATGAATCTTGTCAAATATTACCGCCGAGATGTTAGGTTGGGTTAGGTTAGGTTATATTACGTTATTGATGTGTATAAGGGTCCCACGGAGACGGAGAAGCCAACTCGCCAGGAATGTTGTCAAATATTACCGCCGAGATGTTAGGTTAGGTTAGGTTAAGTTATATTACGTTAATGATGTATATAAAGGTCTCAGGGAGACGTAGATGCCAACTCGCCAGGAATGTTGTCTAATATTACCGCCGAGATGATAGGTTGGGTTAGGTTACGTTATATTACGTTATTGATGTATATGAGAGTTACACGGAGACGTAGAGGCCAACTGGCCAGGATTGTTGTCAAATATTACCGCCGAAATGTTAGGTTGGGTTAGGTTTTGTTATATTACGTTCTTGATGTATATAAGGGTCCCACGCAGACGGAGAACCAACTCGCCAGGAATGTTGTCAAATATTACCGCCGAGATGTTAGGTTGGGTTAGGTTAGGTTATATTTCGTTATTGATGTATATGAAGGTCAAACGGAGACGTAGAAGCCAACTCGCAAGGAATGTTGTCAAATATTATCGCCGAGATGATAGGTTGGTTTAGGTTAGGTTATATTTCGTTATTGATGTATATGAAGGTCAAACGGAGACGTAGAGGCCAACTCGCCAGGAATGTTGTCAAATATTACCGCCGAGATGTTGGGTTTGGTTAGGTTAGGTTATATTACGTTATTGATGTATGTAATGGTCCCACGGAGACGTATGTGCCAATTCGTCAGGAATGTTGTCAAATATTACCGCCGAGATGTTAGGTTGGGTTAGGTTAAGTTATATTACGTTATTGATGTATATAAAGGTCCCACGGAGACGTAGAGGCCAACAAGCCAGGAATGAGTTCAAACAATACCGCCGCGATGTTAGGTTGGATTAGGTTAGGTTATATTATATTATTGAAGTATATGAAGGTCAAACGGAGACGTAGAAGCCAACTCGCCAGGAATGTTGTCAAATATTACCGCCGAGATGATAGGTTGGTTTAGGTTAGGTTATATTACGTTGTTGATGTATATAAAGGTCAAACGGAGACGTAGAGGCCAACTCGCCAGGAATGATGTCAAATATTACCGCCGAGATGTTAGGTTGGGTTAGGTTAGGTTATATTACGTTAGTGATGTATATAAGGGTCCCACGCAGACGGAGAACCAACTCGCCAGGAATGTTGTCGAATATTACCGCCGAGATGTTAGGTTGGGTTAGGTTAGGTTATATTACGTTATTGATGTATATGAAGGTCAAACGGAGAAGTAGAGGCCAACTCGCCATGAATCTTGTCAAATATTACCGCCGAGATGTTAGGTTGGGTTAGGTTAGGTTATATTACGTTATTGATGTGTATAAGGGTCCCACGGAGACGGAGAAGCCAACTCGCCAGGAATGTTGTCAAATATTACCGCCGAGATGTTAGGTTGGGTTAGGTTAGGTTATATTACGTTATTGATGTATATGAAGGTCAAACGGAGACGTAGAGGCCAACTCGCCATGAATCTTGTCAAATATTACCGCCGTGATGTTAGGTTGGGTTAGGTTAGGTTATATTACGTTATTGATGTGTATAAGGGTCCCACGGAGACGGAGAAGCCAACTCGCCAGGAATGTTGTCAAATATTACCGCCGAGATGTTAGGTTAGGTTAGGTTAAGTTATATTACGTTAATGATGTATATAAAGGTCTCAGGGAGACGTAGATGCCAACTCGCCAGGAATGTTGTCTAATATTACCGCCGAGATGATAGGTTGGGTTAGGTTACGTTATATTACGTTATTGATGTATATGAGGGTTACACGGAGACGTAGAGGCCAACTGGCCAGGATTGTTGTCAAATATTACCGCCGAAATGTTAGGTTAGGTTAGGTTAGGTTATATTACGTTATTGATGTATATGAAGGTCAAACGGAGACGTAGAGGCCAACTCGCCATGAATCTTGTCAAATATTACCGCCGAGATGTTAGGTTGGGTTAGGTTAGGTTATATTACGTTATTGATGTGTATAAGGGTCCCACGGAGACGGAGAAGCCAACTCGCCAGGAATGTTGTCAAATATTACCGCCGAGATGTTAGGTTACGTTAGGTTAAGTTATATTACGTTCTTGATGTATATAAAGGTTCCACGGAAACGTAGAGGCCAACTCGCCAGGAATACTTTCAAATATTACCGCCGAGATGTTATGTTGGATTAGGTTAGGTTATATTACGTTATAGATGTATATAAAGGTCCCACGGAGTCGTAGAGGCCATCAAGCCAGGAATGTGGTCAAATATTACCGCCGAGATGATAGGTGGGGTTGGGTCAGGTTATATTACGTTATTGATGTATATAAAGGTCCCACGGAGACGTAGAGGCCAACCTGCCAGGAATGTTGTCAAATATTACCGCCGAAATGTTAGGTTGGGTTAGGTTTTGTTATATTACGTTATTGATGTATATAAGGGTCCCACGCAGACGGAGAACCAACTCGCCAGGAATGTTGTCAAATATTTCCGCCGAGATGTTAGGTAGGGTTAGGTTACGTTATATTACGTTATTGATGTGTATGATGGTTACACGGAGACGTAGTGCCCAACTCGCCAGGAATGTTGTCACATATTACCGCCGAGATGTTAGGTTGGGTTAGGTTAGGTTATATTACGTTATTGATGTGTATAAAGGTCCCACGCAGACGGAGAAGCCAACTCGCCAGGAATGTTGTCAAATATTACCGCCGAGATGTTAGGTTGGGTTAGGTTAGGTTATATAACGTTATTGATGTATATGAAGGTCAAACGGAGACGTAGAGGCCAACTCGCCATGAATCTTGTCAAATATTACCGCCGAGATGTTAGGTTGGGTTAGGTTAGGTTATATTACGTAATTGATGTGTATAAGGGTCCCACGGAGACGGAGAAGCCAACTCGCCAGGAATGTTGTCAAATATTACCGCCGAGATGTTAGGTTAGGTTAGGTTAAGTTATATTACGTTAATGATGTATATAAAGGTCTCAGGGAGACGTAGATGCCAACTCGCCAGGAATGTTGTCTAATATTACCGCCGAGATGATAGGTTGGGTTAGGTTACGTTATATTACGTTATTGATGTATATGAGGGTTACACGGAGACGTAGAGGCCAACTGGCCAGGATTGTTGTCAAATATTACCGCCGAAATGTTAGGTTAGGTTAGGTTAGGTTATATTACGTTATTGATGTATATGAAGGTCAAACGGAGACGTAGAGGCCAACTCGCCATGAATCTTGTCAAATATTACCGCCGAGATGTTAGGTTGGGTTAGGTTAGGTTATATTACGTTATTGATGTGTATAAGGGTCCCACGGAGACGGAGAAGCCAACTCGCCAGGAATGTTGTCAAATATTACCGCCGAGATGTTAGGTTAGGTTAGGTTAAGTTATATTACGTTCTTGATGTATATAAAGGTTCCACGGAAACGTAGAGGCCAACTCGCTAGGAATACTTTCAAATATTACCGCCGAGATGTTATGTTGGATTAGGTTAGGTTATATTACGTTATAGATGTATATAAAGGTCCCACGGAGTCGTAGAGGCCATCAAGCCAGGAATGTGGTCAAATATTACCGCCGAGATGATAGGTGGGGTTGGGTCAGGTTATATTACGTTAATGATGTATATAAAGGTCTCAGGGAGACGTAGATGCCAACTCGCCAGGAATGTTGTCAAATATTACAGCCGAGATGTTAGGTTGGGTTGGGATAGGTTATATTACGTTATTGATGTATATGAAGGTCAAACGGAGACGTAGAGACCAACTCGCCAGGAATGTTGTCAAATATTACGGCCGAGATGTTAGGTTGGGTTAGGTTAGGTTATATTACGTTATTGATGTATATAAAGGTCCCAGGGAGACGGAGAAGCCAACTCGCCATGAATCTTGTCAAATATTACCGCCGTGATGTTAGGTTGGGTTAGGTTAAGTTATATTACGTTAATGATGTATATAAAGGTCTCAGGGAGACGTAGATGCCAACTCGCCAGGAATGTTGTCTAATATTACCGCCGAGATGATAGGTTGGGTTAGGTTACGTTATATTACGTTATTGATGTATATGAGGGTTACACGGAGACGTAGAGGCCAACTGGCCAGGATTGTTGTCAAATATTACCGCCGAAATGTTAGGTTGGGTTAGGTTTTGTTATATTACGTTCTTGATGTATATAAGGGTCCCACGCAGACTGAGAAGCCAACTCGCCAGGAATGTTGTCAAATATTACCGCCGAGATGTTAGGTTGGGTTAGGTTAGGTTATATTACGTTATTGATGTATATGAAGGTCAAACGGAGACATAGAGGCCAACTCGCCAGGAATGTTGTCAAATATTACCGCCGACATGTTAGGTTGGGTTAGGTTTGGTTATATTACGTTATTGATGTATATGAAGGTCAAACGGAGACGGAGAAGCCAACTCGCCAGGAATGTTGTCAAATATTACCGCCGAGATGTTAGGTTAGGTTAGGTTAAGTTATATTACGTTAATGATGTATATAAAGGTCTCAGGGAGACGTAGATGCCAACTCGCCAGGAATGTTATCTAGTATTACCGCTGAGATGATAGGTTGGGTTAGGTTACGTTATATTACGTTATTGATGTATATGAGGGCTACACGGAGACGTAGAGGCCAACTGGCCAGGATTGTTGTCAAATATTACCGCCGAAATGTTAGGTTGGGTTAGGTTTTGTTATATTACGTTCTTGATGTATATAAGGGTCCCAGGCAGACGGAGAACCAACTGGCCAGGAATGCTGTCAAATATTACCGCCGAGATGATAGGTTGGGTTAGGTTACGTTATATTACGTTATTGATGTGTATAAGGGTCCCACGGAGACGGGGAAGCCAAATCGCCAGGAATGTTGTCAAATATTACCCCCGAGATGTTAGGTTAGGTTAGGTTAAGTTATATTACGTTAATGATGTATATAAAGGTCTCAGGGAGACGTAGATGCCAACTCGCCAGGAATGTTGTCTAGTATCACGGCTGAGATGATAGGTTGGGTTAGGTTACGTTATATTACGTTATTGATGTATATGAGGGTTACACGGAGACGTAGAGGCCAACTGGCCAGGATTGTTGTCAAATATTACCGCCGAAATGTTAGGTTGGGTTAGGTTTTGTTATATTACGTTATTGATGTATATAAGGGTCCCACGCAGACGGAGAACCAACTCGCCAGGAATGTTGTCAAATATTACCGCCGAGATGATAGGTAGGGTTAGGTTACGTTATATTACGTTATTGATGTGTATGATGGTTACACGGAGACGTAGTGCCCAACTCGCCAGGAATGTTGTCACATATTACCGCCGAGATGTTAGGTTGGGTTAGGTTAGGTTATATTACGTTATTGATGTGTATAAAGGTCCCACGCAGACTGAGAAGCCAACTCGCCAGGAATGTTGTCAAATATTACCGCCGAGATGTTAGGTTGGGTTAGGTTAGGTTATATTACGTTATTGATGTATATGAAGGTCAAACGGAGACGTAGAGGCCAACTCGCCATGAATCTTGTCAAATATTACCGCCGAGATGTTAGGTTGGGTTAGGTTAGGTTATATTACGTTATTGATGTGTATAAGGGTCCCACGGAGACGGAGAAGCCAACTCGCCAGGAATGTTGTCAAATATTACCGCCGAGATGTTAGGTTAGGTTAGGTTAAGTTATATTACGTTCTTGATGTATATAAAGGTTCCACGGAAACGTAGAGGCCAACTCGCCAGGAATACTTTCAAATATTACCGCCGAGATGTTATGTTGGATTAGGTTAGGTTATATTACGTTATAGATGTATATAAAGGTCCCACGGAGTCGTAGAGGCCATCAAGCCAGGAATGTGGTCAAATATTACCGCCGAGATGATAGGTGGGGTTGGGTCAGGTTATATTACGTTATTGATGTATATAAAGGTCCCACGGAGTCGTAGAGGCCAACCTGCCAGGAATGTTGTCAAATATTACCGCCGAAATGTTAGGTTGGGTTAGGTTTTGTTATATTACGTTATTGATGTATATAAGGGTCCCACGCAGACGGAGAACCAACTCGCCAGGAATGTTGTCAAATATTTCCGCCGAGATGTTAGGTAGGGTTAGGTTAGGTTATATTACGTTATTGATGTGCATGATGGTTACACGGAGACGTAGTGCCCAACTCGCCAGGAATGTTGTCACATATTACCGCCGAGATGTTAGGTTGGGTTAGGTTAGGTTATATTACGTTATTGATGTGTATAAAGGTCCCACGCAGACGGAGAAGCCAACTCGCCAGGAATGTTGTCAAATATTACCATCGAGATGTTAGGTTGGGTTAGGTTAGGTTATATTACGTTATTGATGTATATGAAGGTCAAACGGAGACGTAGAGGCCAACTCGCCATGAATCTTGTCAAATATTACCGCCGAGATGTTAGGTTGGGTTAGGTTAGGTTATATTACGTTATTGATGTGTATAAGGGTCCCACGGAGACGGAGAAGCCAACTCGCCAGGAATGTTGTCAAATATTACCGCCGAGATGTTAGGTTAGGTTAGGTTAAGTTATATTACGTTAATGATGTATATAAAGGTCTCAGGGAGACGTAGATGCCAACTCGCCAGGAATGTTGTCTAATATTACCGCCGAGATGATAGGTTGGGTTAGGTTACGTTATATTACGTTATTGATGTATATGAGAGTTACACGGAGACGTAGAGGCCAACTGGCCAGGATTGTTGTCAAATATTACCGCCGAAATGTTAGGTTGGGTTAGGTTTTGTTATATTACGTTCTTGATGTATATAAGGGTCCCACGCAGACGGAGAACCAACTCGCCAGGAATGTTGTCAAATATTACCGCCGAGATGTTAGGTTGGGTTAGGTTAGGTTATATTTCGTTATTGATGTATATGAAGGTCAAACGGAGACGTAGAAGCCAACTCGCAAGGAATGTTGTCAAATATTATCGCCGAGATGATAGGTTGGTTTAGGTTAGGTTATATTTCGTTATTGATGTATATGAAGGTCAAACGGAGACGTAGAGGCCAACTCGCCAGGAATGTTGTCAAATATTACCGCCGAGATGTTGGGTTTGGTTAGGTTAGGTTATATTACGTTATTGATGTATGTAATGGTCCCACGGAGACGTATGTGCCAATTCGTCAGGAATGTTGTCAAATATTACCGCCGAGATGTTAGGTTGGGTTAGGTTAAGTTATATTACGTTATTGATGTATATAAAGGTCCCACGGAGACGTAGAGGCCAACAAGCCAGGAATGAGTTCAAACAATACCGCCGCGATGTTAGGTTGGATTAGGTTAGGTTATATTATATTATTGAAGTATATGAAGGTCAAACGGAGACGTAGAAGCCAACTCGCCAGGAATGTTGTCAAATATTACCGCCGAGATGATAGGTTGGTTTAGGTTAGGTTATATTACGTTGTTGATGTATATAAAGGTCAAACGGAGACGTAGAGGCCAACTCGCCAGGAATGATGTCAAATATTACCGCCGAGATGTTAGGTTGGGTTAGGTTAGGTTATATTACGTTAGTGATGTATATAAGGGTCCCACGCAGACGGAGAACCAACTCGCCAGGAATGTTGTCGAATATTACCGCCGAGATGTTAGGTTGGGTTAGGTTAGGTTATATTACGTTATTGATGTATATGAAGGTCAAACGGAGAAGTAGAGGCCAACTCGCCATGAATCTTGTCAAATATTACCGCCGAGATGTTAGGTTGGGTTAGGTTAGGTTATATTACGTTATTGATGTGTATAAGGGTCCCACGGAGACGGAGAAGCCAACTCGCCAGGAATGTTGTCAAATATTACCGCCGAGATGTTAGGTTGGGTTAGGTTAGGTTATATTACGTTATTGATGTATATGAAGGTCAAACGGAGACGTAGAGGCCAACTCGCCATGAATCTTGTCAAATATTACCGCCGTGATGTTAGGTTGGGTTAGGTTAGGTTATATTACGTTATTGATGTGTATAAGGGTCCCACGGAGACGGAGAAGCCAACTCGCCAGGAATGTTGTCAAATATTACCGCCGAGATGTTAGGTTAGGTTAGGTTAAGTTATATTACGTTAATGATGTATATAAAGGTCTCAGGGAGACGTAGATGCCAACTCGCCAGGAATGTTGTCTAATATTACCGCCGAGATGATAGGTTGGGTTAGGTTACGTTATATTACGTTATTGATGTATATGAGGGTTACACGGAGACGTAGAGGCCAACTGGCCAGGATTGTTGTCAAATATTACCGCCGAAATGTTAGGTTAGGTTAGGTTAGGTTATATTACGTTATTGATGTATATGAAGGTCAAACGGAGACGTAGAGGCCAACTCGCCATGAATCTTGTCAAATATTACCGCCGAGATGTTAGGTTGGGTTAGGTTAGGTTATATTACGTTATTGATGTGTATAAGGGTCCCACGGAGACGGAGAAGCCAACTCGCCAGGAATGTTGTCAAATATTACCGCCGAGATGTTAGGTTACGTTAGGTTAAGTTATATTACGTTCTTGATGTATATAAAGGTTCCACGGAAACGTAGAGGCCAACTCGCCAGGAATACTTTCAAATATTACCGCCGAGATGTTATGTTGGATTAGGTTAGGTTATATTACGTTATAGATGTATATAAAGGTCCCACGGAGTCGTAGAGGCCATCAAGCCAGGAATGTGGTCAAATATTACCGCCGAGATGATAGGTGGGGTTGGGTCAGGTTATATTACGTTATTGATGTATATAAAGGTCCCACGGAGACGTAGAGGCCAACCTGCCAGGAATGTTGTCAAATATTACCGCCGAAATGTTAGGTTGGGTTAGGTTTTGTTATATTACGTTATTGATGTATATAAGGGTCCCACGCAGACGGAGAACCAACTCGCCAGGAATGTTGTCAAATATTTCCGCCGAGATGTTAGGTAGGGTTAGGTTACGTTATATTACGTTATTGATGTGTATGATGGTTACACGGAGACGTAGTGCCCAACTCGCCAGGAATGTTGTCACATATTACCGCCGAGATGTTAGGTTGGGTTAGGTTAGGTTATATTACGTTATTGATGTGTATAAAGGTCCCACGCAGACGGAGAAGCCAACTCGCCAGGAATGTTGTCAAATATTACCGCCGAGATGTTAGGTTGGGTTAGGTTAGGTTATATAACGTTATTGATGTATATGAAGGTCAAACGGAGACGTAGAGGCCAACTCGCCATGAATCTTGTCAAATATTACCGCCGAGATGTTAGGTTGGGTTAGGTTAGGTTATATTACGTAATTGATGTGTATAAGGGTCCCACGGAGACGGAGAAGCCAACTCGCCAGGAATGTTGTCAAATATTACCGCCGAGATGTTAGGTTAGGTTAGGTTAAGTTATATTACGTTAATGATGTATATAAAGGTCTCAGGGAGACGTAGATGCCAACTCGCCAGGAATGTTGTCTAATATTACCGCCGAGATGATAGGTTGGGTTAGGTTACGTTATATTACGTTATTGATGTATATGAGGGTTACACGGAGACGTAGAGGCCAACTGGCCAGGATTGTTGTCAAATATTACCGCCGAAATGTTAGGTTAGGTTAGGTTAGGTTATATTACGTTATTGATGTATATGAAGGTCAAACGGAGACGTAGAGGCCAACTCGCCATGAATCTTGTCAAATATTACCGCCGAGATGTTAGGTTGGGTTAGGTTAGGTTATATTACGTTATTGATGTGTATAAGGGTCCCACGGAGACGGAGAAGCCAACTCGCCAGGAATGTTGTCAAATATTACCGCCGAGATGTTAGGTTAGGTTAGGTTAAGTTATATTACGTTCTTGATGTATATAAAGGTTCCACGGAAACGTAGAGGCCAACTCGCTAGGAATACTTTCAAATATTACCGCCGAGATGTTATGTTGGATTAGGTTAGGTTATATTACGTTATAGATGTATATAAAGGTCCCACGGAGTCGTAGAGGCCATCAAGCCAGGAATGTGGTCAAATATTACCGCCGAGATGATAGGTGGGGTTGGGTCAGGTTATATTACGTTAATGATGTATATAAAGGTCTCAGGGAGACGTAGATGCCAACTCGCCAGGAATGTTGTCAAATATTACAGCCGAGATGTTAGGTTGGGTTGGGATAGGTTATATTACGTTATTGATGTATATGAAGGTCAAACGGAGACGTAGAGACCAACTCGCCAGGAATGTTGTCAAATATTACGGCCGAGATGTTAGGTTGGGTTAGGTTAGGTTATATTACGTTATTGATGTATATAAAGGTCCCAGGGAGACGGAGAAGCCAACTCGCCATGAATCTTGTCAAATATTACCGCCGTGATGTTAGGTTGGGTTAGGTTAAGTTATATTACGTTAATGATGTATATAAAGGTCTCAGGGAGACGTAGATGCCAACTCGCCAGGAATGTTGTCTAATATTACCGCCGAGATGATAGGTTGGGTTAGGTTACGTTATATTACGTTATTGATGTATATGAGGGTTACACGGAGACGTAGAGGCCAACTGGCCAGGATTGTTGTCAAATATTACCGCCGAAATGTTAGGTTGGGTTAGGTTTTGTTATATTACGTTCTTGATGTATATAAGGGTCCCACGCAGACGGAGAACCGACTCGCCAGGAATGTTGTCAAATATTACCGCCGAGATGTTAGGTTGGGTTAGGTTAGGTTATATTACGTTATTGATGTATATGAAGGTCAAACGGAGACGTAGAGGCCAACTCGCCATGAATCTTGTCAAATATTACCGCCGTGATGTTAGGTTGGGTTAGGTTAAGTTATATTACGTTAATGATGTATATAAAGGTCTCAGGGAGACGTAGATGCCAACTCGCCAGGAATGTTGTCTAATATTACCGCCGAGATGTTAGGTTGGTTAGGTTAGGTTATATTACGTTATTGATGTATATGAAGGTCAAACGGAGACGTAGAGGCCAACTCGCCATGAATCTTGTCAAATATTACCGCCGAGATGTTAGGTTGGGTTAGGTTAGGTTATATTACGTTATTGATGTGTATAAGGGTCCCACGGAGACGGAGAAGCCAACTCGCCAGGAATGTTGTCAAATATTACCGCCGAGATGATAGGTTGGGTTAGGTTACGTTATATTACGTTATTGATGTGTATAAGGGTCCTACGGAGACGGGGAAGCCAAATCGCCAGGAATGTTGTCAAATATTACCGCCGAGATGTTAGGTTAGGTTAGGTTAAGTTATATTACGTTAATGATGTATATAAAGGTCTCAGGGAGACGTAGATGCCAACTCGCCAGGAATGTTGTCTAGTATTACCGCTGAGATGATAGGTTGGGTTAGGTTACGTTATATTACGTTATTGATGTATATGAGGGTTACACGGAGACGTAGTGCCCAACTCGCCAGGAATGTTGTCACATATTACCGCCGAGATGTTAGGTTGGGTTAGGTTAGGTTATATTACGTTATTGATGTGTATAAAGGTCCCACGCAGACTGAGAAGCCAACTCGCCAGGAATGTTGTCAAATATTACCGCCGAGATGTTAGGTTGGGTTAGGTTAGGTTATATTACGTTATTGATGTATATGAGGGTTACACGGAGACGTAGAGGCCAACTCGCCATGAATCTTGTCAAATATTACCGCCGAGATGTTAGGTTGGGTTAGGTTAGGTTATATTACGTTATTGATGTGTATAAGGGTCCCACGGAGACAGAGAAGCCAACTCGCCAGGAATGTTGTCAAATATTACCGCCGAGATGTTAGGTTAGGTTAGGTTAAGTTATATTACGTTAATGATGTATATAAAGGTCTCAGGGAGACGTAGATGCCAACTCGCCAGGAATGTTGTCTAATATTACCGCCGAGATGATAGGTTGGGTTAGGTTAGGTTATATTACGTTATCGATGTATATAAAGGTCCCACGGAGACGTAGATGCCAACTCGCCAGGAATGTTGTCAAATATTATCGCCGAGATGATAGGTTGGTTTAGGTTAGGTTATATTTCGTTATTGATGTATATGAAGGTCCGACGGAGATGTATAGGCCAACTCGCCAGGAATGTTGTCAAATATTACCGCCGAGATGATAGGTTGGGTTAGGTCAGGTTATATTACGTTATTAATGTATATGAAGGTCAAACGGAGACGTAGAAGCCAACTCGCCAGGAATGTTGTCAAATACTACCGCCGAGATGTTAGGTTGGGTTAGGTTAGGTTATGTTACGTTATTGATGTATATAAAAGTTCCACGGTGACGTAGAGGCCAACAAGACTGGAATGTGGTCAAATATTACCCCTGACATGTTAGGTTGGGTTAGGTTAGGTTATATTACTTTAATGATATATATGAAGGTCAAACGGAGACGTAGAGGCTAACTCGCCAGGAATGTTGTCAAATATTACCGCCGAGATGATAGGTTGGGTTAGGTCAGGTTACATTACGTTATTGATGTATATAAAAGTTCCACGGTGACGTAGAGGCCAACAAGACTGGAATGTGGTCAAATATTACCCCTGACATGTTAGGTTGGGTTAGGTTAGGTTATATTACTTTAATGATATATATGAAGGTCAAACGGAGACGTAGAGGCTAACTCGCCAGGAATGTTGTCAAATATTACCGCCGAGATGATAGGTTGGGTTAGGTTAGGTTATATTACGTTATTGATGTGTATAAGGGTCCCACGGAGACCGAGAAGCCAACTCGCCAGGAATGTTGTCAAATATTACCGCCGAGATGTTAGGTTGGGTTAGGTTAGGTTATATTACGTTATTGATGTATATAAAGGTCCCACGGAGACGTAGATGCCAACTCGCCAGGAATGTTGTCAAATATTACCGCCGAGATGATAGGTTGGGTTAGGTCAGGTTATATTACGTTATTAATGTATATGAAGGTCAAACGGAGACGTAGAAGCCAACTCGCCAGGAATGTTGTCAAATACTACCGCCGAGATGTTAGGTTGGGTTAGGTTAGGTTATGTTACGTTATTGATGTATATAAAAGTTCCACGGTGACGTAGAGGCCAACAAGACTGGAATGTGGTCAAATATTACCCCTGACATGTTAGGTTGGGTTAGGTTAGGTTATATTACTTTAATGATATATATGAAGGTCAAACGGAGACGTAGAGGCTAACTCGCCAGGAATGTTGTCAAATATTACCGCCGAGATGATAGGTTGGGTTAGGTTAGGTTATATTACGTTATTGATGTGTATAAGGGTCCTACGGAGACCGAGAAGCCAACTCGCCAGGAATGTTGTCAAATATTACCGCCGAGATGTTAGGTTGGGTTAGGTTAGGTTATATTACGTTATTGATGTATATGAAGGTCAAACGGAGACGTAGAGGCCAACTCGCCATGAATCTTGTCAAATATTACCGCCGAGATGTTAGGTTGGGTTAGGTTAGGTTATATTACGTTATTGATGTGTAAAAGGGTCCCACGGAGACGGAGAAGCCAACTCGCCAGGAATGTTGTCAAATATTACCGCCGAGATGATAGGTTGGGTTAGGTTACGTTATATTACGTTATTGATGTATATGAGAGTTACACGGAGACGTAGAGGCCAACTGGCCAGGATTGTTGTCAAATATTACCGCCGAAATGTTAGGTTGGGTTAGGTTTTGTTATATTACGTTCTTGATGTATATAAGGGTCCCACGCAGACGGAGAACCAACTCGCCAGGAATGTTGTCAAAAATTACCGCCGAGATGTTAGGTTGGGTTAGGTTAGGTTATATTACGTTATTGATGTATATGAAGGTCAAACGGAGACGTAGAGGCCAACTCGCCATGAATCTTGTCAAATATTACCGCCGAGATGTTAGGTTGGGTTAGGTTAGGTTATATTACGTTATTGATGTGTATAAGGGTCCCACGGAGACAGAGAAGCCAACTCGCCAGGAATGTTGTCAAATATTACCGCCGAGATGTTAGGTTAGGTTAGGTTAAGTTATATTACGTTAATGATGTATATAAAGGTCTCAGGGAGACGTAGATGCCAACTCGCCAGGAATGTTGTCTAATATTACCGCCGAGATGATAGGTTGGGTTAGGTTAGGTTATATTACGTTATCGATGTATATAAAGGTCCCACGGAGACGTAGATGCCAACTCGCCAGGAATGTTGTCAAATATTATCGCCGAGATGATAGGTTGGTTTAGGTTAGGTTATATTTCGTTATTGATGTATATGAAGGTCCGACGGAGATGTATAGGCCAACTCGCCAGGAATGTTGTCAAATATTACCGCCGAGATGATAGGTTGGGTTAGGTCAGGTTATATTACGTTATTAATGTATATGAAGGTCAAACGGAGACGTAGAAGCCAACTCGCCAGGAATGTTGTCAAATACTACCGCCGAGATGTTAGGTTGGGTTAGGTTAGGTTATGTTACGTTATTGATGTATATAAAAGTTCCACGGTGACGTAGAGGCCAACAAGACTGGAATGTGGTCAAATATTACCCCTGACATGTTAGGTTGGGTTAGGTTAGGTTATATTACTTTAATGATATATATGAAGGTCAAACGGAGACGTAGAGGCTAACTCGCCAGGAATGTTGTCAAATATTACCGCCGAGATGATAGGTTGGGTTAGGTCAGGTTACATTACGTTATTGATGTATATAAAAGTTCCACGGTGACGTAGAGGCCAACAAGACTGGAATGTGGTCAAATATTACCCCTGACATGTTAGGTTGGGTTAGGTTAGGTTATATTACTTTAATGATATATATGAAGGTCAAACGGAGACGTAGAGGCTAACTCGCCAGGAATGTTGTCAAATATTACCGCCGAGATGATAGGTTGGGTTAGGTTAGGTTATATTACGTTATTGATGTGTATAAGGGTCCCACGGAGACCGAGAAGCCAACTCGCCAGGAATGTTGTCAAATATTACCGCCGAGATGTTAGGTTGGGTTAGGTTAGGTTATATTACGTTATTGATGTATATAAAGGTCCCACGGAGACGTAGATGCCAACTCGCCAGGAATGTTGTCAAATATTACCGCCGAGATGATAGGTTGGGTTAGGTCAGGTTATATTACGTTATTAATGTATATGAAGGTCAAACGGAGACGTAGAAGCCAACTCGCCAGGAATGTTGTCAAATACTACCGCCGAGATGTTAGGTTGGGTTAGGTTAGGTTATGTTACGTTATTGATGTATATAAAAGTTCCACGGTGACGTAGAGGCCAACAAGACTGGAATGTGGTCAAATATTACCCCTGACATGTTAGGTTGGGTTAGGTTAGGTTATATTACTTTAATGATATATATGAAGGTCAAACGGAGACGTAGAGGCTAACTCGCCAGGAATGTTGTCAAATATTACCGCCGAGATGATAGGTTGGGTTAGGTTAGGTTATATTACGTTATTGATGTGTATAAGGGTCCTACGGAGACCGAGAAGCCAACTCGCCAGGAATGTTGTCAAATATTACCGCCGAGATGTTAGGTTGGGTTAGGTTAGGTTATATTACGTTATTGATGTATATGAAGGTCAAACGGAGACGTAGAGGCCAACTCGCCATGAATCTTGTCAAATATTACCGCCGAGATGTTAGGTTGGGTTAGGTTAGGTTATATTACGTTATTGATGTGTAAAAGGGTCCCACGGAGACGGAGAAGCCAACTCGCCAGGAATGTTGTCAAATATTACCGCCGAGATGATAGGTTGGGTTAGGTTACGTTATATTACGTTATTGATGTGTATAAGGGTCCTACGGAGACGGGGAAGCCAAATCGCCAGGAATGTTGTCAAATATTACCGCCGAGATGTTAGGTTAGGTTAGGTTAAGTTATATTACGTTAATGATGTATATAAAGGTCTCAGGGAGACGTAGATGCCAACTCGCCAGGAATGTTGTCTAGTATTACCGCTGAGATGATAGGTTGGGTTAGGTTACGTTATATTACGTTATTGATGTATATGAGGGTTACACGGAGACGTAGTGCCCAACTCGCCAGGAATGTTGTCACATATTACCGCCGAGATGTTAGGTTGGGTTAGGTTAGGTTATATTACGTTATTGATGTGTATAAAGGTCCCACGCAGACTGAGAAGCCAACTCGCCAGGAATGTTGTCAAATATTACCGCCGAGATGTTAGGTTGGGTTAGGTTAGGTTATATTACGTTATTGATGTATATGAAGGTCAAACGGAGACGTACAGGCCAACTCGCCGTGAATCTTGTCAAATATTACCGCCGAGATGTTAGGTTGGGTTAGGTTAGGTTATATTACGTTATTGATGTGTATAAGGGTCCCACGGAGACGGAGAAGCCAACTCGCCAGGAATGTTGTCAAATATTACCGCCGAGATGTTAGGTTAGGTTAGGTTAAGTTATATAACGTTAATGATGTATATAAAGGTCTCAGGGAGACGTAGATGCCAACTCGCCAGGAATGTTGTCTAATATTACCGCCGAGATGATAGGTTGGGTTAGGTTACGTTATATTACGTTATTGATGTATATGATGGTTACACGGAGACGTAGAGGCCAACTGGCCAGGATTGTTGTCAAATATTACCGCCGAAATGTTAGGTTGGGTTAGGTTTTGTTATATTACGTTCTTGATGTATATAAGGGTCCCACGCAGACGGAGAACCGACTCGCCAGGAATGTTGTCAAATATTACCGCCGAGATGTTAGGTTGGGTTAGGTTAGGTTATATTTCGTTATTGATGTATATAAAGGTCCCAGGGAGACGTAAATGCCAACTCGCCAGGAATGTTGTCAAATATTGCCGCCGAGATGCTAGGTTGGGTTAGGTTAGGTTATATTACGTTATTGATGTATATAAAGGTCCCACGGAGACGTAGATGCCAACTCGCCAGGAATGTTGTCAAATATTATCGCCGAGATGATAGGTTGGTTTAGGTTAGGTTATATTTCGTTATTGATGTATATGAAGGTCCGACGGAGATGTATAGGCCAACTCGCCAGGAATGTTGTCAAATATTACCGCCGAGATGATAGGTTGGGTTAGGTCAGGTTATATTACGTTATTAATGTATATGAAGGTCAAACGGAGACGTAGAAGCCAACTCGCCAGGAATGTTGTCAAATACTACCGCCGAGATGTTAGGTTGGGTTAGGTTAGGTTATGTTACGTTATTGATGTATATAAAAGTTCCACGGTGACGTAGAGGCCAACAAGACTGGAATGTGGTCAAATATTACCCCTGACATATTAGGTTGGGTTAGGTTAGGTTATATTACTTTAATGATATATATGAAGGTCAAACGGAGACGTAGAGGCTAACTCGCCAGGAATGTTGTCAAATATTACCGCCGAGATGATAGGTTGGGTTAGGTTAGGTTATATTACGTTATTGATGTGTATAAGGGTCCCACGGAGACGGAGAAGCCAACTCGCCAGGAATGTTGTCAAATATTACCGCCGAGATGTTAGGTTGGGTTAGGTTAGGTTATATTACGTTATTGATGTATATGAAGGTCAAACGGAGACGTAGAGGCCAACTCGCCATGAATCTTGTCAAATATTACCGCCGAGATGTTAGGTTGGGTTAGGTTAGGTTATATTACGTTATTGATGTGTAAAAGGGTCCCACGGAGACGGAGAAGCCAACTCGCCAGGAATGTTGTCAAATATTACCGCCGAGGTGTTAGGTTAGGTTAGGTTAAGTTATATTACGTTAATGATGTATATAAAGGTCTCAGGGAGACGTAGATGCCAACTCGCCAGGAATGTTGCCTAATATTACCGCCGAGATGATAGGTTGGGTTAGGTTACGTTATATTACGTTATTGATGTATATGAGAGTTACACGGAGACGTAGAGGCCAACTGGCCAGGATTGTTGTCAAATATTACCGCCGAAATGTTAGGTTGGGTTAGGTTTTGTTATATTACGTTCTTGATGTATATAAGGGTGCCACGCAGACGGAGAACCGACTCGCCAGGAATGTTGTCAAATATTACCGCCGAGATGTTAGGTTGGGTTAGGTTAGGTTATATTTCGTTATTGATGTATATAAAGGTCCCAGGGAGACGTAAATGCCAACTCGCCAGGAATGTTGTCAAATATTGCCGCCGAGATGCTAGGTTGGGTTAGGTTAGATTATATTACGTTATTGATGTATATAAAGGTCCCACGGAGACGTAGATGCCAACTCGCCAGGAATGTTGTCAAATATTATCGCCGAGATGATAGGTTGGTTTAGGTTAGGTTATATTTCGTTATTGATGTATATGAAGGTCCGACGGAGATGTATAGGCCAACTCGCCAGGAATGTTGTCAAATATTACCGCCGAGATGATAGGTTGGGTTAGGTCAGGTTATA
Source organism: Xylocopa violacea (assembly GCA_963969225.1). NCBI lineage: Eukaryota > Metazoa > Arthropoda > Insecta > Hymenoptera > Apidae > Xylocopa > Xylocopa violacea. The sequence continues at coordinate 393,599 of CAXAJV010000733.1, read as the reverse complement.
TTACGTTATTAATGTATATGAAGGTCAAACGGAGACGTAGAAGCCAACTCGCCAGGAATGTTGTCAAATACTACCGCCGAGATGTTAGGTTGGGTTAGGTTAGGTTATGTTACGTTATTGATGTATATAAAATTTCCACGGAGACGTAGAGGCCAACTCGCCAGGAATGTTGTCAAATGGTATCGCCGAGATGATAGGTTGGTTTAGGTTAGGTTATATTTCGTTATTGATGTATATGAAGGTCAAACGGAAACGTAGAGGCCAACTCGCCAGGAATGTTGTCAAATATTACCGCCGAGATGTTAGGTTGGGTTAGGTTAGGTTATATTACGTTATTGATGTATATGAGAGTTACACGGAGACGTAGAGGCCAACTGGCCAGGATTGTTGTCAAATATTACCGCCGAAATGTTAGGTTGGGTTAGGTTTTGTTATATTACGTTCTTGATGTATATAAGGGTCCCACGCAGACGGAGAACCAACTCGCCAGGAATGTTGTCAAATATTACCGCCGAGATGTTAGGTTGGGTTAGGTTAGGTTATATTACGTTATTGATGTATATGAAGGTCAAACGGAGACGTAGAGGCCAACTCGCCATGAATCTTGTCAAATATTACCGCCGAGATGTTAGGTTGGGTTAGGTTAGGTTATATTACGTTATTGATGTGTATAAGGGTCCCACGGAGACGGAGAAGCCAACTCGCCAGGAATGTTGTCAAATATTACCGCCGCGATGATAGGTTGGGTTAGGTTACGTTATATTACGTTATTGATGTGTATAAGGGTCCTACGGAGACGGGGAAGCCAAATCGCCAGGAATGTTGTCAAATATTACCGCCGAGATGTTAGGTTAGGTTAGGTTAAGTTATATTACGTTAATGATGTATATAAAGGTCTCAGGGAGACGTAGATGCCAACTCGCCAGGAATGTTGTCTAGTATTACCGCTGAGATGATAGGTTGGGTTAGGTTACGTTATATTACGTTATTGATGTATATGAGGGTTACACGGAGACGTAGTGCCCAACTCGCCAGGAATGATGTCACATATTACCGCCGAGATGTTAGGTTGGGTTAGGTTAGGTTATATTACGTTATTGATGTGTATAAAGGTCCCACGCAGACTGAGAAGCCAACTCGCCAGGAATGTTGTCAAATATTACCGCCGAGATGTTAGGTTGGGTTAGGTTAGGTTATATTACGTTATTGATGTATATGAAGGTCAAACGGAGACGTAGAGGCCAACTCGCCATGAATCTTGTCAAATATTACCGCCGAGATGTTAGGTTGGGTTAGGTTAGGTTATATTACGTTATTGATGTGTATAAGGGTCCCACGGAGACGGAGAAGCCAACTCGCCAGGAATGTTGTCAAATATTACCGCCGAGATGTTAGGTTAGGTTAGGTTAAGTTATATTACGTTATTGATGTATACAAAGGTCCCACGGAGACGTGGAGGCCAATTCGCCAGGAATGTTGTCAAATATTACCGCCGAGATGTTAGGTTCTGTTAGGTTAGGTTATATTACATTAGTGATGTATATAAAGGTCCCACGGAGACGTAGAAGCCAACAAGCCAGGAATGTGGTCAAATATTACCGCCGAGATGATAGGTTGGGTTTGGTTAGGTTATATTACGTTATTGATGTATACAAAGGTCCCACGTAGTCGTGGAGGCCAATTCGCCAGGAATGTTGTCAAATATTACCGCCGAGATGTTAGGTTGGGTTAGGTTCGGTTATATTACGTTATTGATGTATAGGAAGGTCCCACGGAGACGTAGAGGCCAACTCGCCAGGAATGTTGTCAAATATTACCGCCGAGATGTTAGGTTCTGTTAGGTTAGGTTATATTACATTATTGATGTATATAAAGGTCCCACGGAGAGGTAGAGGCCAGCAAGCCAGGAATGTTGTCAAATATTATCGCCGAGATGATAGGTTGGTTTAGGTTAGGTTATATTTCGTTATTGATGTATATGAAGGTCCGACGGAGATGTATAGGCCAACTCGCCAGGAATGTTGTCAAATATTACCGCCGAGATGATAGGTTGGGTTAGGTCAGGTTATATTACGTTATTAATGTATATGAAGGTCAAACGGAGACGTAGAAGCCAACTCGCCAGGAATGTTGTCAAATACTACCGCCGAGATGTTAGGTTGGGTTAGGTTAGGTTATGTTACGTTATTGATGTATATAAAAGTTCCACGGTGACGTAGAGGCCAACAAGACTGGAATGTGGTCAAATATTACCCCTGACATATTAGGTTGGGTTAGGTTAGGTTATATTACTTTAATGATATATATGAAGGTCAAACGGAGACGTAGAGGCTAACTCGACAGGAATGTTGTCAAATATTACCGCCGAGATGATAGGTTGGGTTAGGTCAGGTTACATTACGTTATTGATGTATATAAAAGTTCCACGGTGACGTAGAGGCCAACAAGACTGGAATGTGGTCAAATATTACCCCTGACATGTTAGGTTGGGTTAGGTTAGGTTATATTACTTTAATGATATATATGAAGGTCAAACGGAGACGAAGAGGCTAACTCCCCAGGAATGTTGTCAAATATTACCGCCGAGATGATAGGTTGGGTTAGGTTAGGTTATATTACGTTATTGATGTGTATAAGGGTCCCACGGAGACGGAGAAGCCAACTCGCCAGGAATGTTGTCAAATATTACCGCCGAGATGTTAGGTTGGGTTAGGTTAGGTTATATTACGTTATTGATGTATATGAAGGTCAAACGGAGACGTAGAGGCCAACTCGCCATGAATCTTGTCAAATATTACCGCCGAGATGTTAGGTTGGGTTAGGTTAGGTTATATTACGTTATTGATGTGTAAAAGGGTCCCACGGAGACGGAGAAGCCAACTCGCCAGGAATGTTGTCAAATATTACCGCCGAGGTGTTAGGTTAGGTTAGGTTAAGTTATATTACGTTAATGATGTATATAAAGGTCTCAGGGAGACGTAGATGCCAACTCGCCAGGAATGTTGCCTAATATTACCGCCGAGATGATAGGTTGGGTTAGGTTACGTTATATTACGTTATTGATGTATATGAGAGTTACACGGAGACGTAGAGGCCAACTGGCCAGGATTGTTGTCAAATATTACCGCCGAAATGTTAGGTTGGGTTAAGTTTTGTTATATTACGTTCTTGATGTATATAAGGGTGCCACGCAGACGGAGAACCGACTTGCCAGGAATGTTGTCAAATATTACCGCCGAGATGTTAGGTTGGGTTAGGTTAGGTTATATTTCGTTATTGATGTATATAAAGGTCCCAGGGAGACGTAAATGCCAACTCGCCAGGAATGTTGTCAAATATTGCCGCCGAGATGCTAGGTTGGGTTAGGTTAGATTATATTACGTTATTGATGTATATAAAGGTCCCACGGAGACGTAGATGCCAACTCGCCAGGAATGTTGTCAAATATTATCGCCGAGATGATAGGTTGGTTTAGGTTAGGTTATATTTCGTTATTGATGTATATGAAGGTCCGACGGAGATGTATAGGCCAACTCGCCAGGAATGTTGTCAAATATTACCGCCGAGATGATAGGTTGGGTTAGGTCAGGTTATATTACGTTATTAATGTATATGAAGGTCAAACGGAGACGTAGAAGCCAACTCGCCAGGAATGTTGTCAAATACTACCGCCGAGATGTTAGGTTGGGTTAGGTTAGGTTATGTTACGTTATTGATGTATATAAAATTTCCACGGAGACGTAGAGGCCAACTCGCCAGGAATGTTGTCAAATGGTATCGCCGAGATGATAGGTTGGTTTAGGTTAGGTTATATTTCGTTATTGATGTATATGAAGGTCAAACGGAAACGTAGAGGCCAACTCGCCAGGAATGTTGTCAAATATTACCGCCGAGATGTTAGGTTGGGCTAGGTTAGGTTATATTACGTTATTGATGTATATGAGAGTTACACGGAGACGTAGAGGCCAACTGGCCAGGATTGTTGTCAAATATTACCGCCGAAATGTTAGGTTGGGTTAGGTTTTGTTATATTACGTTCTTGATGTATATAAGGGTCCCACGCAGACGGAGAACCAACTCGCCAGGAATGTTGTCAAATATTACCGCCGAGATGTTAGGTTGGGTTAGGTTAGGTTATATTACGTTATTGATGTATATGAAGGTCAAACGGAGACGTAGAGGCCAACTCGCCATGAATCTTGTCAAATATTACCGCCGAGATGTTAGGTTGGGTTAGGTTAGGTTATATTACGTTATTGATGTGTATAAGGGTCCCACGGAGACGGAGAAGCCAACTCGCCAGGAATGTTGTCAAATATTACCGCCGCGATGATAGGTTGGGTTAGGTTACGTTGTATTACGTTATTGATGTGTATAAGGGTCCTACGGAGACGGGGAAGCCAAATCGCCAGGAATGTTGTCAAATATTACCGCCGAGATGTTAGGTTAGGTTAGGTTAAGTTATATTACGTTAATGATGTATATAAAGGTCTCAGGGAGACGTAGATGCCAACTCGCCAGGAATGTTGTCTAGTATTACCGCTGAGATGATAGGTTGGGTTAGGTTACGTTATATTACGTTATTGATGTATATGAGGGTTACACGGAGACGTAGTGCCCAACTCGCCAGGAATGTTGTCACATATTACCGCCGAGATGTTAGGTTGGGTTAGGTTAGGTTATATTACGTTATTGATGTGTATAAAGGTCCCACGCAGACTGAGAAGCCAACTCGCCAGGAATGTTGTCAAATATTACCGCCGAGATGTTAGGTTGGGTTAGGTTAGGTTATATTACGTTATTGATGTATATGAAGGTCAAACGGAGACGTAGAGGCCAACTCGCCATGAATCTTGTCAAATATTACCGCCGAGATGTTAGGTTGGGTTAGGTTAGGTTATATTACGTTATTGATGTGTATAAGGGTCCCACGGAGACGGAGAAGCCAACTCGCCAGGAATGTTGTCAAATATTACCGCCGAGATGTTAGGTTAGGTTAGGTTAAGTTATATTACGTTAATGATGTATATAAATGTCTCAGGGAGACGTAGATGCCAACTCGCCAGGAATGTTGTCTAATATTACCGCCGAGATGATAGGTTGGGTTAGGTTACGTTATATTACGTTATTGATGTATATGATGGTTACACGGAGATGTAGAGGCCAACTGGCCAGGATTGTTGTCAAATATTACCGCCGAAATGTTAGGTTGGGTTAGGTTTTGTTATATTACGTTCTTGATGTATATAAGGGTCCCACGCAGACGGAGAACCGACTCGCCAGGAATGTTGTCAAATATTACCGCCGAGATGTTAGGTTGGGTTAGGTTAGGTTATATTTCGTTATTGATGTATATAAAGGTCCCAGGGAGACGTAAATGCCAACTCGCCAGGAATGTTGTCAAATATTGCCGCCGAGATGCTAGGTTGGGTTAGGTTAGGTTATATTACGTTATTGATGTATATAAAGGTCCCACGGAGACGTAGATGCCAACTCGCCAGGAATGTTGTCAAATATTATCGCCGAGATGATAGGTTGGTTTAGGTTAGGTTATATTTCGTTATTGATGTATATGAAGGTCCGACGGAGATGTATAGGCCAACTCGCCAGGAATGTTGTCAAATATTACCGCCGAGATGATAGGTTGGGTTAGGTCAGGTTATATTACGTTATTAATGTATATGAAAGTCAAACGGAGACGTAGAAGCCAACTCGCCAGGAATGTTGTCAAATACTACCGCCGAGATGTTAGGTTGGGTTAGGTTAGGTTATGTTACGTTATTGATGTATATAAAAGTTCCACGGTGACGTAGAGGCCAACAAGACTGGAATGTGGTCAAATATTACCCCTGACATGTTAGGTTGGGTTAGGTTAGGTTATATTACTTTAATGATATATATGAAGGTCAAACGGAGACGAAGAGGCTAACTCCCCAGGAATGTTGTCAAATATTACCGCCGAGATGATAGGTTGGGTTAGGTTAGGTTATATTACGTTATTGATGTGTATAAGGGTCCCACGGAGACGGAGAAGCCAACTCGCCAGGAATGTTGTCAAATATTACCGCCGAGATGTTAGGTTGGGTTAGGTTAGGTTATATTACGTTATTGATGTATATGAAGGTCAAACGGAGACGTAGAGGCCAACTCGCCATGAATCTTGTCAAATATTACCGCCGAGATGTTAGGTTGGGTTAGGTTAGGTTATATTACGTTATTGATGTGTAAAAGGGTCCCACGGAGACGGAGAAGCCAACTCGCCAGGAATGTTGTCAAATATTACCGCCGAGGTGTTAGGTTAGGTTAGGTTAAGTTATATTACGTTAATGATGTATATAAAGGTCTCAGGGAGACGTAGATGCCAACTCGCCAGGAATGTTGCCTAATATTACCGCCGAGATGATAGGTTGGGTTAGGTTACGTTATATTACGTTATTGATGTATATGAGAGTTACACGGAGACGTAGAGGCCAACTGGCCAGGATTGTTGTCAAATATTACCGCCGAAATGTTAGGTTGGGTTGGGTTTTGTTATATTACGTTCTTGATGTATATAAGGGTGCCACGCAGACGGAGAACCGACTCGCCAGGAATGTTGTCAAATATTACCGCCGAGATGTTAGGTTGGGTTAGGTTAGGTTATATTTCGTTATTGATGTATATAAAGGTCCCAGGGAGACGTAAATGCCAACTCGCCAGGAATGTTGTCAAATATTGCCGCCGAGATGCTAGGTTGGGTTAGGTTAGATTATATTACGTTATTGATGTATATAAAGGTCCCACGGAGACGTAGATGCCAACTCGCCAGGAATGTTGTCAAATATTATCGCCGAGATGATAGGTTGGTTTAGGTTAGGTTATATTTCGTTATTGATGTATATGAAGGTCCGACGGAGATGTATAGGCCAACTCGCCAGGAATGTTGCCAAATATTACCGCCGAGGTGATAGGTTGGGTTAGGTCAGGTTATATTACGTTATTAATGTATATGAAGGTCAAACGGAGACGTAGAAGCCAACTCGCCAGGAATGTTGTCAAATACTACCGCCGAGATGTTAGGTTGGGTTAGGTTAGGTTATGTTACGTTATTGATGTATATAAAATTTCCACGGAGACGTAGAGGCCAACTCGCCAGGAATGTTGTCAAATGGTATCGCCGAGATGATAGGTTGGTTTAGGTTAGGTTATATTTCGTTATTGATGTATATGAAGGTCAAACGGAAACGTAGAGGCCAACTCGCCAGGAATGTTGTCAAATATTACCGCCGAGATGTTAGGTTAGGTTAGGTTAAGTTATATTACGTTAATGATGTATATAAAGGTCCCACGCAGACGGAGAAGCCAACTCGCCAGGAATGTTGTCAAATATTACCGCCGAGATGTTAGGTTGGGTTAGGTTAGGTTATATTACGTTATTGATGTATATGAAGGTCAAACGGAGACGTAGAGGCCAACTCGCCATGAATCTTGTCAAATATTACCGCCGAGATGTTAGGTTGGGTTAGGTTAGGTTATATTACGTTATTGATGTGTATAAGGGTCCCACGGAGACGGAGAAGCCAACTCGCCAGGAATGTTGTCAAATATTACCGCCGAGATGTTAGGTTAGGTTAGGTTAAGTTATATTACGTTAATGATGTATATAAAGGTCTCAGGGAGACGTAGATGCCAACTCGCCAGGAATGTTGTCTAATATTACCGCCGAGATCTTAGGTTAGGTTTGGTTAAGTTATATTACGTTAATGATGTATATAAAGGTCTCAGGGAGACGTAGATGCCAACTCGCCAGGAATGTTGTCTAGTATCACCGCTGAGATGATAGGTTGGGTTAGGTTACGTTATATTACGTTATTGATGTATATGAGGGTTACACGGAGACGTAGAGGCCAACTGGCCAGGATTGTTGTCAAATATTACCGCCGAAATGTTAGGTTGGGTTAGGTTTTGTTATATTACGTTATTGATGTATATAAGGGTCCCACGCAGACGGAGAACCAACTCGCCAGGAATGTTGTCAAATATTACCGCCGAGATGTTAGGTTAGGTTAGGTTAAGTTATATTACGTTAATGATGTATATAAAGGTCTCAGGGAGACGTAGATGCCAACTCGCCAGGAATGTTGTCTAATATTACCGCCGAGATGATAGGTTGGGTTAGGTTACGTTATATTACGTTATTGGTGTATATGAGTGTTACACGGAGACGTAGAGGCCAACTGGCCAGGATTGTTGTCAAATATTACCGCCGAAATGTTAGGTTGGGTTAGGTTTTGTTATATTACGTTCTTGATGTATATAAGGGTCCCACGCAGACGGAGAACCAACTCGCCAGGAATGTTGTCAAATATTACCGCCGAGATGTTAGGTTGGGTTAGGTTAGGTTATATTACGTTATTGATGTATATGAAGGACAAACGGAGACGTAGAGGCCAACTCGCCATGAATCTTGTCAAATATTACCGCCGAGATGTTAGGTTGGGTTAGGTTAGGTTATATTACGTTATTGATGTGTATAAGGGTCCCACGGAGACGGAGAAGCCAACTCGCCAGGAATGTTGTCAAATATTACCGCCGAGATGATAGGTTGGGTTAGGTTACGTTATATTACGTTATTGATGTGTATAAGGGTCCTACGGAGACGGGGAAGCCAAATCGCCAGGAATGTTGTCAAATATTACCGCCGAGATGTTAGGTTAGGTTAGGTTAAGTTATATTACGTTAATGATGTATATAAAGGTCTCAGGGAGACGTAGATGCCAACTCGCCAGGAATGTTGTCTAGTATTACCGCTGAGATGATAGGTTGGGTTAGGTTACGTTATATTACGTTATTGATGTATATGAGGGTTACACGGAGACGTAGTGCCCAACTCGCCAGGAATGTTGTCACATATTACCGCCGAGATGTTAGGTTGGGTTAGGTTAGATTATATTACGTTATTGATGTGTATAAAGGTCCCACGCAGACTGAGAAGCCAACTCGCCAGGAATGTTGTCAAATATTACCGCCGAGATGTTAGGTTGTGTTAGGTTAGGTTATATTACGTTATTGATGTATATGAAGGTCAAACGGAGACGTAGAGGCCAACTCGCCATGAATCTTGTCAAATATTACCGCCGAGATGTTAGGTTGGGTTAGGTTAGGTTATATTACGTTATTGATGTGTATAAGGGTCCCACGGAGACAGAGAAGCCAACTCGCCAGGAATGTTGTCAAATATTACCGCCGAGATGTTAGGTTAGGTTAGGTTAAGTTATATTACGTTAATGATGTATATAAAGGTCTCAGGGAGACGTAGATGCCAGCTCGCCAGGAATGTTGTCAAATGGTATCGCCGAGATGATAGGTTGGGTTAGGTTACGTTATATTACGTTATTGATGTATATGAGAGTTACACGGAGACGTAGAGGCCAACTGGCCAGGATTGTTGTCAAATATTACCGCCGAAATGTTAGGTTGGGTTAGGTTTTGTTATATTACGTTCTTGATGTATATAAGGGTGCCACGCAGACGGAGAACCGACTCGCCAGGAATGTTGTCAAATATTACCGCCGAGATGTTAGGTTGGGTTAGGTTAGGTTATATTTCGTTATTGATGTATATAAAGGTCCCAGGGAGACGTAAATGCCAACTCGCCAGGAATGTTGTCAAATATTGCCGCCGAGATGCTAGGTTGGGTTAGGTTAGATTATATTACGTTATTGATGTATATAAAGGTCCCACGGAGACGTAGATGCCAACTCGCCAGGAATGTTGTCAAATATTATCGCCGAGATGATAGGTTGGTTTAGGTTAGGTTATATTTCGTTATTGATGTATATGAAGGTCCGACGGAGATGTATAGGCCAACTCGCCAGGAATGTTGTCAAATATTACCGCCGAGATGATAGGTTGGGTTAGGTCAGGTTATATTACGTTATTAATGTATATGAAGGTCAAACGGAGACGTAGAAGCCAACTCGCCAGGAATGTTGTCAAATACTACCGCCGAGATGTTAGGTTGGGTTAGGTTAGGTTATGTTACGTTATTGATGTATATAAAATTTCCACGGAGACGTAGAGGCCAACTCGCCAGGAATGTTGTCAAATGGTATCGCCGAGATGATAGGTTGGTTTAGGTTAGGTTATATTTCGTTATTGATGTATATGAAGGTCAAACGGAAACGTAGAGGCCAACTCGCCAGGAATGTTGTCAAATATTACCGCCGAGATGTTAGGTTGGGTTAGGTTAGGTTATATTACGTTATTGATGTGTATAAAGGTCCCACGCAGACGGAGAAGCCAACTCGCCAGGAATGTTGTCAAATATTACCGCCGAGATGTTAGGTTGGGTTAGGTTAGGTTATATTACGTTATTGATGTATATGAAGGTCAAACGGAGACGTAGAGGCCAACTCGCCATGAATCTTGTCAAATATTACCGCCGAGATGTTAGGTTGGGTTAGGTTAGGTTATATTACGTTATTGATGTGTATAAGGGTCCCACCGAGACGGAGAAGCCAACTCGCCAGGAATGTTGTCAAATATTACCGCCGAGATGTTAGGTTAGGTTAGGTTAAGTTATATTACGTTAATGATGTATATAAAGGTCTCAGGGAGACGTAGATGCCAACTCGCCAGGAATGTTGTCAAATATTACCGCCGAGATGTTAGGTTGGGTTGGGATAGGTTATATTACGTTATTGATGTATATGAAGGTCAAACGGAGACGTAGAGACCAACTCGCCAGGAATGTTGTCAAATATTACGGCCGAGATGTTAGGTTGGGTTAGGTTAGGTTATATTACGTTATTGATGTATATAAAGGTCCCAGGGAGACGGAGAAGCCAACTCGCCAGGAATGATGTCAAATATTGCCGCCGAGATTTTAGGTTGGGTTAGGTTAGGTTATATTACGTTATTGATGTATACAAAGGTCCCACGGAGACGTAGAGGCCAACTCGCCAGGAATGTTGTCAAATGGTATCGCCGAGGTGATAGGTTGGTTTAGGTTAGGTTATATTTCGTTATTGATGTATATGAAGGTCAAACGGAGACGTAGAGGCCAACTCGCCATGAATCTTGTCAAATATTACCGCCGAGATGTTAGGTTGTGTTAGGTTAGGTTATATTACGTTATTGATGTGTATAAGGGTCCCACGGAGACGGAGAAGCCAACTCGCCAGGAATGTTGTCAAATATTACCGCCGAGATGTTAGGTTAGGTTAGGTTAAGTTATATTACGTTAATGATGTATATAAAGGTCCCACGCAGACGGAGAAGCCAACTCGCCAGGAATGTTGTCAAATATTACCGCCGAGATGTTAGGTTGGGTTAGGTTAGGTTATATTACGTTATTGATGTATATGAAGGTCAAACGGAGACGTAGAGGCCAACTCGCCATGAATCTTGTCAAATATTACCGCCGAGATGTTAGGTTGGGTTAGGTTAGGTTATATTACGTTATTGATGTGTATAAGGGTCCCACGGAGACGGAGAAGCCAACTCGCCAGGAATGTTGTCAAATATTACCGCCGAGATGTTAGGTTAGGTTAGGTTAAGTTATATTACGTTAATGATGTATATAAAGGTCTCAGGGAGACGTAGATGCCAACTCGCCAGGAATGTTGTCTAATATTACCGCCGAGATCTTAGGTTAGGTTAGGTTAAGTTATATTACGTTAATGATGTATATAAAGGTCTCAGGGAGACGTAGATGCCAACTCGCCAGGAATGTTGTCTAGTATCACCGCTGAGATGATAGGTTGGGTTAGGTTACGTTATATTACGTTATTGATGTATATGAGGGTTACACGGAGACGTAGAGGCCAACTGGCCAGGATTGTTGTCAAATATTACCGCCGAAATGTTAGGTTGGGTTAGGTTTTGTTATATTACGTTATTGATGTATATAAGGGTCCCACGCAGACGGAGAACCAACTCGCCAGGAATGTTGTCAAATATTACCGCCGAGATGTTAGGTTAGGTTAGGTTAAGTTATATTACGTTAATGATGTATATAAAGGTCTCAGGGAGACGTAGATGCCAACTCGCCAGGAATGTTGTCTAATATTACCGCCGAGATGATAGGTTGGGTTAGGTTACGTTATATTACGTTATTGGTGTATATGAGTGTTACACGGAGACGTAGAGGCCAACTGGCCAGGATTGTTGTCAAATATTACCGCCGAAGTGTTAGGTTGGGTTAGGTTTTGTTATATTACGTTCTTGATGTATATAAGGGTCCCACGCAGACGGAGAACCAACTCGCCAGGAATGTTGTCAAATATTACCGCCGAGATGTTAGGTTGGGTTAGGTTAGGTTATATTACGTTATTGATGTATATGAAGGTCAAACGGAGACGTAGAGGCCAACTCGCCATGAATCTTGTCAAATATTACCGCCGAGATGTTAGGTTGGGTTAGGTTAGGTTATATTACGTTATTGATGTGTATAAGGGTCCCACGGAGACGGAGAAGCCAACTCGCCAGGAATGTTGTCAAATATTACCGCCGAGATGATAGGTTGGGTTAGGTTACGTTATATTACGTTATTGATGTGTATAAGGGTCCTACGGAGACGGGGAAGCCAAATCGCCAGGAATGTTGTCAAATATTACCGCCGAGATGTTAGGTTAGGTTAGGTTAAGTTATATTACGTTAATGATGTATATAAAGGTCTCAGGGAGACGTAGATGCCAACTCGCCAGGAATGTTGTCTAGTATTACCGCTGAGATGATAGGTTGGGTTAGGTTACGTTATATTACGTTATTGATGTATATGAGGGTTACACGGAGACGTAGTGCCCAACTCGCCAGGAATGTTGTCACATATTACCGCCGAGATGTTAGGTTGGGTTAGGTTAGATTATATTACGTTATTGATGTGTATAAAGGTCCCACGCAGACTGAGAAGCCAACTCGCCAGGAATGTTGTCAAATATTACCGCCGAGATGTTAGGTTGTGTTAGGTTAGGTTATATTACGTTATTGATGTATATGAAGGTCAAACGGAGACGTAGAGGCCAACTCGCCATGAATCTTGTCAAATATTACCGCCGAGATGTTAGGTTGGGTTAGGTTAGGTTATATTACGTTATTGATGTGTATAAGGGTCCCACGGAGACAGAGAAGCCAACTCGCCAGGAATGTTGTCAAATATTACCGCCGAGATGTTAGGTTAGGTTAGGTTAAGTTATATTACGTTAATGATGTATATAAAGGTCTCAGGGAGACGTAGATGCCAACTCGCCAGGAATGTTGTCAAATGGTATCGCCGAGATGATAGGTTGGATTAGGTTAGGTTATATTTCGTTATTGATGTATATGAAGGTCAAACGGAAACGTAGAGGCCAACTGGCCAGGATTGTTGTCAAATATTACCGCCGAAATGTTAGGTTGGGTTAGGTTTTGTTATATTACGTTCTTGATGTATATAAGGGTCCCACGCAGACGGAGAACCAACTCGCCAGGAATGTTGTCAAATATTACCGCCGAGATGTTAGGTTGGGTTAGGTTAGGTTATATTACGTTATTGATGTATATGAAGGTCAAACGGAGACGTAGAGGCCAACTCGCCATGAATCTTGTCAAATATTACCGCCGAGATGTTAGGTTGGGTTAGGTTAGGTTATATTACGTTATTGATGTGTATAAGGGTCCCACGGAGACGGAGAAGCCAGCTCGCCAGGAATGTTGTCAAATATTACGGCCGAGATGTTAGGTTGGGTTAGGTTAGGTTATATTACGTTATTGATGTATATAAAGGTCCCAGGGAGACGGAGAAGCCAACTCGCCAGGAATGATGTCAAATATTGCCGCCGAGATTTTAGGTTGGGTTAGGTTAGGTTATATTACGTTATTGATGTATACAAAGGTCCCACGGAGACGTAGAGGCCAACTCGCCAGGAATGTTGTCAAATGGTATCGCCGAGGTGATAGGTTGGTTTAGGTTAGGTTATATTTCGTTATTGATGTATATGAAGGTCAAACGGAGACGTAGAGGCCAACTCGCCATGAATCTTGTCAAATATTACCGCCGAGATGTTAGGTTGGGTTAGGTTAGGTTATATTACGTTATTGATGTGTATAAGGGTCCCACGGAGACGGAGAAGCCAACTCGCCAGGAATGTTGTCAAATATTACCGCCGAGATGATAGGTTGGGTTAGGTTACGTTATATTACGTTATTGATGTGTATAAGGGTCCTACGGAGACGGGGAAGCCAAATCGCCAGGAATGTTGTCAAATATTACCGCCGAGATGTTAGGTTAGGTTAGGTTAAGTTATATTACGTTAATGATGTATATAAAGGTCTCAGGGAGACGTAGATGCCAACTCGCCAGGAATGTTGTCTAGTATTACCGCTGAGATGATAGGTTGGGTTAGGTTACGTTATATTACGTTATTGATGTATATGAGGGTTACACGGAGACGTAGTGCCCAACTCGCCAGGAATGTTGTCACATATTACCGCCGAGATGTTAGGTTGGGTTAGGTTAGGTTATATTACGTTATTGATGTGTATAAAGGTCCCACGCAGACTGAGAAGGCAACTCGCCAGGAATGTTGTCAAATATTACCGCCGAGATGTTAGGTTGGGTTAGGTTAGGTTATATTACGTTATTGATGTATATGATGGTTACACGGAGACGTAGAGGCCAACTGGCCAGGATTGTTGTCACATATTACCGCCGAGATGTTAGGTTGGGTTAGGTTAGGTTATATTACGTTATTGATGTGTATAAAGGTCCCACGCAGACTGAGAAGCCAACTCGCCAGGAATGTTGTCAAATATTACCGCCGAGATGTTAGGTTGGGTTAGGTTAGGTTATATTACGTTATTGATGTATATGATGGTTACACGGAGACGTAGAGGCCAACTGGCCAGGATTGTTGTCAAATATTACCGCCGAAATGTTAGGTTGGGTTAGGTTTTGTTATATTACGTTCTTGATGTATATAAGGGTCCCACGCAGACGGAGAACCGACTCGCCAGGAATGTTGTCAAATATTACCGCCGAGATGTTAGGTTGGGTTAGGTTAGGTTATATTTCGTTATTGATGTATATAAAGGTCCCAGGGAGACGTAAATGCCAACTCGCCAGGAATGTTGTCAAATATTGCCGCCGAGATGCTAGGTTGGGTTAGGTTAGGTTATATTACGTTCTTGATGTATATAAAGGTCCCACGGAGACGTAGATGCCAACTCGCCAGGAATGTTGTCAAATATTATCGCCGAGATGATAGGTTGGTTTAGGTTAGGTTATATTTCGTTATTGATGTATATGAAGGTCCGACGGAGATGTATAGGCCAACTCGCCAGGAATGTTGTCAAATATTACCGCCGAGATGATAGGTTGGGTTAGGTCAGGTTATATTACGTTATTAATGTATATGAAGGTCAAACGGAGACGTAGAAGCCAACTCGCCAGGAATGTTGTCAAATACTACCGCCGAGATGTTAGGTTGGGTTAGGTTAGGTTATGTTACGTTATTGACGTATATAAAAGTTCCACGGTGACGTAGAGGCCAACAAGACTGGAATGTGGTCAAATATTACCCCTGACATGTTAGGTTGGGTTAGGTTAGGTTATATTACTTTAATGATATATATGAAGGTCAAACGGAGACGTAGAGGCTAACTCGCCAGGAATGTTGTCAAATATTACCGCCGAGATGATAGGTTGGGTTAGGTCAGGTTACATTACGTTATTGATGTATATAAAAGTTCCACGGTGACGTAGAGGCCAACAAGACTGGAATGTGGTCAAATATTACCCCTGACATGTTAGGTTGGGTTAGGTTAGGTTATACTACTTTAATGATATATATGAAGGTCAAACGGAGACGTAGAGGCTAACTCGCCAGGAATGTTGTCAAATATTACCGCCGAGATGATAGGTTGGGTTAGGTTAGGTTATATTACGTTATTGATGTGTATAAGGGTCCCACGGAGACGGAGAAGCCAACTCGCCAGGAATGTTGTCAAATATTACCGCCGAGATGTTAGGTTGGGTTAGGTTAGGTTATATTACGTTATTGATGTATATGAAGGTCAAAAGGAGACGTAGAGGCCAACTCGCCATGAATCTTGTCAAATATTACCGCCGAGATGTTAGGTTGGGTTAGGTTAGGTTATATTACGTTATTGATGTGTAAAAGGGTCCCACGGAGACGGAGAAGCCAACTCGCCAGGAATGTTGTCAAATATTACCGCCGAGATGATAGGTTGGGTTAGGTTACGTTATATTACGTTATTGATGTATATGAGAGTTACACGGAGACGTAGAGGCCAACTGGCCAGGATTGTTGTCAAATATTACCGCCGAAATGTTAGGTTGGGTTAGGTTTTGTTATATTACGTTATTGATGTAAATAAGGGTCCCACGCAGACGGAGAACCAACTCGCCAGGAATGTTGTCACATATTACCGCCGAGATGTTAGGTTGGGTTAGGTTAGGTTATATTACGTTATTGATGTGTATAAAGGTCCCACGCAGACTGAGAAGCCAACTCGCCAGGAATGTTGTCAAATATTACCGCCGAGATGTTAGGTTGGGTTAGGTTAGGTTATATTACGTTATTGATGTATATGAAGGTCAAACGGAGACGTAGAGGCCAACTCGCCATGAATCTTGTCAAATATTACCGCCGAGATGTTAGGTTGGGTTAGGTTAGGTTATATTACGTTATTGATGTGTATAAGGGTCCCACGGAGACAGAGAAGCCAACTCGCCAGGAATGTTGTCAAATATTACCGCCGAGATGTTAGGTTAGGTTAGGTTAAGTTATATTACGTTAATGATGTATATAAAGGTCTCAGGGAGACGTAGATGCCAACTCGCCAGGAATGTTGTCTAATATTACCGCCGAGATGATAGGTTGGGTTAGGTTACGTTATATTACGTTATTGATGTATATGAGGGTTACACGGAGACGTAGAGGCCAACTGGCCAGGATTGTTGTCAAATATTACCGCCGAAATGTTAGGTTGGGTTAGGTTTTGTTATATTACGTTCTTGATGTATATAAGGGTCCCACGCAGACGGAGAACCGACTCGCCAGGAATGTTGTCAAATATTACCGCCGAGATGTTAGGTTGGGTTAGGTTAGGTTATATTTCGTTATTGATGTATATAAAGGTCCCAGGGAGACGTAAATGCCAAATCGCCAGGAATGTTGTCAAATATTGCCGCCGAGATGCTAGGTTGGGTTAGGTTAGGTTATATTACGTTATTGATGTATATAAAGGTCCCACGGAGACGTAGATGCCAACTCGCCAGGAATGTTGTCAAATATTATCGCCGAGATGATAGGTTGGTTTAGGTTAGGTTATATTTCGTTATTGATGTATATGAAGGTCCGACGGAGATGTATAGGCCAACTCGCCAGGAATGTTGTCAAATATTACCGCCGAGATGATAGGTTGGGTTAGGTCAGGTTATATTACGTTATTAATGTATATGAAGGTCAAACGGAGACGTAGAAGCCAACTCGCCAGGAATGTTGTCAAATACTACCGCCGAGATGTTAGGTTGGGTTAGGTTAGGTTATGTTACGTTATTGATGTATATAAAAGTTCCACGGTGACGTAGAGGCCAACAAGACTGGAATGTGGTCAAATATTACCCCTGACATGTTAGGTTGGGTTAGGTTAGGTTATATTACTTTAATGATATATATGAAGGTCAAACGGAGACGTAGAGGCTAACTCGCCAGGAATGTTGTCAAATATTACCGCCGAGATGATAGGTTGGGTTAGGTCAGGTTACATTACGTTATTGATGTATATAAAAGTTCCACGGTGACGTAGAGGCCAACAAGACTGGAATGTGGTCAAATATTACCCCTGACATGTTAGGTTGGGTTAGGTTAGGTTATATTACTTTAATGATATATATGAAGGTCAAACGGAGACGAAGAGGCTAACTCGCCAGGAATGTTGTCAAATATTACCGCCGAGATGATAGGTTGGGTTAGGTTAGGTTATATTACGTTATTGATGTGTATAAGGGTCCCACGGAGACGGAGAAGCCAACTCGCCAGGAATGTTGTCAAATATTACCGCCGAGATGTTAGGTTGGGTTAGGTTAGGTTATATTACGTTATTGATGTATATGAAGGTCAAACGGAGACGTAGAGGCCAACTCGCCATGAATCTTGTCAAATATTACAGCCGAGATGTTAGGTTGGGTTAGGTTAGGTTATATTACGTTATTGATGTGTAAAAGGGTCCCACGGAGACGGAGAAGCCAACTCGCCAGGAATGTTGTCAAATATTACCGCCGAGGTGTTAGGTTAGGTTAGGTTAAGTTATATTACGTTAATGATGTATATAAAGGTCTCAGGGAGACGTAGATGCCAACTCGCCAGGAATGTTGTCTAATATTACCGCCGAGATGATAGGTTGGGTTAGGTTACGTTATATTACGTTATTGATGTATATGAGAGTTACACGGAGACGTAGAGGCCAACTGGCCAGGATTGTTGTCAAATATTACCGCCGAAATGTTAGGTTGGGTTAGGTTTTGTTATATTACGTTATTGATGTATATAAGGGTCCCACGCAGACGGAGAACCAACTCGCCAGGAATGTTGTCACATATTACCGCCGAGATGTTAGGTTGGGTTAGGTTAGGTTATATTACGTTATTGATGTGTATAAAGGTCCCACGCAGACTGAGAAGCCAACTCGCCAGGAATGTTGTCAAATATTACCGCCGAGATGTTAGGTTGGGTTAGGTTAGGTTATATTACGTTATTGATGTATATGAAGGTCAAACGGAGACGTAGAGGCCAACTCGCCATGAATCTTGTCAAATATTACCGCCGAGATGTTAGGTTGGGTTAGGTTAGGTTATATTACGTTATTGATGTGTATAAGGGTCCCACGGAGACAGAGAAGCCAACTCGCCAGGAATGTTGTCAAATATTACCGCCGAGATGTTAGGTTAGGTTAGGTTAAGTTATATTACGTTAATGATGTATATAAAGGTCTCAGGGAGACGTAGATGCCAACTCGCCAGGAATGTTGTCTAGTATTACCGCTGAGATGATAGGTTGGGTTAGGTTACGTTATATTACGTTATTGATGTATATGAGGGTTACACGGAGACGTAGTGCCCAACTCGCCAGGAATGTTGTCACATATTACCGCCGAGATGTTAGGTTGGGTTAGGTTAGGTTATATTACGTTATTGATGTGTATAAAGGTCCCACGCAGACTGAGAAGCCAACTCGCCAGGAATGTTGTCAAATATTACCGCCGAGGTGTTAGGTTAGGTTAGGTTAAGTTATATTACGTTAATGATGTATATAAAGGTCTCAGGGAGACGTAGATGCCAACTCGCCAGGAATGTTGTCTAATATTACCGCCGAGATGATAGGTTGGGTTAGGTTACGTTATATTACGTTATTGATGTATATGAGAGTTACACGGAGACGTAGAGGCCAACTGGCCAGGATTGTTGTCAAATATTACCGCCGAAATGTTAGGTTGGGTTAGGTTTTGTTATATTACGTTCTTGATGTATATAAGGGTCCCACGCAGACGGAGAACCGACTCGCCAGGAATGTTGTCAAATATTACCGCCGAGATGTTAGGTTGGGTTAGGTTAGGTTATATTTCGTTATTGATGTATATAAAGGTCCCAGGGAGACGTAAATGCCAACTCGCCAGGAATGTTGTCAAATATTGCCGCCGAGATGCTAGGTTGGGTTAGGTTAGGTTATATTACGTTATTGATGTATATAAAGGTCCCACGGAGACGTAGATGCCAACTCGCCAGGAATGTTGTCAAATATTATCGCCGAGATGATAGGTTGGTTTAGGTTAGGTTATATTTCGTTATTGATGTATATGAAGGTCCGACGGAGATGTATAGGCCAACTCGCCAGGAATGTTGTCAAATATTACCGCCGAGATGATAGGTTGGGTTAGGTCAGGTTATATTACGTTATTAATGTATATGAAGGTCAAACGGAGACGTAGAAGCCAACTCGCCAGGAATGTTGTCAAATACTACCGCCGAGATGTTAGGTTGGGTTAGGTTAGGTTATGTTACGTTATTGATGTATATAAAAGTTCCACGGTGACGTAGAGGCCAACAAGACTGGAATGTGGTCAAATATTACCCCTGACATATTAGGTTGGGTTAGGTTAGGTTATATTACTTTAATGATATATATGAAGGTCAAACGGAGACGTAGAGGCTAACTCGCCAGGAATGTTGTCAAATATTACCGCCGAGATGATAGGTTGGGTTAGGTCAGGTTACATTACGTTATTGATGTATATAAAAGTTCCACGGTGACGTAGAGGCCAACAAGACTGGAATGTGGTCAAATATTACCCCTGACATGTTAGGTTGGGTTAGGTTAGGTTATATTACTTTAATGATATATATGAAGGTCAAACGGAGACGTAGAGGCTAACTCGCCAGGAATGTTGTCAAATATTACCGCCGAGATGATAGGTTGGGTTAGGTTAGGTTATATTACGTTATTGATGTGTATAAGGGTCCCACGGAGACGGAGAAGCCAACTCGCCAGGAATGTTGTCAAATATTACCGCCGAGATGATAGGTTGGGTTAGGTAACGTTATATTACGTTATTGATGTGTATAAGGGTCCTACGGAGACGGGGAAGCCAAATCGCCAGGAATGTTGTCAAATATTAACGCCGAGATGTTAGGTTAGGTTAGGTTAAGTTATATTACGTTAATGATGTATATAAAGGTCTCAGGGAGACGTAGATGCCAACTCGCCAGGAATGTTGTATAGTATTACCGCTGAGATGATAGGTTGGGTTAGGTTACGTTATATTACGTTATTGATGTATATGAGGGTTACACGGAGACGTAGTGCCCAACTCGCCAGGAATGTTGTCACATATTACCGCCGAGATGTTAGGTTGTGTTAGGTTAGGTTATATTACGTTATTGATGTGTATAAAGGTCCCACGCAGACTGAGAAGCCAACTCGCCAGGAATGTTGTCAAATATTACCGCCGAGGTGTTAGGTTAGGTTAGGTTAAGTTATATTACGTTAATGATGTATATAAAGGTCTCAGGGAGACGTAGATGCCAACTCGCCAGGAATGTTGTCTAATATTACCGCCGAGATGATAGGTTGGGTTAGGTTACGCTATATTACGTTATTGATGTATATGAGAGTTACACGGAGACGTAGAGGCCAACTGGCCAGGATTGTTGTCAAATATTACCGCCGAAATGTTAGGTTGGGTTAGGTTTTGTTATATTACGTTCTTGATGTATATAAGGGTCCCACGCAGACGGAGAACCGACTCGCCAGGAATGTTGTCAAATATTACCGCCGAGATGTTAGGTTGGGTTAGGTTAGGTTATATTTCGTTATTGATGTATATAAAGGTCCCAGGGAGACGTAAATGCCAACTCGCCAGGAATGTTGTCAAATATTGCCGCCGAGATGCTAGGTTGGGTTAGGTTAGGTTATATTACGTTATTGATGTATATAAAGGTCCCACGGAGACGTAGATGCCAACTCGCCAGGAATGTTGTCAAATATTATCGCCGAGATGATAGGTTGGTTTAGGTTAGGTTATATTTCGTTATTGATGTATATGAAGGTCCGACGGAGATGTATAGGCCAACTCGCCAGGAATGTTGTCAAATATTACCGCCGAGATGATAGGTTGGGTTAGGTCAGGTTATATTACGTTATTAATGTATATGAAGGTCAAACGGAGACGTAGAAGCCAACTCGCCAGGAATGTTGTCAAATACTACCGCCGAGATGTTAGGTTGGGTTAGGTTAGGTTATGTTACGTTATTGATGTATATAAAAGTTCCACGGTGACGTAGAGGCCAACAAGACTGGAATGTGGTCAAATATTACCCCTGACATGTTAGGTTGGGTTAGGTTAGGTTATATTACTTTAATGATATATATGAAGGTCAAACGGAGACGTAGAGGCTAACTCGCCAGGAATGTTGTCAAATATTACCGCCGAGATGATAGGTTGGGTTAGGTCAGGTTACATTACGTTATTGATGTATATAAAAGTTCCACGGTGACGTAGAGGCCAACAAGACTGGAATGTGGTCAAATATTACCCCTGACATGTTAGGTTGGGTTAGGTTAGGTTATATTACTTTAATGATATATATGAAGGTCAAACGGAGACGAAGAGGCTAACTCGCCAGGAATGTTGTCAAATATTACCGCCGAGATGATAGGTTGGGTTAGGTTAGGTTATATTACGTTATTGATGTGTATAAGGGTCCCACGGAGACGGAGAAGCCAACTCGCCAGGAATGTTGTCAAATATTACCGCCGAGATGTTAGGTTGGGTTAGGTTAGGTTATATTACGTTATTGATGTATATGAAGGTCAAACGGAGACGTAGAGGCCAACTCGCCATGAATCTTGTCAAATATTACAGCCGAGATGTTAGGTTGGGTTAGGTTAGGTTATATTACGTTATTGATGTGTAAAAGGGTCCCACGGAGACGGAGAAGCCAACTCGCCAGGAATGTTGTCAAATATTACCGCCGAGGTGTTAGGTTAGGTTAGGTTAAGTTATATTACGTTAATGATGTATATAAAGGTCTCAGGGAGACGTAGATGCCAACTCGCCAGGAATGTTGTCTAATATTACCGCCGAGATGATAGGTTGGGTTAGGTTACGTTATATTACGTTATTGATGTATATGAGAGTTACACGGAGACGTAGAGGCCAACTGGCCAGGATTGTTGTCAAATATTACCGCCGAAATGTTAGGTTGGGTTAGGTTTTGTTATATTACGTTATTGATGTATATAAGGGTCCCACGCAGACGGAGAACCAACTCGCCAGGAATGTTGTCACATATTACCGCCGAGATGTTAGGTTGTGTTAGGTTAGGTTATATTACGTTATTGATGTGTATAAAGGTCCCACGCAGACTGAGAAGCCAACTCGCCAGGAATGTTGTCAAATATTACCGCCGAGGTGTTAGGTTAGGTTAGGTTAAGTTATATTACGTTAATGATGTATATAAAGGTCTCAGGGAGACGTAGATGCCAACTCGCCAGGAATGTTGTCTAATATTACCGCCGAGATGATAGGTTGGGTTAAGTTACGCTATATTACGTTATTGATGTATATGAGAGTTACACGGAGACGTAGAGGCCAACTGGCCAGGATTGTTGTCAAATATTACCGCCGAAATGTTAGGTTGGGTTAGGTTTTGTTATATTACGTTCTTGATGTATATAAGGGTCCCACGCAGACGGAGAACCGACTCGCCAGGAATGTTGTCAAATATTACCGCCGAGATGTTAGGTTGGGTTAGGTTAGGTTATATTTCGTTATTGATGTATATAAAGGTCC
This sequence comes from Xylocopa violacea, assembly GCA_963969225.1. Taxonomy (NCBI): domain Eukaryota; kingdom Metazoa; phylum Arthropoda; class Insecta; order Hymenoptera; family Apidae; genus Xylocopa; species Xylocopa violacea. The sequence continues at coordinate 370,265 of CAXAJV010000733.1, read as the reverse complement.
CAGGGAGACGTAAATGCCAACTCGCCAGGAATGTTGTCAAATATTGCCGCCGAGATGCTAGGTTGGGTTAGGTTAGGTTATATTACGTTATTGATGTATATAAAGGTCCCACGGAGACGTAGATGCCAACTCGCCAGGAATGTTGTCAAATATTATCGCCGAGATGATAGGTTGGTTTAGGTTAGGTTATATTTCGTTATTGATGTATATGAAGGTCCGACGGAGATGTATAGGCCAACTCGCCAGGAATGTTGTCAAATATTACCGCCGAGATGATAGGTTGGGTTAGGTCAGGTTATATTACGTTATTAATGTATATGAAGGTCAAACGGAGACGTAGAAGCCAACTCGCCAGGAATGTTGTCAAATACTACCGCCGAGATGTTAGGTTGGGTTAGGTTAGGTTATGTTACGTTATTGATGTATATAAAAGTTCCACGGTGACGTAGAGGCCAACAAGACTGGAATGTGGTCAAATATTACCCCTGACATGTTAGGTTGGGTTAGGTTAGGTTATATTACTTTAATGATATATATGAAGGTCAAACGGAGACGTAGAGGCTAACTCGCCAGGAATGTTGTCAAATATTACCGCCGAGATGATAGGTTGGGTTAGGTCAGGTTACATTACGTTATTGATGTATATAAAAGTTCCACGGTGACGTAGAGGCCAACAAGACTGGAATGTGGTCAAATATTACCCCTGACATGTTAGGTTGGGTTAGGTTAGGTTATATTACTTTAATGATATATATGAAGGTCAAACGGAGACGAAGAGGCTAACTCGCCAGGAATGTTGTCAAATATTACCGCCGAGATGATAGGTTGGGTTAGGTTAGGTTATATTACGTTATTGATGTGTATAAGGGTCCCACGGAGACGGAGAAGCCAACTCGCCAGGAATGTTGTCAAATATTACCGCCGAGATGTTAGGTTGGGTTAGGTTAGGTTATATTACGTTATTGATGTATATGAAGGTCAAACGGAGACGTAGAGGCCAACTCGCCATGAATCTTGTCAAATATTACAGCCGAGATGTTAGGTTGGGTTAGGTTAGGTTATATTACGTTATTGATGTGTAAAAGGGTCCCACGGAGACGGAGAAGCCAACTCGCCAGGAATGTTGTCAAATATTACCGCCGAGGTGTTAGGTTAGGTTAGGTTAAGTTATATTACGTTAATGATGTATATAAAGGTCTCAGGGAGACGTAGATGCCAACTCGCCAGGAATGTTGTCTAATATTACCGCCGAGATGATAGGTTGGGTTAGGTTACGTTATATTACGTTATTGATGTATATGAGAGTTACACGGAGACGTAGAGGCCAACTGGCCAGGATTGTTGTCAAATATTACCGCCGAAATGTTAGGTTGGGTTAGGTTTTGTTATATTACGTTATTGATGTATATAAGGGTCCCACGCAGACGGAGAACCAACTCGCCAGGAATGTTGTCACATATTACCGCCGAGATGTTAGGTTGGGTTAGGTTAGGTTATATTACGTTATTGATGTGTATAAAGGTCCCACGCAGACTGAGAAGCCAACTCGCCAGGAATGTTGTCAAATATTACCGCCGAGATGTTAGGTTGGGTTAGGTTAGGTTATATTACGTTATTGATGTATATGAAGGTCAAACGGAGACGTAGAGGCCAACTCGCCATGAATCTTGTCAAATATTACCGCCGAGATGTTAGGTTGGGTTAGGTTAGGTTATATTACGTTATTGATGTGTATAAGGGTCCCACGGAGACAGAGAAGCCAACTCGCCAGGAATGTTGTCAAATATTACCGCCGAGATGTTAGGTTAGGTTAGGTTAAGTTATATTACGTTAATGATGTATATAAAGGTCTCAGGGAGACGTAGATGCCAACTCGCCAGGAATGTTGTCTAATATTACCGCCGAGATGATAGGTTGGGTTAGGTTACGTTATATTACGTTATTGATGTATATGAGGGTTACACGGAGACGTAGAGGCCAACTGGCCAGGATTGTTGTCAAATATTACCGCCGAAATGTTAGGTTGGGTTAGGTTTTGTTATATTACGTTCTTGATGTATATAAGGGTCCCACGCAGACGGAGAACCGACTCGCCAGGAATGTTGTCAAATATTACCGCCGAGATGTTAGGTTGGGTTAGGTTAGGTTATATTTCGTTATTGATGTATATAAAGGTCCCAGGGAGACGTAAATGCCAACTCGCCAGGAATGTTGTCAAATATTGCCGCCGAGATGCTAGGTTGGGTTAGGTTAGGTTATATTACGTTATTGATGTATATAAAGGTCCCACGGAGACGTAGATGCCAACTCGCCAGGAATGTTGTCAAATATTATCGCCGAGATGATAGGTTGGTTTAGGTTAGGTTATATTTCGTTATTGATGTATATGAAGGTCCGACGGAGATGTATAGGCCAACTCGCCAGGAATGTTGTCAAATATTACCGCCGAGATGATAGGTTGGGTTAGGTCAGGTTATATTACGTTATTAATGTATATGAAGGTCAAACGGAGACGTAGAAGCCAACTCGCCAGGAATGTTGTCAAATACTACCGCCGAGATGTTAGGTTGGGTTAGGTTAGGTTATGTTACGTTATTGATGTATATAAAAGTTCCACGGTGACGTAGAGGCCAACAAGACTGGAATGTGGTCAAATATTAACCCTGACATGTTAGGTTGGGTTAGGTTAGGTTATATTACTTTAATGATATATATGAAGGTCAAACGGAGACGTAGAGGCTAACTCGCCAGGAATGTTGTCAAATATTACCGCCGAGATGATAGGTTGGGTTAGGTCAGGTTACATTACGTTATTGATGTATATAAAAGTTCCACGGTGACGTAGAGGCCAACAAGACTGGAATGTGGTCAAATATTACCCCTGACATGTTAGGTTGGGTTAGGTTAGGTTATATTACTTTAATGATATATATGAAGGTCAAACGGAGACGAAGAGGCTAACTCGCCAGGAATGTTGTCAAATATTACCGCCGAGATGATAGGTTGGGTTAGGTTAGGTTATATTACGTTATTGATGTGTATAAGGGTCCCACGGAGACGGAGAAGCCAACTCGCCAGGAATGTTGTCAAATATTACCGCCGAGATGTTAGGTTGGGTTAGGTTAGGTTATATTACGTTATTGATGTATATGAAGGTCAAACGGAGACGTAGAGGCCAACTCGCCATGAATCTTGTCAAATATTACCGCCGAGATGTTAGGTTGGGTTAGGTTAGGTTATATTACGTTATTGATGTGTAAAAGGGTCCCACGGAGACGGAGAAGCCAACTCGCCAGGAATGTTGTCAAATATTACCGCCGAGGTGTTAGGTTAGGTTAGGTTAAGTTATACTACGTTAATGATGTATATAAAGGTCTCAGGGAGACGTAGATGCCAACTCGCCAGGAATGTTGTCTAATATTACCGCCGAGATGATAGGTTGGGTTAGGTTACGTTATATTACGTTATTGATGTATATGAGAGTTACACGGAGACGTAGAGGCCAACTGGCCAGGATTGTTGTCAAATATTACCGCCGAAATGTTAGGTTGGGTTAGGTTTTGTTATATTACGTTCTTGATGTATATAAGGGTCCCACGCAGACGGAGAACCGACTCGCCAGGAATGTTGTCAAATATTACCGCCGAGATGTTAGGTTGGGTTAGGTTAGGTTATATTTCGTTATTGATGTATATAAAGGTCCCAGGAAGACGTAAATGCCAACTCGCCAGGAATGTTGTCAAATATTGCCGCCGAGATGCTAGGTTGGGTTAGGTTAGGTTATATTACGTTATTGATGTATATAAAGGTCCCACGGAGACGTAGATGCCAACTCGCCAGGAATGTTGTCAAATATTATCGCCGAGATGATAGGTTGGTTTAGGTTAGGTTATATTTCGTTATTGATGTATATGAAGGTCCGACGGAGATGTATAGGCCAACTCGCCAGGAATGTTGTCAAATATTACCGCCGAGATGATAGGTTGGGTTAGGTCAGGTTATATTACGTTATTAATGTATATGAAGGTCAAACGGAGACGTAGAAGCCAACTCGCCAGGAATGTTGTCAAATACTACCGCCGAGATGTTAGGTTGGGTTAGGTTAGGTTATGTTACGTTATTGATGTATATAAAAGTTCCACGGTGACGTAGAGGCCAACAAGACTGGAATGTGGTCAAATATTACCCCTGACATGTTAGGTTGGGTTAGGTTAGGTTATATTACTTTAATGATATATATGAAGGTCAAACGGAGACGTAGAGGCTAACTCGCCAGGAATGTTGTCAAATATTACCGCCGAGATGATAGGTTGGGTTAGGTCAGGTTACATTACGTTATTGATGTATATAAAAGTTCCACGGTGACGTAGAGGCCAACAAGACTGGAATGTGGTCAAATATTACCCCTGACATGTTAGGTTGGGTTAGGTTAGGTTATATTACGTTATTGATGTATATAAAGGTCCCACGGAGACGGAGAAGCCAACTCGCCAGGAATGTTGTCAAATATTACCGCCGAGATGTTAGGTTGGGTTAGGTTAGGTTATATTACGTTATTGATGTATATGAAGGTCAAACGGAGACGTAGAGGCCAACTCGCCATGAATCTTGTCAAATATTACCGCCGAGATGTTAGGTTGGGTTAGGTTAGGTTATATTACGTTATTGATGTGTAAAAGGGTCCCACGGAGACGGAGAAGCCAACTCGCCAGGAATGTTGTCAAATATTACCGCCGAGATGTTAGGTTAGGTTAGGTTAAGTTATATTACGTTAATGATGTATATAAAGGTCTCAGGGAGACGTAGATGCCAACTCGCCAGGAATGTTGTCTAATATTACCGCCGAGATGATAGGTTGGGTTAGGTTACGTTATATTACGTTATTGATGTATATGAGAGTTACACGGAGACGTAGAGGCCAACTGGCCAGGATTGTTGTCAAATATTACCGCCGAAATGTTAGGTTGGGTTAGGTTTTGTTATATTACGTTCTTGATGTATATAAGGGTCCCACGCAGACGGAGAACCAACTCGCCAGGAATGTTGTCAAATATTACCGCCGAGATGTTAGGTTGGGTTAGGTTAGGTTATATTACGTTATTGATGTGTATAAAGGTCCCACGCAGACGGAGAAGCCAACTCGCCAGGAATGTTGTCAAATATTACCGCCGAGATGTTAGGTTGGGTTAGGTTAGGTTATATTACGTTATTGATGTATATGAAGGTCAAACGGAGACGTAGAGGCCAACTCGCCATGAATCTTGTCAAATATTACCGCCGAGATGTTAGGTTGGGTTAGGTTAGGTTATATTACGTTATTGATGTGTATAAGGGTCCCACGGAGACGGAGAATCCAACTCGCCAGGAATGTTGTCAAATATTACCGCCGAGATGTTAGGTTGGGTTAGGTTAGGTTATATTACGTTATTGATGTATATGAAGGTCAAACGGAGACGTAGAGGCCAACTCGCCATGAATCTTGTCAAATATTACCGCCGAGATGTTAGGTTGGGTTAGGTTAGGTTATATTACGTTATTGATGTGTATAAGTGTCCCACGGAGACGGAGAAGCCAACTCGCCAGGAATGTTGTCAAATATTACCGCCGAGATGTTAGGTTAGGTTAGGTTAAGTTATATTACGTTAATGATGTATATAAAGGTCTCAGGGAGACGTAGATGCCAACTCGCCAGGAATGTTGTCTAATATTACCGCCGAGATGATAGGTTGGATTAGGTTACGTTATATTACGTTACTGATGTATATGAGAGTTACACGGAGACGTAGAGGCCAACTGGCCAGGATTGTTGTCAAATATTACCGCCGAGATGTTAGGTTAGGTTAGGTTAAGTTATATTACGTTAATGATGTATATAAAGGTCTCAGGGAGACGTAGATGCCAACTCGCCAGGAATGTTGTCTAATATTACCGCCGAGATGATAGGTTGGGTTAGGTTACGTTATATTACGTTACTGATGTATATGAGAGTTACACGGAGACGTAGAGGCCAACTGGCCAGGATTGTTGTCAAATATTACCGCCGAAATGTTAAGTTGGGTTAGGTTTTGTTATAGTACGTTCTTGATGTATATAAGGGTCCCACGCAGACGGAGAACCAACTCGCCAGGAATGTTGTCAAATATTACCGCCGAGATGTTAGGTTGGGTTAGGTTAGGTTATATTACGTTATGGATGTATATGAAGGTCAAACGGAGACGTAGAGGCCAACTCGCCATGAATCTTGTCAAATATTACCGCCGAGATGTTAGGTTGGGTTAGGTTAGGTTATATTACGTTATTGATGTGTAAAAGGGTCCCACGGAGACGGAGAAGCCAACTCGCCAGGAATGTTGTCAAATATTACCGCCGAGATGTTAGGTTAGGTTAGGTTAAGTTATATTACGTTAATGATGTATATAAAGGTCTCAGGGAGACGTAGATGCCAACTCGCCAGGAATGTTGTCTAATATTACCGCCGAGATGATAGGTTGGGTTAGGTTACGTTATATTACGTTATTGATGTATATGAGAGTTACGCGGAGACGTAGAGGCCAACTGGCCAGGATTGTTGTCAAATATTACCGCCGAAATGTTAGGTTGGGTTAGGTTTTGTTATATTACGTTCTTGATGTATATAAGGGTCCCACGCAGACGGAGAACCAACTCGCCAGGAATGTTGTCAAATATTACCGCCGAGATGTTAGGTTGGGTTAGGTTAGGTTATATTACGTTATGGATGTATATGAAGGTCAAACGGAGACGTAGAGGCCAACTCGCCATGAATCTTGTCAAATATTACCGCCGAGATGTTAGGTTGGGTTAGGTTAGGTTATATTACGTTATTTATGTGTAAAAGGGTCCCACGGAGACGGAGAAGCCAACTCGCCAGGAATGTTGTCAAATATTACCGCCGAGATGTTAGGTTAGGTTAGGTTAAGTTATATTACGTTAATGATGTATATAAAGGTCTCAGGGAGACGTAGATGCCAACTCGCCAGGAATGTTGTCTAATATTACCGCCGAGATGATAGGTTGGGTTAGGTTACGTTATATTACGTTATTGATGTATATGAGAGTTACGCGGGGACGTAGAGGCCAACTGGCCAGGATTGTTGTCAAATATTACCGCCGAAATGTTAGGTTGGGTTAGGTTTTGTTATATTACGTTCTTGATGTATATAAGGGTCCCACGCAGACGGAGAACCAACTCGCCAGGAATGTTGTCAAATATTACCGCCGAGATGTTAGGTTGGGTTAGGTTAGGTTATATTACGTTATTGATGTATATGAAGGTCAAACGGAGACGTAGAGGCCAACTCGCCATGAATCTTGTCAAATATTACCGCCGAGATGTTAGGTTGGGTTAGGTTAGGTTATATTACGTTATTGATGTGTATAAGGGTCCCACGGAGACGGAGAAGCCAACTCGCCAGGAATGTTGTCAAATATTACCGCCGAGATGATAGGTTGGGTTAGGTTACGTTATATTACGTTATTGATGTGTATAAGGGTCCTACGGAGACGGGGAAGCCAAATCGCCAGGAATGTTGTCAAATATTACCGCCGAGATGTTAGGTTGGGTTAGGTTAGGTTATATTACGTTATTGATGTATATGAAGGTCAAACGGAGACGTAGAGGCCAACTCGCCATGAATCTTGTCAAATATTACCGCCGAGATGTTAGGTTGGGTTAGGTTAGGTTATATTACGTTATTGATGTGTAAAAGGGTCCCACGGAGACGGAGAAGCCAACTCGCCAGGAATGTTGTCAAATATTACCGCCGAGATGTTAGGTTAGGTTAGGTTAAGTTATATTACGTTAATGATGTATATAAAGGTCTCAGGGAGACGTAGATGCCAACTCGCCAGGAATGTTGTCTAATATTACCGCCGAGATGATAGGTTGGGTTAGGTTACGTTATATTACGTTATTGATGTATATGAGAGTTACACGGAGACGTAGAGGCCAACTGGCCAGGATTGTTGTCAAATATTACCGCCGAAATGTTAGGTTGGGTTAGGTTTTGTTATATTACGTTCTTGATGTATATAAGGGTCCCACGCAGACGGAGAACCAACTCGCCAGGAATGTTGTCAAATATTACCGCCGAGATGTTAGGTTGGGTTAGGTTAGGTTATATTACGTTATTGATGTATATGAAGGTCAAACGGAGACGTAGAGGCCAACTCGCCATGAATCTTGTCAAATATTACCGCCGAGATGTTAGGTTGGGTTAGGTTAGGTTATATTACGTTATTGATGTGTATAAGGGTCCCACGGAGACGGAGAAGCCAACTCGCCAGGAATGTTGTCAAATATTACCGCCGAGATGATAGGTTGGGTTAGGTTAGGTTATATTACGTTATTGATGTGTATAAAGGTCCCACGCAGACGGAGAAGCCAACTCGCCAGGAATGTTGTCAAATATTACCGCCGAGATGTTAGGTTGGGTTAGGTTAGGTTATATTACGTTATTGATGTATATGAAGGTCAAACGGAGACGTAGAGGCCAACTCGCCATGAATCTTGTCAAATATTACCGCCGAGATGTTAGGTTGGGTTAGGTTAGGTTATATTACGTTATTGATGTGTATAAGGGTCCCACGGAAACGGAGAATCCAACTCGCCAGGAATGTTGTCAAATATTACCGCCGAGATGTTAGGTTGGGTTAGGTTAGGTTATATTACGTTATTGATGTATATGAAGGTCAAACGGAGACGTAGAGGCCAACTCGCCATGAATCTTGTCAAATATTACCGCCGAGATGTTAGGTTGGGTTAGGTTAGGTTATATTACGTTATTGATGTGTATAAGGGTCCCACGGAGACGGAGAAGCCAACTCGCCAGGAATGTTGTCAAATATTATCGCCGAGATGATAGGTTGGTTTAGGTTAGGTTATATTTCGTTATTGATGTATATGAAGGTCCGACGGAGATGTATAGGCCAACTCGCCAGGAATGTTGTCAAATATTACCGCCGAGATGATAGGTTGGGTTAGGTCAGGTTATATTACGTTATTAATGTATATGAAGGTCAAACGGAGACGTAGAAGCCAACTCGCCAGGAATGTTGTCAAATACTACCGCCGAGATGTTAGGTTGGGTTAGGTTAGGTTATGTTACGTTATTGATGTATATAAAAGTTCCACGGTGACGTAGAGGCCAACAAGACTGGAATGTGGTCAAATATTAACCCTGACATGTTAGGTTGGGTTAGGTTAGGTTATATTACTTTAATGATATATATGAAGGTCAAACGGAGACGTAGAGGCTAACTCGCCAGGAATGTTGTCAAATATTACCGCCGAGATGATAGGTTGGGTTAGGTCAGGTTACATTACGTTATTGATGTATATAAAAGTTCCACGGTGACGTAGAGGCCAACAAGACTGGAATGTGGTCAAATATTACCCCTGACATGTTAGGTTGGGTTAGGTTAGGTTATATTACTTTAATGATATATATGAAGGTCAAACGGAGACGAAGAGGCTAACTCGCCAGGAATGTTGTCAAATATTACCGCCGAGATGATAGGTTGGGTTAGGTTAGGTTATATTACGTTATTGATGTGTATAAGGGTCCCACGGAGACGGAGAAGCCAACTCGCCAGGAATGTTGTCAAATATTACCGCCGAGATGTTAGGTTGGGTTAGGTTAGGTTATATTACGTTATTGATGTATATGAAGGTCAAACGGAGACGTAGAGGCCAACTCGCCATGAATCTTGTCAAATATTACCGCCGAGATGTTAGGTTGGGTTAGGTTAGGTTATATTACGTTATTGATGTGTAAAAGGGTCCCACGGAGACGGAGAAGCCAACTCGCCAGGAATGTTGTCAAATATTACCGCCGAGGTGTTAGGTTAGGTTAGGTTAAGTTATATTACGTTAATGATGTATATAAAGGTCTCAGGGAGACGTAGATGCCAACTCGCCAGGAATGTTGTCTAATATTACCGCCGAGATGATAGGTTGGGTTAGGTTACGTTATATTACGTTATTGATGTATATGAGAGTTACACGGAGACGTAGAGGCCAACTGGCCAGGATTGTTGTCAAATATTACCGCCGAAATGTTAGGTTGGGTTAGGTTTTGTTATATTACGTTCTTGATGTATATAAGGGTCCCACGCAGACGGAGAACCGACTCGCCAGGAATGTTGTCAAATATTACCGCCGAGATGTTAGGTTGGGTTAGGTTAGGTTATATTTCGTTATTGATGTATATAAAGGTCCCAGGGAGACGTAAATGCCAACTCGCCAGGAATGTTGTCAAATATTGCCGCCGAGATGCTAGGTTGGGTTAGGTTAGGTTATATTACGTTATTGATGTATATAAAGGTCCCACGGAGACGTAGATGCCAACTCGCCAGGAATGTTGTCAAATATTATCGCCGAGATGATAGGTTGGTTTAGGTTAGGTTATATTTCGTTATTGATGTATATGAAGGTCCGACGGAGATGTATAGGCCAACTCGCCAGGAATGTTGTCAAATATTACCGCCGAGATGATAGGTTGGGTTAGGTCAGGTTATATTACGTTATTAATGTATATGAAGGTCAAACGGAGACGTAGAAGCCAACTCGCCAGGAATGTTGTCAAATACTACCGCCGAGATGTTAGGTTGGGTTAGGTTAGGTTATGTTACGTTATTGATGTATATAAAAGTTCCACGGTGACGTAGAGGCCAACAAGACTGGAATGTGGTCAAATATTACCCCTGACATGTTAGGTTGGGTTAGGTTAGGTTATATTACTTTAATGATATATATGAAGGTCAAACGGAGACGTAGAGGCTAACTCGCCAGGAATGTTGTCAAATATTACCGCCGAGATGATAGGTTGGGTTAGGTCAGGTTACATTACGTTATTGATGTATATAAAAGTTCCACGGTGACGTAGAGGCCAACAAGACTGGAATGTGGTCAAATATTACCCCTGACATGTTAGGTTGGGTTAGGTTAGGTTATATTACGTTATTGATGTATATAAAGGTCCCACGGAGACGGAGAAGCCAACTCGCCAGGAATGTTGTCAAATATTACCGCCGAGATGTTAGGTTGGGTTAGGTTAGGTTATATTACGTTATTGATGTATATGAAGGTCAAACGGAGACGTAGAGGCCAACTCGCCATGAATCTTGTCAAATATTACCGCCGAGATGTTAGGTTGGGTTAGGTTAGGTTATATTACGTTATTGATGTGTAAAAGGGTCCCACGGAGACGGAGAAGCCAACTCGCCAGGAATGTTGTCAAATATTACCGCCGAGATGTTAGGTTAGGTTAGGTTAAGTTATATTACGTTAATGATGTATATAAAGGTCTCAGGGAGACGGAGAACCAACTCGCCAGGAATGTTGTCAAATATTACCGCCGAGATGTTAGGTTGGGTTAGGTTAGGTTATATTACGTTATTGATGTGTATAAAGGTCCCACGCAGACGGAGAAGCCAACTCGCCAGGAATGTTGTCAAATATTACCGCCGAGATGTTAGGTTGGGTTAGGTTAGGTTATATTACGTTATTGATGTATATGAAGGTCAAACGGAGACGTAGAGGCCAACTCGCCATGAATCTTGTCAAATATTACCGCCGAGATGTTAGGTTGGGTTAGGTTAGGTTATATTACGTTATTGATGTGTATAAGGGTCCCACGGAGACGGAGAATCCAACTCGCCAGGAATGTTGTCAAATATTACCGCCGAGATGTTAGGTTGGGTTAGGTTAGGTTATATTACGTTATTGATGTATATGAAGGTCAAACGGAGACGTAGAGGCCAACTCGCCATGAATCTTGTCAAATATTACCGCCGAGATGTTAGGTTGGGTTAGGTTAGGTTATATTACGTTATTGATGTGTATAAGTGTCCCACGGAGACGGAGAAGCCAACTCGCCAGGAATGTTGTCAAATATTACCGCCGAGATGTTAGGTTAGGTTAGGTTAAGTTATATTACGTTAATGATGTATATAAAGGTCTCAGGGAGACGTAGATGCCAACTCGCCAGGAATGTTGTCTAATATTACCGCCGAGATGATAGGTTGGATTAGGTTACGTTATATTACGTTACTGATGTATATGAGAGTTACACGGAGACGTAGAGGCCAACTGGCCAGGATTGTTGTCAAATATTACCGCCGAGATGTTAGGTTAGGTTAGGTTAAGTTATATTACGTTAATGATGTATATAAAGGTCTCAGGGAGACGTAGATGCCAACTCGCCAGGAATGTTGTCTAATATTACCGCCGAGATGATAGGTTGGGTTAGGTTACGTTATATTACGTTACTGATGTATATGAGAGTTACACGGAGACGTAGAGGCCAACTGGCCAGGATTGTTGTCAAATATTACCGCCGAAATGTTAAGTTGGGTTAGGTTTTGTTATAGTACGTTCTTGATGTATATAAGGGTCCCACGCAGACGGAGAACCAACTCGCCAGGAATGTTGTCAAATATTACCGCCGAGATGTTAGGTTGGGTTAGGTTAGGTTATATTACGTTATGGATGTATATGAAGGTCAAACGGAGACGTAGAGGCCAACTCGCCATGAATCTTGTCAAATATTACCGCCGAGATGTTAGGTTGGGTTAGGTTAGGTTATATTACGTTATTGATGTGTAAAAGGGTCCCACGGAGACGGAGAAGCCAACTCGCCAGGAATGTTGTCAAATATTACCGCCGAGATGTTAGGTTAGGTTAGGTTAAGTTATATTACGTTAATGATGTATATAAAGGTCTCAGGGAGACGTAGATGCCAACTCGCCAGGAATGTTGTCTAATATTACCGCCGAGATGATAGGTTGGGTTAGGTTACGTTATATTACGTTATTGATGTATATGAGAGTTACGCGGAGACGTAGAGGCCAACTGGCCAGGATTGTTGTCAAATATTACCGCCGAAATGTTAGGTTGGGTTAGGTTTTGTTATATTACGTTCTTGATGTATATAAGGGTCCCACGCAGACGGAGAACCAACTCGCCAGGAATGTTGTCAAATATTACCGCCGAGATGTTAGGTTGGGTTAGGTTAGGTTATATTACGTTATGGATGTATATGAAGGTCAAACGGAGACGTAGAGGCCAACTCGCCATGAATCTTGTCAAATATTACCGCCGAGATGTTAGGTTGGGTTAGGTTAGGTTATATTACGTTATTTATGTGTAAAAGGGTCCCACGGAGACGGAGAAGCCAACTCGCCAGGAATGTTGTCAAATATTACCGCCGAGATGTTAGGTTAGGTTAGGTTAAGTTATATTACGTTAATGATGTATATAAAGGTCTCAGGGAGACGTAGATGCCAACTCGCCAGGAATGTTGTCTAATATTACCGCCGAGATGATAGGTTGGGTTAGGTTACGTTATATTACGTTATTGATGTATATGAGAGTTACACGGAGACGTAGAGGCCAACTGGCCAGGATTGTTGTCAAATATTACCGCCGAAATGTTAGGTTGGGTTAGGTTTTGTTATATTACGTTCTTGATGTATATAAGGGTCCCACGCAGACGGAGAACCAACTCGCCAGGAATGTTGTCAAATATTACCGCCGAGATGTTAGGTTGGGTTAGGTTAGGTTATATTACGTTATTGATGTATATGAAGGTCAAACGGAGACGTAGAGGCCAACTCGCCATGAATCTTGTCAAATATTACCGCCGAGATGTTAGGTTGGGTTAGGTTAGGTTATATTACGTTATTGATGTGTATAAGGGTCCCACGGAGACGGAGAAGCCAACTCGCCAGGAATGTTGTCAAATATTACCGCCGAGATGATAGGTTGGGTTAGGTTACGTTATATTACGTTATTGATGTGTATAAGGGTCCTACGGAGACGGGGAAGCCAAATCGCCAGGAATGTTGTCAAATATTACCGCCGAGATGTTAGGTTAGGTTAGGTTAAGTTATATTACGTTAATGATGTATATAAAGGTCTCAGGGAGACGTAGATGCCAACTCGCCAGGAATGTTGTCTAGTATTACCGCTGAGATGATAGGTTGGGTTAGGTTACGTTATATTACGTTATTGATGTATATGAGGGTTACACGGAGACGTAGTGCCCAACTCGCCAGGAATGTTGTCACATATTACCGCCGAGATGTTAGGTTGGGTTAGGTTAGGTTATATTACGTTATTGATGTGTATAAAGGTCCCACGCAGACTGAGAAGCCAACTCGCCAGGAATGTTGTCAAATATTACCGCCGAGATGTTAGGTTGGGTTAGGTTAGGTTATATTACGTTATTGATGTATATGATGGTTACACGGAGACGTAGAGGCCAACTGGCCAGGATTGTTGTCAAATATTACCGCCGAAATGTTAGGTTGGGTTAGGTTTTGTTATATTACGTTCTTGATGTATATAAGGGTCCCACGCAGACGGAGAACCGACTCGCCAGGAATGTTGTCAAATATTACCGCCGAGATGTTAGGTTGGGTTAGGTTAGGTTATATTTCGTTATTGATGTATATAAAGGTCCCAGGGAGACGTAAATGCCAACTCGCCAGGAATGTTGTCAAATATTGCCGCCGAGATGCTAGGTTGGGTTAGGTTAGGTTATATTACGTTATTGATGTATATAAAGGTCCCACGGAGACGTAGATGCCAACTCGCCAGGAATGTTGTCAAATATTATCGCCGAGATGATAGGTTGGTTTAGGTTAGGTTATATTTCGTTATTGATGTATATGAAGGTCCGACGGAGATGTATAGGCCAACTCGCCAGGAATGTTGTCAAATATTACCGCCGAGATGATAGGTTGGGTTAGGTCAGGTTATATTACGTTATTAATGTATATGAAGGTCAAACGGAGACGTAGAAGCCAACTCGCCAGGAATGTTGTCAAATACTACCGCCGAGATGTTAGGTTGGGTTAGGTTAGGTTATGTTACGTTACTGATGTATATAAAAGTTCCACGGAGACGTAGAGGCCAACTCGCCAGGAATGTTGTCAAATGGTATCGCCGAGATGATAGGTTGGTTTAGGTTAGGTTATATTTCGTTATTGATGTATATGAAGGTCAAACGGAAACGTAGAGGCCAACTCGCCAGGAATGTTGTCAAATATTACCGCCGAGATGTTAGGTTGGGTTAGGTTAGGTTATATTACGTTATTGATGTGTATAAAGGTCCCACGCAGACGGAGAAGCCAACTCGCCAGGAATGTTGTCAAATATTACCGCCGAGATGTTAGGTTGGGTTAGGTTAGGTTATATTACGTTATTGATGTATATGAAGGTCAAACGGAGACGTAGAGGCCAACTCGCCATGAATCTTGTCAAATATTACCGCCGAGATGTTAGGTTGGGTTAGGTTAGGTTATATTACGTTATTGATGTGTATAAGGGTCCCACGGAAACGGAGAATCCAACTCGCCAGGAATGTTGTCAAATATTACCGCCGAGATGTTAGGTTGGGTTAGGTTAGGTTATATTACGTTATTGATGTATATGAAGGTCAAACGGAGACGTAGAGGCCAACTCGCCATGAATCTTGTCAAATATTACCGCCGAGATGTTAGGTTGGGTTAGGTTAGGTTATATTACGTTATTGATGTGTATAAGGGTCCCACGGAGACGGAGAAGCCAACTCGCCAGGAATGTTGTCAAATATTATCGCCGAGATGATAGGTTGGTTTAGGTTAGGTTATATTTCGTTATTGATGTATATGAAGGTCCGACGGAGATGTATAGGCCAACTCGCCAGGAATGTTGTCAAATATTACCGCCGAGATGATAGGTTGGGTTAGGTCAGGTTATATTACGTTATTAATGTATATGAAGGTCAAACGGAGACGTAGAAGCCAACTCGCCAGGAATGTTGCCAAATACTACCGCCGAGATGTTAGGCTGGGTTAGGTTAGGTTATGTTACGTTACTGATGTATATAAAAGTTCCACGGAGACGTAGAGGCCAACTCGCCAGGAATGTTGTCAAATGGTATCGCCGAGATGATAGGTTGGTTTAGGTTAGGTTATATTTCGTTATTGATGTATATGAAGGTCAAACGGAAACGTAGAGGCCAACTCGCCAGGAATGTTGTCAAATATTACCGCCGAGATGTTAGGTTGGGTTAGGTTAGGTTATATTACGTTATTGATGTGTATAAAGGTCCCACGCAGACGGAGAAGCCAACTCGCCAGGAATGTTGTCAAATATTACCGCCGAGATGTTAGGTTGGGTTAGGTTAGGTTATATTACGTTATTGATGTATATGAAGGTCAAACGGAGACGTAGAGGCCAACTCGCCATGAATCTTGTCAAATATTACCGCCGAGATGTTAGGTTGGGTTAGGTTAGGTTATATTACGTTATTGATGTGTATAAGGGTCCCACGGAGACGGAGAATCCAACTCGCCAGGAATGTTGTCAAATATTACCGCCGAGATGTTAGGTTGGGTTAGGTTAGGTTATATTACGTTATTGATGTATATGAAGGTCAAACGGAGACGTAGAGGCCAACTCGCCATGAATCTTGTCAAATATTACCGCCGAGATGTTAGGTTGGGTTAGGTTAGGTTATATTACGTTATTGATGTGTATAAGGGTCCCACGGAGACGGAGAAGCCAACTCGCCAGGAATGTTGTCAAATATTACCGCCGAGATGTTAGGTTAGGTTAGGTTAAGTTATATTACGTTAATGATGTATATAAAGGTCTCAGGGAGACGTAGATGCCAACTCGCCAGGAATGTTGTCTAATATTACCGCCGAGATGATAGGTTGGATTAGGTTACGTTATATTACGTTACTGATGTATATGAGAGTTACACGGAGACGTAGAGGCCAACTGGCCAGGATTGTTGTCAAATATTACCGCCGAGATGTTAGGTTAGGTTAGGTTAAGTTATATTACGTTAATGATGTATATAAAGGTCTCAGGGAGACGTAGATGCCAACTCGCCAGGAATGTTGTCTAATATTACCGCCGAGATGATAGGTTGGGTTAGGTTACGTTATATTACGTTACTGATGTATATGAGAGTTACACGGAGACGTAGAGGCCAACTGGCCAGGATTGTTGTCAAATATTACCGCCGAAATGTTAGGTTGGGTTAGGTTAGGTTATATTACGTTATTGATGTATATAAAGGTCCCAGGGAGACGGAGAACCAACTCGCCAGGAATGTTGTCAAATATTGCCGCCGAGATTTTAGGTTGGATTAGGTTAGGTTATATTACGTTATTGATGTATATAAAGGTCCCACGGAGACGTAGAGGCCAACTCGCCAGGAATGTTGTCAAATGGTATCGCCGAGATGATAGGTTGGTTTAGGTTAGGTTATATTTCGTTATTGATGTATATGAAGGTCAAACGGAAACGTAGAGGCCAACTGGCCAGGATTGTTGTCAAATATTACCGCCGAAATGTTAGGTTGGGTTAGGTTTTGTTATATTACGTTCTTGATGTATATAAGGGTCCCACGCAGACGGAGAACCAACTCGCCAAGAATGTTGTCAAATATTACCGCCGAGATGTTAGGTTGGGTTAGGTTAGGTTATATTACGTTATTGATGTATATGAAGGTCAAACGGAGACGTAGAGGCCAACTCGCCATGAATCTTGTCAAATATTACCGCCGAGATGTTAGGTTGGGTTAGGTTAGGTTATATTACGTTATTGATGTGTATAAGGGTCCCACGGAGACGGAGAAGCCAACTCGCCAGGAATGTTGTCAAATATTACCGCCGAGATGTTAGGTTAGGTTAGGTTAAGTTATATTACGTTAATGATGTATATAAAGGTCTCAGGGAGACGTAGATGCCAACTCGCCAGGAATGTTGTCTAATATTACCGCCGAGATGATAGGTTGGGTTAGGTTACGTTATATTACGTTACTGATGTATATGAGAGTTACACGGAGACGTAGAGGCCAACTGGCCAGGATTGTTGTCAAATATTACCGCCGAAATGTTAGGTTGGGTTAGGTTTTGTTATATTACGTTCTTGATGTATATAAGGGTCCCACGCAGACGGAGAACCAACTCGCCAGGAATGTTGTCAAATATTACCGCCGAGATGTTAGGTTGGGTTAGGTTAGGTTATATTACGTTATGGATGTATATGAAGGTCAAACGGAGACGTAGAGGCCAACTCGCCATGAATCTTGTCAAATATTACCGCCGAGATGTTAGGTTCGGTTAGGTTACGTTATATTACGTTATTGATGTGTATAAGGGTCCCACGGAGACGGGGAAGCCAAATCGCCAGGAATGTTGTCAAATATTACCGCCGAGGTGTTAGGTTAGGTTACGTTAAGTTATATTACGTTAATGATGTATATAAAGGTCTCAGGGAGACGGGGAAGCCAAATCGCCAGGAATGTTGTCAAATATTACCGCCGAGATGTTAGGTTAGGTTAGGTTAAGTTATATTACGTTAATGATGTATATAAAGGTCTCAGGGAGACGTAGATGCCAACTCGCCAGGAATGTTGTCTAGTATTACCGCTGAGATGATAGGTTGGGTTAGGTTACGTTATATTACGTTATTGATGTATATGAGGGTTACACGGAGACGTAGTGCCCAACTCGCCAGGAATGTTGTCACATATTACCGCCGAGATGTTAGGTTGGGTTAGGTTAGGTTATATTACGTTATTGATGTGTATAAACTTCCCACGCAGACTGAGAAGCCAACTCGCCAGGAATGTTGTCAAATATTACCGCCGAGATGTTAGGTTGGGTTAGGTTAGGTTATATTACGTTATTGATGTATATGAAGGTCAAACGGAGACGTAGAGGCCAACTCGCCATGAATCTTGTCAAATATTACCGCCGAGATGTTAGGTTGGGTTAGGTTAGGTTATATTACGTTATTGATGTGTATAAGGGTCCCACGGAGACAGAGAAGCCAACTCGCCAGGAATGTTGTCAAATATTACCGCCGAGATGTTAGGTTAGGTTAGGTTAAGTTATATTACGTTAATGATGTATATAAAGGTCTCAGGGAGACGTAGATGCCAACTCGCCAGGAATGTTGTCTAATATTACCGCCGAGATGATAGGTTGGGTTAGGTTACGTTATATTACGTTATTGATGTATATGAGGGTTACACGGAGACGTAGAGGCCAACTGGCCAGGATTGTTGTCAAATATTACCGCCGAAATGTTAGGTTGGGTTAGGTTTTGTTATATTACGTTCTTGATGTATATAAGGGTCCCACGCAGACGGAGAACCGACTCGCCAGGAATGTTGTCAAATATTACCGCCGAGATGTTAGGTTGGGTTAGGTTAGGTTATATTTCGTTATTGATGTATATAAAGGTCCCAGGGAGACGTAAATGCCAACTCGCCAGGAATGTTGTCAAATATTGCCGCCGAGATGCTAGGTTGGGTTAGGTTAGGTTATATTACGTTATTGATGTATATAAAGGTCCCACGGAGACGTAGATGCCAACTCGCCAGGAATGTTGTCAAATATTATCGCCGAGATGATAGGTTGGTTTAGGTTAGGTTATATTTCGTTATTGATGTATATGAAGGTCCGACGGAGATGTATAGGCCAACTCGCCAGGAATGTTGTCAAATATTACCGCCGAGATGATAGGTTGGGTTAGGTCAGGTTATATTACGTTATTAATGTATATGAAGGTCAAACGGAGACGTAGAAGCCAACTCGCCAGGAATGTTGTCAAATACTACCGCCGAGATGTTAGGTTGGGTTAGGTTAGGTTATGTTACGTTATTGATGTATATAAAAGTTCCACGGTGACGTAGAGGCCAACAAGACTGGAATGTGGTCAAATATTACCCCTGACATGTTAGGTTGGGTTAGGTTAGGTTATATTACTTTAATGATATATATGAAGGTCAAACGGAGACGTAGAGGCTAACTCGCCAGGAATGTTGTCAAATATTACCGCCGAGATGATAGGTTGGGTTAGGTCAGGTTACATTACGTTATTGATGTATATAAAAGTTCCACGGTGACGTAGAGGCCAACAAGACTGGAATGTGGTCAAATATTACCCCTGACATGTTAGGTTGGGTTAGGTTAGGTTATATTACTTTAATGATATATATGAAGGTCAAACGGAGACGAAGAGGCTAACTCGCCAGGAATGTTGTCAAATATTACCGCCGAGATGATAGGTTGGGTTAGGTTAGGTTATATTACGTTATTGATGTGTATAAGGGTCCCACGGAGACGGAGAAGCCAACTCGCCAGGAATGTTGTCAAATATTACCGCCGAGATGTTAGGTTGGGTTAGGTTAGGTTATATTACGTTATTGATGTATATGAAGGTCAAACGGAGACGTAGAGGCCAACTCGCCATGAATCTTGTCAAATATTACCGCCGAGATGTTAGGTTGGGTTAGGTTAGGTTATATTACGTTATTGATGTGTAAAAGGGTCCCACGGAGACGGAGAAGCCAACTCGCCAGGAATGTTGTCAAATATTACCGCCGAGTGTTAGGTTAGGTTAGGTTAAGTTATATTACGTTAATGATGTATATAAAGGTCTCAGGGAGACGTAGATGCCAACTCGCCAGGAATGTTGTCTAATATTACCGCCGAGATGATAGGTTGGGTTAGGTTACGTTATATTACGTTATTGATGTATATGAGAGTTACACGGAGACGTAGAGGCCAACTCGCCATGAATCTTGTCAAATATTACCGCCGAGATGTTAGGTTCGGTTAGGTTAGGTTATATTACGTTATTGATGTGTATAAGGGTCCCACGGAGACGGAGAAGCCAACTCGCCAGGAATGTTGTCAAATATTACCGCCGAGATGATAGGTTGGGTTAGGTTACGTTATATTACGTTATTGATGTGTATAAGGGTCCCACGGAGACGGGGAAGCCAAATCGCCAGGAATGTTGTCAAATATTACCGCCGAGGTGTTAGGTTAGGTTAGGTTAAGTTATATTACGTTAATGATGTATATAAAGGTCTCAGGGAGACGGGGAAGCCAAATCGCCAGGAATGTTGTCAAATATTACCGCCGAGATGTTAGGTTAGGTTAGGTTAAGTTATATTACGTTAATGATGTATATAAAGGTCTCAGGGAGACGTAGATGCCAACTCGCCAGGAATGTTGTCTAGTATTACCGCTGAGATGATAGGTTGGGTTAGGTTACGTTATATTACGTTATTGATGTATATGAGGGTTACACGGAGACGTAGTGCCCAACTCGCCAGGAATGTTGTCACATATTACCGCCGAGATGTTAGGTTGGGTTAGGTTAGGTTATATTACGTTATTGATGTGTATAAACTTCCCACGCAGACTGAGAAGCCAACTCGCCAGGAATGTTGTCAAATATTACCGCCGAGATGTTAGGTTGGGTTAGGTTAGGTTATATTACGTTATTGATGTATATGAAGGTCAAACGGAGACGTAGAGGCCAACTCGCCATGAATCTTGTCAAATATTACCGCCGAGATGTTAGGTTGGGTTAGGTTAGGTTATATTACGTTATTGATGTGTATAAGGGTCCCACGGAGACAGAGAAGCCAACTCGCCAGGAATGTTGTCAAATATTACCGCCGAGATGTTAGGTTAGGTTAGGTTAAGTTATATTACGTTATTGATGTATATAAAGGTCCCACGGAGACGTAGAGGCCAACTCGCCAGGAATGTTGTCAAATGGTATCGCCGAGATGATAGGTTGGTTTAGGTTAGGTTATATTTCGTTATTGATGTATATGAAGGTCAAACGGAAACGTAGAGGCCAACTGGCCAGGATTGTTGTCAAATATTACCGCCGAAATGTTAGGTTGGGTTAGGTTTTGTTATATTACGTTCTTGATGTATATAAGGGTCCCACGCAGACGGAGAACCAACTCGCCAAGAATGTTGTCAAATATTACCGCCGAGATGTTAGGTTGGGTTAGGTTAGGTTATATTACGTTATTGATGTATATGAAGGTCAAACGGAGACGTAGAGGCCAACTCGCCATGAATCTTGTCAAATATTACCGCCGAGATGTTAGGTTGGGTTAGGTTAGGTTATATTACGTTATTGATGTGTATAAGGGTCCCACGGAGACGGAGAAGCCAACTCGCCAGGAATGTTGTCAAATATTACCGCCGAGATGTTAGGTTAGGTTAGGTTAAGTTATATTACGTTAATGATGTATATAAAGGTCTCAGGGAGACGTAGATGCCAACTCGCCAGGAATGTTGTCTAATATTACCGCCGAGATGATAGGTTGGGTTAGGTTACGTTATATTACGTTACTGATGTATATGAGAGTTACACGGAGACGTAGAGGCCAACTGGCCAGGATTGTTGTCAAATATTACCGCCGAAATGTTAGGTTGGGTTAGGTTTTGTTATATTACGTTCTTGATGTATATAAGGGTCCCACGCAGACGGAGAACCAACTCGCCAGGAATGTTGTCAAATATTACCGCCGAGATGTTAGGTTGGGTTAGGTTAGGTTATATTACGTTATGGATGTATATGAAGGTCAAACGGAGACGTAGACGCCAACTCGCCATGAATCTTGTCAAATATTACCGCCGAGATGTTAGGTTCGGTTAGGTTAGGTTATATTACGTTATTGATGTGTATAAGGGTCCCACGGAGACGGAGAAGCCAACTCGCCAGGAATGTTGTCAAATATTACCGCCGAGATGATAGGTTGGGTTAGGTTACGTTATATTACGTTATTGATGTGTATAATGGTCCCACGGAGACGGGGAAGCCAAATCGCCAGGAATGTTGTCAAATATTACCGCCGAGGTGTTAGGTTAGGTTAGGTTAAGTTATATTACGTTAATGATGTATATAAAGGTCTCAGGGAGACGGGGAAGCCAAATCGCCAGGAATGTTGTCAAATATTACCGCCGAGATGTTAGGTTAGGTTAGGTTAAGTTATATTACGTTAATGATGTATATAAAGGTCTCAGGGAGACGTAGATGCCAACTCGCCAGGAATGTTGTCTAGTATTACCGCTGAGATGATAGGTTGGGTTAGGTTACGTTATATTACGTTATTGATGTATATGAGGGTTACACGGAGACGTAGTGCCCAACTCGCCAGGAATGTTGTCACATATTACCGCCGAGATGTTAGGTTGGGTTAGGTTAGGTTATATTACGTTATTGATGTGTATAAACTTCCCACGCAGACTGAGAAGCCAACTCGCCAGGAATGTTGTCAAATATTACCGCCGAGATGTTAGGTTGGGTTAGGTTAGGTTATATTACGTTATTGATGTATATGAAGGTCAAACGGAGACGTAGAGGCCAACTCGCCATGAATCTTGTCAAATATTACCGCCGAGATGTTAGGTTGGGTTAGGTTAGGTTATATTACGTTATTGATGTGTATAAGGGTCCCACGGAGACAGAGAAGCCAACTCGCCAGGAATGTTGTCAAATATTACCGCCGAGATGTTAGGTTAGGTTAGGTTAAGTTATATTACGTTAATGATGTATATAAAGGTCTCAGGGAGACGTAGATGCCAACTCGCCAGGAATGTTGTCTAATATTACCGCCGAGATGATAGGTTGGGTTAGGTTACGTTATATTACGTTATTGATGTATATGAGGGTTACACGGAGACGTAGAGGCCAACTGGCCAGGATTGTTGTCAAATATTACCGCCGAAATGTTAGGTTGGGTTAGGTTTTGTTATATTACGTTCTTGATGTATATAAGGGTCCCACGCAGACGGAGAACCGACTCGCCAGGAATGTTGTCAAATATTACCGCCGAGATGTTAGGTTGGGTTAGGTTAGGTTATATTTCGTTATTGATGTATATAAAGGTCCCAGGGAGACGTAAATGCCAACTCGCCAGGAATGTTGTCAAATATTGCCGCCGAGATGCTAGGTTGGGTTAGGTTAGGTTATATTACGTTATTGATGTATATAAAGGTCCCACGGAGACGTAGATGCCAACTCGCCAGGAATGTTGTCAAATATTATCGCCGAGATGATAGGTTGGTTTAGGTTAGGTTATATTTCGTTATTGATGTATATGAAGGTCCGACGGAGATGTATAGGCCAACTCGCCAGGAATGTTGTCAAATATTACCGCCGAGATGATAGGTTGGGTTAGGTCAGGTTATATTACGTTATTAATGTATATGAAGGTCAAACGGAGACGTAGAAGCCAACTCGCCAGGAATGTTGTCAAATACTACCGCCGAGATGTTAGGTTGGGTTAGGTTAGGTTATGTTACGTTATTGATGTATATAAAAGTTCCACGGTGACGTAGAGGCCAACAAGACTGGAATGTGGTCAAATATTACCCCTGACATGTTAGGTTGGGTTAGGTTAGGTTATATTACTTTAATGATATATATGAAGGTCAAACGGAGACGTAGAGGCTAACTCGCCAGGAATGTTGTCAAATATTACCGCCGAGATGATAGGTTGGGTTAGGTCAGGTTACATTACGTTATTGATGTATATAAAAGTTCCACGGTGACGTAGAGGCCAACAAGACTGGAATGTGGTCAAATATTACCCCTGACATGTTAGGTTGGGTTAGGTTAGGTTATATTACTTTAATGATATATATGAAGGTCAAACGGAGACGAAGAGGCTAACTCGCCAGGAATGTTGTCAAATATTACCGCCGAGATGATAGGTTGGGTTAGGTTAGGTTATATTACGTTATTGATGTGTATAAGGGTCCCACGGAGACGGAGAAGCCAACTCGCCAGGAATGTTGTCAAATATTACCGCCGAGATGTTAGGTTGGGTTAGGTTAGGTTATATTACGTTATTGATGTATATGAAGGTCAAACGGAGACGTAGAGGCCAACTCGCCATGAATCTTGTCAAATATTACCGCCGAGATGTTAGGTTGGGTTAGGTTAGGTTATATTACGTTATTGATGTGTAAAAGGGTCCCACGGAGACGGAGAAGCCAACTCGCCAGGAATGTTGTCAAATATTACCGCCGAGGTGTTAGGTTAGGTTAGGTTAAGTTATATTACGTTAATGATGTATATAAAGGTCTCAGGGAGACGTAGATGCCAACTCGCCAGGAATGTTGTCTAATATTACCGCCGAGATGATAGGTTGGGTTAGGTTACGTTATATTACGTTATTGATGTATATGAGAGTTACACGGAGACGTAGAGGCCAACTCGCCATGAATCTTGTCAAATATTACCGCCGAGATGTTAGGTTCGGTTAGGTTAGGTTATATTACGTTATTGATGTGTATAAGGGTCCCACGGAGACGGAGAAGCCAACTCGCCAGGAATGTTGTCAAATATTACCGCCGAGATGATAGGTTGGGTTAGGTTACGTTATATTACGTTATTGATGTGTATAAGGGTCCCACGGAGACGGGGAAGCCAAATCGCCAGGAATGTTGTCAAATATTACCGCCGAGGTGTTAGGTTAGGTTAGGTTAAGTTATATTACGTTAATGATGTATATAAAGGTCTCAGGGAGACGGGGAAGCCAAATCGCCAGGAATGTTGTCAAATATTACCGCCGAGAT
Source organism: Xylocopa violacea (assembly GCA_963969225.1). Classification (NCBI taxonomy): domain Eukaryota; kingdom Metazoa; phylum Arthropoda; class Insecta; order Hymenoptera; family Apidae; genus Xylocopa; species Xylocopa violacea. The sequence goes on along the minus strand of CAXAJV010000733.1, from coordinate 344,834 downwards.
GTTAGGTTAGGTTAGGTTAAGTTATATTACGTTAATGATGTATATAAAGGTCTCAGGGAGACGTAGATGCCAACTCGCCAGGAATGTTGTCTAGTATTACCGCTGAGATGATAGGTTGGGTTAGGTTACGTTATATTACGTTATTGATGTATATGAGGGTTACACGGAGACGTAGTGCCCAACTCGCCAGGAATGTTGTCACATATTACCGCCGAGATGTTAGGTTGGGTTAGGTTAGGTTATATTACGTTATTGATGTGTATAAACTTCCCACGCAGACTGAGAAGCCAACTCGCCAGGAATGTTGTCAAATATTACCGCCGAGATGTTAGGTTGGGTTAGGTTAGGTTATATTACGTTATTGATGTATATGAAGGTCAAACGGAGACGTAGAGGCCAACTCGCCATGAATCTTGTCAAATATTACCGCCGAGATGTTAGGTTGGGTTAGGTTAGGTTATATTACGTTATTGATGTGTATAAGGGTCCCACGGAGACAGAGAAGCCAACTCGCCAGGAATGTTGTCAAATATTACCGCCGAGATGTTAGGTTAGGTTAGGTTAAGTTATATTACGTTAATGATGTATATAAAGGTCTCAGGGAGACGTAGATGCCAACTCGCCAGGAATGTTGTCTAATATTACCGCCGAGATGATAGGTTGGGTTAGGTTACGTTATATTACGTTATTGATGTATATGAGGGTTACACGGAGACGTAGAGGCCAACTGGCCAGGATTGTTGTCAAATATTACCGCCGAAATGTTAGGTTGGGTTAGGTTTTGTTATATTACGTTCTTGATGTATATAAGGGTCCCACGCAGACGGAGAACCGACTCGCCAGGAATGTTGTCAAATATTACCGCCGAGATGTTAGGTTGGGTTAGGTTAGGTTATATTTCGTTATTGATGTATATAAAGGTCCCAGGGAGACGTAAATGCCAACTCGCCAGGAATGTTGTCAAATATTGCCGCCGAGATGCTAGGTTGGGTTAGGTTAGGTTATATTACGTTATTGATGTATATAAAGGTCCCACGGAGACGTAGATGCCAACTCGCCAGGAATGTTGTCAAATATTATCGCCGAGATGATAGGTTGGTTTAGGTTAGGTTATATTTCGTTATTGATGTATATGAAGGTCCGACGGAGATGTATAGGCCAACTCGCCAGGAATGTTGTCAAATATTACCGCCGAGATGATAGGTTGGGTTAGGTCAGGTTACATTACGTTATTGATGTATATAAAAGTTCCACGGTGACGTAGAGGCCAACAAGACTGGAATGTGGTCAAATATTACCCCTGACATGTTAGGTTGGGTTAGGTTAGGTTATATTACTTTAATGATATATATGAAGGTCAAACGGAGACGAAGAGGCTAACTCGCCAGGAATGTTGTCAAATATTACCGCCGAGATGATAGGTTGGGTTAGGTTAGGTTATATTACGTTATTGATGTGTATAAGGGTCCCACGGAGACGGAGAAGCCAACTCGCCAGGAATGTTGTCAAATATTACCGCCGAGATGTTAGGTTGGGTTAGGTTAGGTTATATTACGTTATTGATGTATATGAAGGTCAAACGGAGACGTAGAGGCCAACTCGCCATGAATCTTGTCAAATATTACCGCCGAGATGTTAGGTTGGGTTAGGTTAGGTTATATTACGTTATTGATGTGTAAAAGGGTCCCACGGAGACGGAGAAGCCAACTCGCCAGGAATGTTGTCAAATATTACCGCCGAGGTGTTAGGTTAGGTTAGGTTAAGTTATATTACGTTAATGATGTATATAAAGGTCTCAGGGAGACGTAGATGCCAACTCGCCAGGAATGTTGTCTAATATTACCGCCGAGATGATAGGTTGGGTTAGGTTACGTTATATTACGTTATTGATGTATATGAGAGTTACACGGAGACGTAGAGGCCAACTGGCCAGGATTGTTGTCAAATATTACCGCCGAAATGTTAGGTTGGGTTAGGTTTTGTTATATTACGTTATTGATGTATATAAGGGTCCCACGCAGACGCAGAACCAACTCGCCAGGAATGTTGTCACATATTACCGCCGAGATGTTAGGTTGGGTTAGGTTAGGTTATATTACGTTATTGATGTGTATAAAGGTCCCACGCAGACTGAGAAGCCAACTCGCCAGGAATGTTGTCAAATATTACCGCCGAGATGTTAGGTTGGGTTAGGTTAGGTTATATTACGTTATTGATGTATATGAAGGTCAAACGGAGACGTAGAGGCCAACTCGCCATGAATCTTGTCAAATATTACCGCCGAGATGTTAGGTTGGGTTAGGTTAGGTTATATTACGTTATTGATGTGTATAAGGGTCCCACGGAGACAGAGAAGCCAACTCGCCAGGAATGTTGTCAAATATTACCGCCGAGATGTTAGGTTAGGTTAGGTTAAGTTATATTACGTTAATGATGTATATAAAGGTCTCAGGGAGACGTAGATGCCAACTCGCCAGGAATGTTGTCTAATATTACCGCCGAGATGATAGGTTGGGTTAGGTTACGTTATATTACGTTATTGATGTATATGAGGGTTACACGGAGACGTAGAGGCCAACTGGCCAGGATTGTTGTCAAATATTACCGCCGAAATGTTAGGTTGGGTTAGGTTTTGTTATATTACGTTCTTGATGTATATAAGGGTCCCACGCAGACGGAGAACCGACTCGCCAGGAATGTTGTCAAATATTACCGCCGAGATGTTAGGTTGGGTTAGGTTAGGTTATATTTCGTTATTGATGTATATAAAGGTCCCAGGGAGACGTAAATGCCAACTCGCCAGGAATGTTGTCAAATATTGCCGCCGAGATGCTAGGTTGGGTTAGGTTAGGTTATGTTACGTTATTGATGTATATAAAGGTCCCACGGAGACGTAGATGCCAACTCGCCAGGAATGTTGTCAAATATTATCGCCGAGATGATAGGTTGGTTTAGGTTAGGTTATATTTCGTTATTGATGTATATGAAGGTCCGACGGAGATGTATAGGCCAACTCGCCAGGAATGTTGTCAAATATTACCGCCGAGATGATAGGTTGGGTTAGGTCAGGTTATATTACGTTATTAATGTATATGAAGGTCAAACGGAGACGTAGAAGCCAACTCGCCAGGAATGTTGTCAAATACTACCGCCGAGATGTTAGGTTGGGTTAGGTTAGGTTATGTTACGTTATTGATGTATATAAAAGTTCCACGGTGACGTAGAGGCCAACAAGACTGGAATGTGGTCAAATATTAACCCTGACATGTTAGGTTGGGTTAGGTTAGGTTATATTACTTTAATGATATATATGAAGGTCAAACGGAGACGTAGAGGCTAACTCGCCAGGAATGTTGTCAAATATTACCGCCGAGATGATAGGTTGGGTTAGGTCAGGTTACATTACGTTATTGATGTATATAAAAGTTCCACGGTGACGTAGAGGCCAACAAGACTGGAATGTGGTCAAATATTACCCCTGACATGTTAGGTTGGGTTAGGTTAGGTTATATTACTTTAATGATATATATGAAGGTCAAACGGAGACGAAGAGGCTAACTCGCCAGGAATGTTGTCAAATATTACCGCCGAGATGATAGGTTGGGTTAGGTTAGGTTATATTACGTTATTGATGTGTATAAGGGTCCCACGGAGACGGAGAAGCCAACTCGCCAGGAATGTTGTCAAATATTACCGCCGAGATGTTAGGTTGGGTTAGGTTAGGTTATATTACGTTATTGATGTATATGAAGGTCAAACGGAGACGTAGAGGCCAACTCGCCATGAATCTTGTCAAATATTACCGCCGAGATGTTAGGTTGGGTTAGGTTAGGTTATATTACGTTATTGATGTGTAAAAGGGTCCCACGGAGACGGAGAAGCCAACTCGCCAGGAATGTTGTCAAATATTACCGCCGAGGTGTTAGGTTAGGTTAGGTTAAGTTATATTACGTTAATGATGTATATAAAGGTCTCAGGGAGACGTAGATGCCAACTCGCCAGGAATGTTGTCTAATATTACCGCCGAGATGATAGGTTGGGTTAGGTTACGTTATATTACGTTATTGATGTATATGAGAGTTACACGGAGACGTAGAGGCCAACTGGCCAGGATTGTTGTCAAATATTACCGCCGAAATGTTAGGTTGGGTTAGGTTTTGTTATATTACGTTCTTGATGTATATAAGGGTCCCACGCAGACGGAGAACCGACTCGCCAGGAATGTTGTCAAATATTACCGCCGAGATGTTAGGTTGGGTTAGGTTAGGTTATATTTCGTTATTGATGTATATAAAGGTCCCAGGGAGACGTAAATGCCAACTCGCCAGGAATGTTGTCAAATATTGCCGCCGAGATGCTAGGTTGGGTTAGGTTAGGTTATATTACGTTATTGATGTATATAAAGGTCCCACGGAGACGTAGATGCCAACTCGCCAGGAATGTTGTCAAATATTATCGCCGAGATGATAGGTTGGTTTAGGTTAGGTTATATTTCGTTATTGATGTATATGAAGGTCCGACGGAGATGTATAGGCCAACTCGCCAGGAATGTTGTCAAATATTACCGCCGAGATGATAGGTTGGGTTAGGTCAGGTTATATTACGTTATTAATGTATATGAAGGTCAAACGGAGACGTAGAAGCCAACTCGCCAGGAATGTTGTCAAATACTACCGCCGAGATGTTAGGTTGGGTTAGGTTAGGTTATGTTACGTTATTGATGTATATAAAAGTTCCACGGTGACGTAGAGGCCAACAAGACTGGAATGTGGTCAAATATTACCCCTGACATGTTAGGTTGGGTTAGGTTAGGTTATATTACTTTAATGATATATATGAAGGTCAAACGGAGACGTAGAGGCTAACTCGCCAGGAATGTTGTCAAATATTACCGCCGAGATGATAGGTTGGGTTAGGTCAGGTTACATTACGTTATTGATGTATATAAAAGTTCCACGGTGACGTAGAGGCCAACAAGACTGGAATGTGGTCAAATATTACCCCTGACATGTTAGGTTGGGTTAGGTTAGGTTATATTACGTTATTGATGTATATAAAGGTCCCACGGAGACGGAGAAGCCAACTCGCCAGGAATGTTGTCAAATATTACCGCCGAGATGTTAGGTTGGGTTAGGTTAGGTTATATTACGTTATTGATGTATATGAAGGTCAAACGGAGACGTAGAGGCCAACTCGCCATGAATCTTGTCAAATATTACCGCCGAGATGTTAGGTTGGGTTAGGTTAGGTTATATTACGTTATTGATGTGTAAAAGGGTCCCACGGAGACGGAGAAGCCAACTCGCCAGGAATGTTGTCAAATATTACCGCCGAGATGTTAGGTTAGGTTAGGTTAAGTTATATTACGTTAATGATGTATATAAAGGTCTCAGGGAGACGTAGATGCCAACTCGCCAGGAATGTTGTCTAATATTACCGCCGAGATGATAGGTTGGGTTAGGTTACGTTATATTACGTTATTGATGTATATGAGAGTTACACGGAGACGTAGAGGCCAACTGGCCAGGATTGTTGTCAAATATTACCGCCGAAATGTTAGGTTGGGTTAGGTTTTGTTATATTACGTTCTTGATGTATATAAGGGTCCCACGCAGACGGAGAACCAACTCGCCAGGAATGTTGTCAAATATTACTGCCGAGATGTTAGGTTGGGTTAGGTTAGGTTATATTACGTTATTGATGTGTATAAAGGTCCCACGCAGACGGAGAAGCCAACTCGCCAGGAATGTTGTCAAATATTACCGCCGAGATGTTAGGTTGGGTTAGGTTAGGTTATATTACGTTATTGATGTATATGAAGGTCAAACGGAGACGTAGAGGCCAACTCGCCATGAATCTTGTCAAATATTACCGCCGAGATGTTAGGTTGGGTTAGGTTAGGTTATATTACGTTATTGATGTGTATAAGGGTCCCACGGAGACGGAGAATCCAACTCGCCAGGAATGTTGTCAAATATTACCGCCGAGATGTTAGGTTGGGTTAGGTTAGGTTATATTACGTTATTGATGTATATGAAGGTCAAACGGAGACGTAGAGGCCAACTCGCCATGAATCTTGTCAAATATTACCGCCGAGATGTTAGGTTGGGTTAGGTTAGGTTATATTACGTTATTGATGTGTATAAGGGTCCCACGGAGACGGAGAAGCCAACTCGCCAGGAATGTTGTCAAATATTACCGCCGAGATGATAGGTTGGGTTAGGTTACGTTATATTACGTTATTGATGTGTATAAGGGTCCTACGGAGACGGGGAAGCCAAATCGCCAGGAATGTTGTCAAATATTACCGCCGAGATGTTAGGTTGGGTTAGGTTAGGTTATATTACGTTATTGATGTATATGAAGGTCAAACGGAGACGTAGAGGCCAACTCGCCATGAATCTTGTCAAATATTACCGCCGAGATGTTAGGTTGGGTTAGGTTAGGTTATATTACGTTATTGATGTGTAAAAGGGTCCCACGGAGACGGAGAAGCCAACTCGCCAGGAATGTTGTCAAATATTACCGCCGAGATGTTAGGTTAGGTTAGGTTAAGTTATATTACGTTAATGATGTATATAAAGGTCTCAGGGAGACGTAGATGCCAACTCGCCAGGAATGTTGTCTAATATTACCGCCGAGATGATAGGTTGGGTTAGGTTACGTTATATTACGTTATTGATGTATATGAGAGTTACACGGAGACGTAGAGGCCAACTGGCCAGGATTGTTGTCAAATATTACCGCCGAAATGTTAGGTTGGGTTAGGTTTTGTTATATTACGTTCTTGATGTATATAAGGGTCCCACGCAGACGGAGAACCAACTCGCCAGGAATGTTGTCAAATATTACCGCCGAGATGTTAGGTTGGGTTAGGTTAGGTTATATTACGTTATTGATGTATATGAAGGTCAAACGGAGACGTAGAGGCCAACTCGCCATGAATCTTGTCAAATATTACCGCCGAGATGTTAGGTTGGGTTAGGTTAGGTTATATTACGTTATTGATGTGTATAAGGGTCCCACGGAGACGGAGAAGCCAACTCGCCAGGAATGTTGTCAAATATTACCACCGAGATGATAGGTTGGGTTAGGTTACGTTATATTACGTTATTGATGTGTATAAGGGTCCTACGGAGACGGGGAAGCCAAATCGCCAGGAATGTTGTCAAATATTACCGCCGAGATGTTAGGTTAGGTTAGGTTAAGTTATATTACGTTAATGATGTATATAAAGGTCTCAGGGAGACGTAGATGCCAACTCGCCAGGAATGTTGTCTAGTATTACCGCTGAGATGATAGGTTGGGTTAGGTTACGTTATATTACGTTATTGATGTATATGAGGGTTACACGGAGACGTAGTGCCCAACTCGCCAGGAATGTTGTCACATATTACCGCCGAGATGTTAGGTTGGGTTAGGTTAGGTTATATTACGTTATTGATGTGTATAAAGGTCCCACGCAGACTGAGAAGCCAACTCGCCAGGAATGTTGTCAAATATTACCGCCGAGATGTTAGGTTGGGTTAGGTTAGGTTATGTTACGTTACTGATGTATATAAAAGTTCCACGGAGACGTAGAGGCCAACTCGCCAGGAATGTTGTCAAATGGTATCGCCGAGATGATAGGTTGGTTTAGGTTAGGTTATATTTCGTTATTGATGTATATGAAGGTCAAACGGAAACGTAGAGGCCAACTCGCCAGGAATGTTGTCAAATATTACCGCCGAGATGTTAGGTTGGGTTAGGTTAGGTTATATTACGTTATTGATGTGTATAAAGGTCCCACGCAGACGGAGAAGCCAACTCGCCAGGAATGTTGTCAAATATTACCGCCGAGATGTTAGGTTTGGTTAGGTTAGGTTATATTACGTTATTGATGTATATGAAGGTCAAACGGAGACGTAGAGGCCAACTCGCCATGAATCTTGTCAAATATTACCGCCGAGATGTTAGGTTGGGTTAGGTTAGGTTATATTACGTTATTGATGTGTATAAGGGTCCCACGGAGACGGAGAATCCAACTCGCCAGGAATGTTGTCAAATATTACCGCCGAGATGTTAGGTTGGGTTAGGTTAGGTTATATTACGTTATTGATGTATATGAAGGTCAAACGGAGACGTAGAGGCCAACTCGCCATGAATCTTGTCAAATATTACCGCCGAGATGTTAGGTTGGGTTAGGTTAGGTTATATTACGTTATTGATGTGTATAAGGGTCCCACGGAGACGGAGAAGCCAACTCGCCAGGAATGTTGTCAAATATTACCGCCGAGATGTTAGGTTAGGTTAGGTTAAGTTATATTACGTTAATGATGTATATAAAGGTCTCAGGGAGACGTAGATGCCAACTCGCCAGGAATGTTGTCTAATATTACCGCCGAGATGATAGGTTGGATTAGGTTACGTTATATTACGTTACTGATGTATATGAGAGTTACACGGAGACGTAGAGGCCAACTGGCCAGGATTGTTGTCAAATATTACCGCCGAGATGTTAGGTTAGGTTAGGTTAAGTTATATTACGTTAATGATGTATATAAAGGTCTCAGGGAGACGTAGATGCCAACTCGCCAGGAATGTTGTCTAATATTACCGCCGAGATGATAGGTTGGGTTAGGTTACGTTATATTACGTTACTGATGTATATGAGAGTTACACGGAGACGTAGAGGCCAACTGGCCAGGATTGTTGTCAAATATTACCGCCGAAATGTTAGGTTGGGTTAGGTTTTGTTATAGTACGTTCTTGATGTATATAAGGGTCCCACGCAGACGGAGAACCAACTCGCCAGGAATGTTGTCAAATATTACCGCCGAGATGTTAGGTTGGGTTAGGTTAGGTTATATTACGTTATGGATGTATATGAAGGTCAAACGGAGACGTAGAGGCCAACTCGCCATGAATCTTGTCAAATATTACCGCCGAGATGTTAGGTTGGGTTAGGTTAAGTTATATTACGTTAATGATGTATATAAAGGTCTCAGGGAGACGTAGATGCCAACTCGCCAGGAATGTTGTCTAATATTACCGCCGAGATGTTAGGTTAGGTTAGGTTAAGTTATATTACGTTAATGATGTATATAAAGGTCTCAGGGAGACGTAGATGCCAACTCGCCAGGAATGTTGTCTAGTATCACCGCTGAGATGATAGGTTGGGTTAGGTTACGTTATATTACGTTATTGATGTATATGAGGGTTACACGGAGACGTAGAGGCCAACTGGCCAGGATTGTTGTCAAATATTACCGCCGAAATGTTAGGTTGGGTTAGGTTAGGTTATATTACGTTATTGATGTATATAAAGGTCCCAGGGAGACGGAGAACCAACTCGCCAGGAATGTTGTCAAATATTGCCGCCGAGATTTTAGGTTGGATTAGGTTAGGTTATATTACGTTATTGATGTATATAAAGGTCCCACGGAGACGTAGAGGCCAACTCGCCAGGAATGTTGTCAAATGGTATCGCCGAGATGATAGGTTGGTTTAGGTTAGGTTATATTTCGTTATTGATGTATATGAAGGTCAAACGGAAACGTAGAGGCCAACTGGCCAGGATTGTTGTCAAATATTACCGCCGAAATGTTAGGTTGGGTTAGGTTTTGTTATATTACGTTCTTGATGTATATAAGGGTCCCACGCAGACGGAGAACCAACTCGCCAGGAATGTTGTCAAATATTACCGCCGAGATGTTAGGTTGGGTTAGGTTAGGTTATATTACGTTATTGATGTATATGAAGGTCAAACGGAGACGTAGAGGCCAACTCGCCATGAATCTTGTCAAATATTACCGCCGAGATGTTAGGTTGGGTTAGGTTAGGTTATATTACGTTATTGATGTGTATAAGGGTCCCACGGAGACGGAGAAGCCAACTCGCCAGGAATGTTGTCAAATATTACCGCCGAGATGTTAGGTTAGGTTAGGTTAAGTTATATTACGTTAATGATGTATATAAAGGTCTCAGGGAGACGTAGATGCCAACTCGCCAGGAATGTTGTCTAATATTACCGCCGAGATGATAGGTTGGGTTAGGTTACGTTATATTACGTTACTGATGTATATGAGAGTTACACGGAGACGTAGAGGCCAACTGGCCAGGATTGTTGTCAAATATTACCGCCGAAATGTTAGGTTGGGTTAGGTTTTGTTATATTACGTTCTTGATGTATATAAGGGTCCCACGCAGACGGAGAACCAACTCGCCAGGAATGTTGTCAAATATTACCGCCGAGATGTTAGGTTGGGTTAGGTTAGGTTATATTACGTTATGGATGTATATGAAGGTCAAACGGAGACGTAGAGGCCAACTCGCCATGAATCTTGTCAAATATTACCGCCGAGATGTTAGGTTCGGTTAGGTTAGGTTATATTACGTTATTGATGTGTATAAGGGTCCCACGGAGACGGAGAAGCCAACTCGCCAGGAATGTTGTCAAATATTACCGCCGAGATGATAGGTTGGGTTAGGTTACGTTATATTACGTTATTGATGTGTATAAGGGTCCCACGGAGACGGGGAAGCCAAATCGCCAGGAATGTTGTCAAATATTACCGCCGAGGTGTTAGGTTAGGTTAGGTTAAGTTATATTACGTTAATGATGTATATAAAGGTCTCAGGGAGACGTAGATGCCAACTCGCCAGGAATGTTGTCTAATATTACCGCCGAGATGTTAGGTTAGGTTAGGTTAAGTTATATTACGTTAATGATGTATATAAAGGTCTCAGGGAGACGTAGATGCCAACTCGCCAGGAATGTTGTCTAGTATCACCGCTGAGATGATAGGTTGGGTTAGGTTACGTTATATTACGTTATTGATGTATATGAGGGTTACACGGAGACGTAGAGGCCAACTGGCCAGGATTGTTGTCAAATATTACCGCGGAAATGTTAGGTTGGGTTAGGTTTTGTTATATTACGTTGTTGATGTATATAAAGGTCCCACGGAGACGTAGAGGCCAACTCGCCAGGAATGTTGTCAAATGGTATCGCTGAGATGATAGGTTGGTTTAGGTTAGGTTATATTTCGTTATTGATGTATATGAAGGTCAAACGGAAACGTAGTGGCCAACTGGCCAGGATTGTTGTCAAATATTACCGCCGAGATGTTAGGTTGGGTTAGGTTAGGTTATATTACGTTATTGATGTGTATAAGGGTCCCACGGAGACGGAGAAGCCAACTCGCCAGGAATGTTGTCAAATATTACCGCCGAGATGTTAGGTTAGGTTAGGTTAAGTTATATTACGTTAATGATGTATATAAAGGTCTCAGGGAGACGTAGATGCCAACTCGCCAGGAATGTTGTCTAATATTACCGCCGAGATGATAGGTTGGGTTAGGTTACGTTATATTACGTTACTGATGTATATGAGAGTTACACGGAGACGTAGAGGCCAACTGGCCAGGATTGTTGTCAAATATTACCGCCGAAATGTTAGGTTGGGTTAGGTTTTGTTATATTACGTTCTTGATGTATATAAGGGTCCCACGCAGACGGAGAACCAACTCGCCAGGAATGTTGTCAAATATTACCGCCGAGATGTTAGGTTGGGTTAGGTTAGGTTATATTACGTTATGGATGTATATGAAGGTCAAACGGAGACGTAGAGGCCAACTCGCCATGAATCTTGTCAAATATTACCGCCGAGATGTTAGGTTCGGTTAGGTTAGGTTATATTACGTTATTGATGTGTATAAGGGTCCCACGGAGACGGAGAAGCCAACTCGCCAGGAATGTTGTCAAATATTACCGCCGAGATGATAGGTTGGGTTAGGTTACGTTATATTACGTTATTGATGTGTATAAGGGTCCCACGGAGACGGGGAAGCCAAATCGCCAGGAATGTTGTCAAATATTACCGCCGAGGTGTTAGGTTAGGTTAGGTTAAGTTATATTACGTTAATGATGTATATAAAGGTCTCAGGGAGACGTAGATGCCAACTCGCCAGGAATGTTGTCTAATATTACCGCCGAGATGTTAGGTTAGGTTAGGTTAAGTTATATTACGTTAATGATGTATATAAAGGTCTCAGGGAGACGTAGATGCCAACTCGCCAGGAATGTTGTCTAGTATCACCGCTGAGATGATAGGTTGGGTTAGGTAACGTTATATTACGTTATTGATGTATATGAGGGTTACACGGAGACGTAGAGGCCAACTGGCCAGGATTGTTGTCAAATATTACCGCCGAAATGTTAGGTTGGGTTAGGTTTTGTTATATTACGTTATTGATGTATATAAGGGTCCCACACAGACGGAGAACCAACTCGCCAGGAATGTTGTCAAATATTACCGCCGAGATGATAGGTAGGGTTAGGTTACGTTATATTACGTTATTGATGTGTATGATGGTTACACGGAGACGTAGTGCCCAACTCGCCAGGAATGTTGTCACATATTACCGCCGAGATGTTAGGTTGGGTTAGGTTAGGTTATATTACGTTATTGATGTGTATAAAGGTCCCACGCAGACTGAGAAGCCAACTCGCCAGGAATGTTGTCAAATATTACCGCCGAGATGTTAGGTTGGGTTAGGTTAGGTTATATTACGTTATTGATGTATATGAAGGTCAAACGGAGACGTAGAGGCCAACTCGCCATGAATCTTGTCAAATATTACGGCCGAGATGTTAGGTTGGGTTAGGTTAGGTTATATTACGTTATTGATGTATATAAAGGTCCCAGGGAGACGGAGAACCAACTCGCTAGGAATGTTGTCAAATATTGCCGCCGAGATTTTAGGTTGGATTAGGTTAGGTTATATTACGTTATTGATGTATATAAAGGTCCCACGGAGACGTAGAGGCCAACTCGCCAGGAATGTTGTCAAATGGTATCGCCGAGATGATAGGTTGGTTTAGGTTAGGTTATATTTCGTTATTGATGTATATGAAGGTCAAACGGAAACGTAGAGGCCAACTGGCCAGGATTGTTGTCAAATTTTACCGCCGAAATGTTAGGTTGGGTTAGGTTTTGTTATATTACGTTCTTGATGTATATAAGGGTCCCACGCAGACGGAGAACCAACTCGCCAGGAATGTTGTCAAATATTACCGCCGAGATGTTAGGTTGGGTTAGGTTAGGTTATATTACGTTATTGATGTATATGAAGGTCAAACGGAGACGTAGATGCCAACTCGCCATGAATCTTGTCAAATATTACCGCCGAGATGTTAGGTTGGGTTAGGTTAGGTTATATTACGTTATTGATGTGTATAAGGGTCCCACGGAGACGGAGAAGCCAGCTCGCCAGGAATGTTGTCAAATATTACCGCCGAGGTGTTAGGTTGGGTTAGGTTAGGTTATATTACGTTATTGATGTATATGAAGGTCAAACGGAGACGTAGAGGCCAACTCGCCATGAATCTTGTCAAATATTACCGCCGAGATGTTAGGTTGGGTTAGGTTAGGTTATATTACGTTATTGATGTGTATAAGGGTCCCACGGAGACGGAGAATCCAACTCGCCAGGAATGTTGTCAAATATTACCGCCGAGATGTTAGGTTGGGTTAGGTTAGGTTATATTACGTTATTGATGTATATGAAGGTCAAACGGAGACGTAGAGGCCAACTCGCCATGAATCTTGTCAAATATTACCGCCGAGATGTTAGGTTGGGTTAGGTTAGGTTATATTACGTTATTGATGTATATGAAGGTCAAACGGAGACGTAGAGGCCAACTCGCCATGAATCTTGTCAAATATTACCGCCGAGATGTTAGGTTGGGTTAGGTTAGGTTATATTACGTTATTGATGTGTAAAAGGGTCCCACGGAGACGGAGAAGCCAACTCGCCAGGAATGTTGTCAAATATTACCGCCGAGATGTTAGGTTAGGTTAGGTTAAGTTATATTACGTTAATGATGTATATAAAGGTCTCAGGGAGACGTAGATGCCAACTCGCCAGGAATGTTGTCTAATATTACCGCCGAGATGATAGGTTGGGTTAGGTTACGTTATATTACGTTATTGATGTATATGAGAGTTACACGGAGACGTAGAGGCCAACTGGCCAGGATTGTTGTCAAATATTACCGCCGAAATGTTAGGTTGGGTTAGGTTTTGTTATATTACGTTCTTGATGTATATAAGGGTCCCACGCAGACGGAGAACCAACTCGCCAGGAATGTTGTCAAATATTACCGCCGAGATGTTAGGTTGGGTTAGGTTAGGTTATATTACGTTATTGATGTATATGAAGGTCAAACGGAGACGTAGAGGCCAACTCGCCATGAATCTTGTCAAATATTACCGCCGAGATGTTAGGTTGGGTTAGGTTAGGTTATATTACGTTATTGATGTGTATAAGGGTCCCACGCAGACGGAGAAGCCAACTCGCCAGGAATGTTGTCAAATATTAGGGCCGAGATGTTAGGTTGGGTTAGGTTAGGTTATATTACGTTATTGATGTATATAAAGGTCTCAGGGAGACGGAGAAGCCAACTCGCCAGGAATGTTGTCAAATATTGCCGCCGAGATTTTAGGTTGGGTTAGGTTAGGTTATATTACGTTATTGATGTATATGAAGGTCAAACGGAGACGTAGAGGCCAACTCGCCATGAATCTTGTCAAATATTACCGCCGAGATGTTAGGTTGGGTTAGGTTAGGTTATATTACGTTATTGATGTGTAAAAGGGTCCCACGGAGACGGAGAAGCCAACTCGCCAGGAATGTTGTCAAATATTACCGCCGAGATGTTAGGTTAGGTTAGGTTAAGTTATATTACGTTAATGATGTATATAAAGGTCTCAGGGAGACGTAGATGCCAACTCGCCAGGAATGTTGTCTAATATTACCGCCGAGATGATAGGTTGGGTTAGGTTACGTTATATTACGTTATTGATGTATATGAGAGTTACACGGAGACGTAGAGGCCAACTGGCCAGGATTGTTGTCAAATATTACCGCCGAAATGTTAGGTTGGGTTAGGTTTTGTTATATTACGTTCTTGATGTATATAAGGGTCCCACGCAGACGGAGAACCAACTCGCCAGGAATGTTGTCAAATATTACCGCCGAGATGTTAGGTTGGGTTAGGTTAGGTTATATTACGTTATTGATGTATATGAAGGTCAAACGGAGACGTAGAGGCCAACTCGCCATGAATCTTGTCAAATATTACCGCCGAGATGTTAGGTTGGGTTAGGTTAGGTTATATTACGTTATTGATGTGTATAAGGGTCCCACGCAGACGGAGAAGCCAACTCGCCAGGAATGTTGTCAAATATTAGGGCCGAGATGTTAGGTTGGGTTAGGTTAGGTTATATTACGTTATTGATGTATATAAAGGTCTCAGGGAGACGGAGAAGCCAACTCGCCAGGAATGTTGTCAAATATTGCCGCCGAGATTTTAGGTTGGGTTAGGTTAGGTTATATTACGTTATTGATGTATATAAAGGTCCCACGGAGACGTAGAGGCCAACTCGCCAGGAATGTTGTCAAATGGTATCGCCGAGATGATAGGTTGGTTTAGGTTAGGTTATATTTCGTTATTGATGTATATAAAGGTCAAACGGAAACGTAGAGGCCAACTCGCCAGGAATGTTGTCAAATATTACCGCCGAGATGTTAGGTTGGGTTAGGTTAGGTTATATTACGTTATTGATGTGTATAAAGGTCCCACGCAGACGGAGAAGCCAACTCGCCAGGAATGTTGTCAAATATTACCGCCGAGATGTTAGGTTGGGTTAGGTTAGGTTATATTACGTTATTGATGTATATGAAGGTCAAACGGAGACGTAGAGGCCAACTCGCCATGAATCTTGTCAAATATTACCGCCGAGATGTTAGGTTGGGTTAGGTTAGGTTATATTACGTTATTGATGTGTATAAGGGTCCCACGGAGACGGAGAATCCAACTCGCCAGGAATGTTGTCAAATATTACCGCCGAGATGTTAGGTTGGGTTAGGTTAGGTTATATTACGTTATTGATGTATATGAAGGTCAAACGGAGACGTAGAGGCCAACTCGCCATGAATCTTGTCAAATATTACCGCCGAGATGTTAGGTTGGGTTAGGTTAGGTTATATTACGTTATTGATGTGTATAAGGGTCCCACGGAGACGGAGAAGCCAGCTCGCCAGGAATGTTGTCAAACATTACCGCCGAGGTGTTAGGTTGGGTTAGGTTAGGTTATATTACGTTATTGATGTATATGAAGGTCAAACGGAGACGTAGAGGCCAACTCGCCATGAATCTTGTCAAATATTACCGCCGAGATGTTAGGTTGGGTTAGGTTAGGTTATATTACGTTATTGATGTGTATAAGGGTCCCACGGAGACGGAGAATCCAACTCGCCAGGAATGTTGTCAAATATTACCGCCGAGATGTTAGGTTAGGTTAGGTTAAGTTATATTACGTTAATGATGTATATAAAGGTCTCAGGGAGACGTAGATGCCAACTCGCCAGGAATGTTGTCTAATATTACCGCCGAGATGATAGGTTGGGTTAGGTTACGTTATATTACGTTACTGATGTATATGAGAGTTACACGGAGACGTAGAGGCCAACTGGCCAGGATTGTTGTCAAATATTACCGCCGAAATGTTAGGTTGGGTTAGGTTTTGTTATATTACGTTCTTGATGTATATAAGGGTCCCACGCAGACGGAGAACCAACTCGCCAGGAATGTTGTCAAATATTACCGCCGAGATGTTAGGTTGGGTTAGGTTAGGTTATATTACGTTATGGATGTATATGAAGGTCAAACGGAGACGTAGAGGCCAACTCGCCATGAATCTTGTCAAATATTACCGCCGAGATGTTAGGTTGGGTTAGGTTAGGTTATATTACGTTATTGATGTGTATAAGGGTCCCACGGAGACGGAGAAGCCAACTCGCCAGGAATGTTGTCAAATATTACCGCCGAGATGATAGGTTGGGTTAGGTTACGTTATATTACGTTATTGATGTGTATAAGGGTCCCACGGAGACGGGGAAGCCAAATCGCCAGGAATGTTGTCAAATATTACCGCCGAGATGTTAGGTTAGGTTAGGTTAAGTTATATTACGTTAATGATGTATATAAAGGTCTCAGGGAGACGTAGATGCCAACTCGCCAGGAATGTTGTCTAATATTACCGCCGAGATGTTAGGTTAGGTTAGGTTAAGTTATATTACGTTAATGATGTATATAAAGGTCTCAGGGAGACGTAGATGCCAACTCGCCAGGAATGTTGTCTAGTATCACCGCTGAGATGATAGGTTGGGTTAGGTTACGTTATATTACGTTATTGATGTATATGAGGGTTACACGGAGACGTAGAGGCCAACTGGCCAGGATTGTTGTCAAATATTACCGCCGAAATGTTAGGTTGGGTTAGGTTTTGTTATATTACGTTATTGATGTATATAAGGGTCCCACACAGACGGAGAACCAACTCGCCAGGAATGTTGTCAAATATTACCGCCGAGATGATAGGTAGGGTTAGGTTACGTTATATTACGTTATTGATGTGTATGATGGTTACACGGAGACGTAGTGCCCAACTCGCCAGGAATGTTGTCACATATTACCGCCGAGATGTTAGGTTGGGTTAGGTTAGGTTATATTACGTTATTGATGTGTATAAAGGTCCCACGCAGACTGAGAAGCCAACTCGCCAGGAATGTTGTCAAATATTACCGCCGAGATGTTAGGTTGGGTTAGGTTAGGTTATATTACGTTATTGATGTATATGAAGGTCAAACGGAGACGTAGAGGCCAACTCGCCATGAATCTTGTCAAATATTACGGCAGAGATGTTAGGTTGGGTTAGGTTAGGTTATATTACGTTATTGATGTATATAAAGGTCCCAGGGAGACGGAGAACCAACTCGCCAGGAATGTTGTCAAATATTGCCGCCGAGATTTTAGGTTGGATTAGGTTAGGTTATATTACGTTATTGATGTATATAAAGGTCCCACGGAGACGTAGAGGCCAACTCGCCAGGAATGTTGTCAAATGGTATCGCCGAGATGATAGGTTGGTTTAGGTTAGGTTATATTTCGTTATTGATGTATATGAAGGTCAAACGGAAACGTAGAGGCCAACTGGCCAGGATTGTTGTCAAATATTACCGCCGAAATGTTAGGTTGGGTTAGGTTTTGTTATATTACGTTCTTGATGTATATAAGGGTCCCACGCAGACGGAGAACCAACTCGCCAGGAATGTTGTCAAATATTACCGCCGAGATGTTAGGTTGGGTTAGGTTAGGTTATATTACGTTATTGATGTATATGAAGGTCAAACGGAGACGTAGAGGCCAACTCGCCATGAATCTTGTCAAATATTACCGCCGAGATGTTAGGTTGGGTTAGGTTAGGTTATATTACGTTATTGATGTGTATAAGGGTCCCACGGAGACGGAGAAGCCAGCTCGCCAGGAATGTTGTCAAATATTACCGCCGAGGTGTTAGGTTGGGTTAGGTTAGGTTATATTACGTTATTGATGTATATGAAGGTCAAACGGAGACGTAGAGGCCAACTCGCCATGAATCTTGTCAAATATTACCGCCGAGATGTTAGGTTGGGTTAGGTTAGGTTATATTACGTTATTGATGTGTATAAGGGTCCCACGGAGACGGAGAATCCAACTCGCCAGGAATGTTGTCAAATATTACCGCCGAGATGTTAGGTTGGGTTAGGTTAGGTTATATTACGTTATTGATGTATATGAAGGTCAAACGGAGACGTAGAGGCCAACTCGCCATGAATCTTGTCAAATATTACCGCCGAGATGTTAGGTTGGGTTAGGTTAGGTTATATTACGTTATTGATGTGTATAAGGGTCCCACGGAGACGGAGAAGCCAACTCGCCAGGAATGTTGTCAAATATTACTGCCGAGATGTTAGGTTAGGTTAGGTTAAGTTATATTACGTTAATGATGTATATAAAGGTCTCAGGGAGACGTAGATGCCAACTCGCCAGGAATGTTGTCTAATATTACCGCCGAGATGATAGGTTGGGTTAGGTTACGTTATATTACGTTACTGATGTATATGAGAGTTACACGGAGACGTAGAGGCCAACTGGCCAGGATTGTTGTCAAATATTACCGCCGAAATGTTAGGTTGGGTTAGGTTTTGTTATATTACGTTCTTGATGTATATAAGGGTCCCACGCAGACGGAGAACCAACTCGCCAGGAATGTTGTCAAATATTACCGCCGAGATGTTAGGTTGGGTTAGGTTAGGTTATATTACGTTATGGATGTATATGAAGGTCAAACGGAGACGTAGAGGCCAACTCGCCATGAATCTTGTCAAATATTACCGCCGAGATGTTAGGTTGGGTTAGGTTAGGTTATATTACGTTATTGATGTGTATAAGGGTCCCACGGAGACGGAGAAGCCAACTCGCCAGGAATGTTGTCAAATATTACCGCCGAGATGATAGGTTGGGTTAGGTTACGTTATATTACGTTATTGATGTGTATAAGGGTCCCACGGAGACGGGGAAGCCAAATCGCCAGGAATGTTGTCAAATATTACCGCCGAGATGTTAGGTTAGGTTAGGTTAAGTTATATTACGTTAATGATGTATATAAAGGTCTCAGGGAGACGTAGATGCCAACTCGCCAGGAATGTTGTCTAATATTACCGCCGAGATGTTAGGTTAGGTTAGGTTAAGTTATATTACGTTAATGATGTATATAAAGGTCTCAGGGAGACGTAGATGCCAACTCGCCAGGAATGTTGTCTAGTATCACCGCTGAGATGATAGGTTGGGTTAGGTTACGTTATATTACGTTATTGATGTATATGAGGGTTACACGGAGACGTAGAGGCCAACTGGCCAGGATTGTTGTCAAATATTACCGCCGAAATGTTAGGTTGGGTTAGGTTTTGTTATATTACGTTATTGATGTATATAAGGGTCCCACACAGACGGAGAACCAACTCGCCAGGAATGTTGTCAAATATTACCGCCGAGATGATAGGTAGGGTTAGGTTACGTTATATTACGTTATTGATGTGTATGATGGTTACACGGAGACGTAGTGCCCAACTCGCCAGGAATGTTGTCACATATTACCGCCGAGATGTTAGGTTGGGTTAGGTTAGGTTATATTACGTTATTGATGTGTATAAAGGTCCCACGCAGACTGAGAAGCCAACTCGCCAGGAATGTTGTCAAATATTACCGCCGAGATGTTAGGTTGGGTTAGGTTAGGTTATATTACGTTATTGATGTATATGAAGGTCAAACGGAGACGTAGAGGCCAACTCGCCATGAATCTTGTCAAATATTACGGCCGAGATGTTAGGTTGGGTTAGGTTAGGTTATATTACGTTATTGATGTATATAAAGGTCCCAGGGAGACGGAGAACCAACTCGCCAGGAATGTTGTCAAATATTGCCGCCGAGATTTTAGGTTGGATTAGGTTAGGTTATATTACGTTATTGATGTATATAAAGGTCCCACGGAGACGTAGAGGCCAACTCGCCAGGAATGTTGTCAAATGGTATCGCCGAGATGATAGGTTGGTTTAGGTTAGGTTATATTTCGTTATTGATGTATATGAAGGTCAAACGGAAACGTAGAGGCCAACTGGCCAGGATTGTTGTCAAATATTACCGCCGAAATGTTAGGTTGGGTTAGGTTTTGTTATATTACGTTCTTGATGTATATAAGGGTCCCACGCAGACGGAGAACCAACTCGCCAGGAATGTTGTCAAATATTACCGCCGAGATGTTAGGTTGGGTTAGGTTAGGTTATATTACGTTATTGATGTATATGAAGGTCAAACGGAGACGTAGAGGCCAACTCGCCATGAATCTTGTCAAATATTACCGCCGAGATGTTAGGTTGGGTTAGGTTAGGTTATATTACGTTATTGATGTGTATAAGGGTCCCACGGAGACGGAGAAGCCAGCTCGCCAGGAATGTTGTCAAATATTACCGCCGAGGTGTTAGGTTGGGTTAGGTTAGGTTATATTACGTTATTGATGTATATGAAGGTCAAACGGAGACGTAGAGGCCAACTCGCCATGAATCTTGTCAAATATTACCGCCGAGATGTTAGGTTGGGTTAGGTTAGGTTATATTACGTTATTGATGTGTATAAGGGTCCCACGGAGACGGAGAATCCAACTCGCCAGGAATGTTGTCAAATATTACCGCCGAGATGTTAGGTTGGGTTAGGTTAGGTTATATTACGTTATTGATGTATATGAAGGTCAAACGGAGACGTAGAGGCCAACTCGCCATGAATCTTGTCAAATATTACCGCCGAGATGTTAGGTTGGGTTAGGTTAGGTTATATTACGTTATTGATGTGTATAAGGGTCCCACGGAGACGGAGAAGCCAACTCGCCAGGAATGTTGTCAAATATTACCGCCGAGATGTTAGGTTAGGTTAGGTTAAGTTATATTACGTTAATGATGTATATAAAGGTCTCAGGGAGACGTAGATGCCAACTCGCCAGGAATGTTGTCTAATATTACCGCCGAGATGATAGGTTGGGTTAGGTTACGTTATATTACGTTACTGATGTATATGAGAGTTACACGGAGACGTAGAGGCCAACTGGCCAGGATTGTTGTCAAATATTACCGCCGAAATGTTAGGTTGGGTTAGGTTTTGTTATATTACGTTCTTGATGTATATAAGGGTCCCACGCAGACGGAGAACCAACTCGCCAGGAATGTTGTCAAATATTACCGCCGAGATGTTAGGTTGGGTTAGGTTAGGTTATATTACGTTATGGATGTATATGAAGGTCAAACGGAGACGTAGAGGCCAACTCGCCATGAATCTTGTCAAATATTACCGCCGAGATGTTAGGTTGGGTTAGGTTTTGTTATATTACGTTATTGATGTATATAAGGGTCCCACACAGACGGAGAACCAACTCGCCAGGAATGTTGTCAAATATTACCGCCGAGATGATAGGTAGGGTTAGGTTACGTTATATTACGTTATTGATGTGTATGATGGTTACACGGAGACGTAGTGCCCAACTCGCCAGGAATGTTGTCACATATTACCGCCGAGATGTTAGGTTGGGTTAGGTTAGGTTATATTACGTTATTGATGTGTATAAAGGTCCCACGCAGACTGAGAAGCCAACTCGCCAGGAATGTTGTCAAATATTACCGCCGAGATGTTAGGTTGGGTTAGGTTAGGTTATATTACGTTATTGATGTATATGAAGGTCAAACGGAGACGTAGAGGCCAACTCGCCATGAATCTTGTCAAATATTACGGCAGAGATGTTAGGTTGGGTTAGGTTAGGTTATATTACGTTATTGATGTATATAAAGGTCCCAGGGAGACGGAGAACCAACTCGCCAGGAATGTTGTCAAATATTGCCGCCGAGATTTTAGGTTGGATTAGGTTAGGTTATATTACGTTATTGATGTATATAAAGGTCCCACGGAGACGTAGAGGCCAACTCGCCAGGAATGTTGTCAAATGGTATCGCCGAGATGATAGGTTGGTTTAGGTTAGGTTATATTTCGTTATTGATGTATATGAAGGTCAAACGGAAACGTAGAGGCCAACTGGCCAGGATTGTTGTCAAATATTACCGCCGAAATGTTAGGTTGGGTTAGGTTTTGTTATATTACGTTCTTGATGTATATAAGGGTCCCACGCAGACGGAGAACCAACTCGCCAGGAATGTTGTCAAATATTACCGCCGAGATGTTAGGTTGGGTTAGGTTAGGTTATATTACGTTATTGATGTATATGAAGGTCAAACGGAGACGTAGAGGCCAACTCGCCATGAATCTTGTCAAATATTACCGCCGAGATGTTAGGTTGGGTTAGGTTAGGTTATATTACGTTATTGATGTGTATAAGGGTCCCACGGAGACGGAGAAGCCAGCTCGCCAGGAATGTTGTCAAATATTACCGCCGAGGTGTTAGGTTGGGTTAGGTTAGGTTATATTACGTTATTGATGTATATGAAGGTCAAACGGAGACGTAGAGGCCAACTCGCCATGAATCTTGTCAAATATTACCGCCGAGATGTTAGGTTGGGTTAGGTTAGGTTATATTACGTTATTGATGTGTATAAGGGTCCCACGGAGACGGAGAATCCAACTCGACAGGAATGTTGTCAAATATTACCGCCGAGATGTTAGGTTGGGTTAGGTTAGGTTATATTACGTTATTGATGTATATGAAGGTCAAACGGAGACGTAGAGGCCAACTCGCCATGAATGTTGTCAAATATTACCGCCGAGATGTTAGGTTGGGTTAGGTTAGGTTATATTACGTTATTGATGTGTATAAGGGTCCCACGGAGACGGAGAAGCCAACTCGCCAGGAATGTTGTCAAATATTACCGCCGAGATGTTAGGTTAGGTTAGGTTAAGTTATATTACGTTAATGATGTATATAAAGGTCTCAGGGAGACGTAGATGCCAACTCGCCAGGAATGTTGTCTAATATTACCGCCGAGATGATAGGTTGGGTTAGGTTACGTTATATTACGTTACTGATGTATATGAGAGTTACACGGAGACGTAGAGGCCAACTGGCCAGGATTGTTGTCAAATATTACCGCCGAAATGTTAGGTTGGGTTAGGTTTTGTTATATTACGTTCTTGATGTATATAAGGGTCCCACGCAGACGGAGAACCAACTCGCCAGGAATGTTGTCAAATATTACCGCCGAGATGTTAGGTTGGGTTAGGTTAGGTTATATTACGTTATGGATGTATATGAAGGTCAAACGGAGACGTAGAGGCCAACTCGCCATGAATCTTGTCAAATATTACCGCCGAGATGTTAGGTTGGGTTAGGTTAGGTTATATTACGTTATTGATGTGTATAAGGGTCCCACGGAGACGGAGAAGCCAACTCGCCAGGAATGTTGTCAAATATTACCGCCGAGATGATAGGTTGGGTTAGGTTACGTTATATTACGTTATTGATGTGTATAAGGGTCCCACGGAGACGGGGAAGCCAAATCGCCAGGAATGTTGTCAAATATTACCGCCGAGATGTTAGGTTAGGTTAGGTTAAGTTATATTACGTTAATGATGTATATAAAGGTCTCAGGGAGACGTAGATGCCAACTCGCCAGGAATGTTGTCTAATATTACCGCCGAGATGTTAGGTTAGGTTAGGTTAAGTTATATTACGTTAATGATGTATATAAAGGTCTCAGGGAGACGTAGATGCCAACTCGCCAGGAATGTTGTCTAGTATCACCGCTGAGATGATAGGTTGGGTTAGGTTACGTTATATTACGTTATTGATGTATATGAGGGTTACACGGAGACGTAGAGGCCAACTGGCCAGGATTGTTGTCAAATATTACCGCCGAAATGTTAGGTTGGGTTAGGTTTTGTTATATTACGTTATTGATGTATATAAGGGTCCCACACAGACGGAGAACCAACTCGCCAGGAATGTTGTCAAATATTACCGCCGAGATGATAGGTAGGGTTAGGTTACGTTATATTACGTTATTGATGTGTATGATGGTTACACGGAGACGTAGTGCCCAACTCGCCAGGAATGTTGTCACATATTACCGCCGAGATGTTAGGTTGGGTTAGGTTAGGTTATATTACGTTATTGATGTGTATAAAGGTCCCACGCAGACTGAGAAGCCAACTCGCCAGGAATGTTGTCAAATATTACCGCCGAGATGTTAGGTTGGGTTAGGTTAGGTTATATTACGTTATTGATGTATATGAAGGTCAAACGGAGACGTAGAGGCCAACTCGCCATGAATCTTGTCAAATATTACGGCCGAGATGTTAGGTTGGGTTAGGTTAGGTTATATTACGTTATTGATGTATATAAAGGTCCCAGGGAGACGGAGAACCAACTCGCCAGGAATGTTGTCAAATATTGCCGCCGAGATTTTAGGTTGGATTAGGTTAGGTTATATTACGTTATTGATGTATATAAAGGTCCCACGGAGACGTAGAGGCCAACTCGCCAGGAATGTTGTCAAATGGTATCGCCGAGATGATAGGTCGGTTTAGGTTAGGTTATATTTCGTTATTGATGTATATGAAGGTCAAACGGAAACGTAGAGGCCAACTGGCCAGGATTGTTGTCAAATATTACCGCCGAAATGTTAGGTTGGGTTAGGTTTTGTTATATTACGTTCTTGATGTATATAAGGGTCCCACGCAGACGGAGAACCAACTCGCCAGGAATGTTGTCAAATATTACCGCCGAGATGTTAGGTTGGGTTAGGTTAGGTTATATTACGTTATTGATGTATATGAAGGTCAAACGGAGACGTAGAGGCCAACTCGCCATGAATCTTGTCAAATATTACGGCCGAGATGTTAGGTTGGGTTAGGTTAGGTTATATTACGTTATTGATGTATATAAAGGTCCCAGGGAGACGGAGAACCAACTCGCCAGGAATGTTGTCAAATATTGCCGCCGAGATTTTAGGTTGGATTAGGTTAGGTTATATTACGTTATTGATGTATATAAAGGTCCCACGGAGACGTAGAGGCCAACTCGCCAGGAATGTTGTCAAATGGTATCGCCGAGATGATAGGTTGGTTTAGGTTAGGTTATATTTCGTTATTGATGTATATGAAGGTCAAACGGAAACGTAGAGGCCAACTGGCCAGGATTGTTGTCAAATATTACCGCCGAAATGTTAGGTTGGGTTAGGTTTTGTTATATTACGTTCTTGATGTATATAAGGGTCCCACGCAGACGGAGAACCAACTCGCCAGGAATGTTGTCAAATATTACCGCCGAGATGTTAGGTTGGGTTAGGTTAGGTTATATTACGTTATTGATGTATATGAAGGTCAAACGGAGACGTAGAGGCCAACTCGCCATGAATCTTGTCAAATATTACCGCCGAGATGTTAGGTTGGGTTAGGTTAGGTTATATTACGTTATTGATGTGTATAAGGGTCCCACGGAGACGGAGAAGCCAGCTCGCCAGGAATGTTGTCAAATATTACCGCCGAGGTGTTAGGTTGGGTTAGGTTAGGTTATATTACGTTATTGATGTATATGAAGGTCAAACGGAGACGTAGAGGCCAACTCGCCATGAATCTTGTCAAATATTACCGCCGAGATGTTAGGTTGGGTTAGGTTAGGTTATATTACGTTATTGATGTGTATAAGGGTCCCACGGAGACGGAGAATCCAACTCGCCAGGAATGTTGTCAAATATTACCGCCGAGATGTTAGGTTGGGTTAGGTTAGGTTATATTACGTTATTGATGTATATGAAGGTCAAACGGAGACGTAGAGCCCAACTCGCCATGAATCTTGTCAAATATTACCGCCGAGATGTTAGGTTGGGTTAGGTTAGGTTATATTACGTTATTGATGTGTATAAGGGTCCCACGGAGACGGAGAAGCCAACTCGCCAGGAATGTTGTCAAATATTACCGCCGAGATGTTAGGTTAGGTTAGGTTAAGTTATATTACGTTAATGATGTATATAAAGGTCTCAGGGAGACGTAGATGCCAACTCGCCAGGAATGTTGTCTAATATTACCGCCGAGATGATAGGTTGGGTTAGGTTACGTTATATTACGTTACTGATGTATATGAGAGTTACACGGAGACGTAGAGGCCAACTGGCCAGGATTGTTGTCAAATATTACCGCCGAAATGTTAGGTTGGGTTAGGTTTTGTTATATTACGTTCTTGATGTATATAAGGGTCCCACGCAGACGGAGAACCAACTCGCCAGGAATGTTGTCAAATATTACCGCCGAGATGTTAGGTTGGGTTAGGTTAGGTTATATTACGTTATGGATGTATATGAAGGTCAAACGGAGACGTAGAGGCCAACTCGCCATGAATCTTGTCAAATATTACCGCCGAGATGTTAGGTTGGGTTAGGTTAGGTTATATTACGTTATTGATGTGTATAAGGGTCCCACGGAGACGGAGAAGCCAACTCGCCAGGAATGTTGTCAAATATTACCGCCGAGATGATAGGTTGGGTTAGGTTACGTTATATTACGTTATTGATGTGTATAAGGGTCCCACGGAGACGGGGAAGCCAAATCGCCAGGAATGTTGTCAAATATTACCGCCGAGATGTTAGGTTAGGTTAGGTTAAGTTATATTACGTTAATGATGTATATAAAGGTCTCAGGGAGACGTAGATGCCAACTCGCCAGGAATGTTGTCTAATATTACCGCCGAGATGTTAGGTTAGGTTAGGTTAAGTTATATTACGTTAATGATGTATATAAAGGTCTCAGGGAGACGTAGATGCCAACTCGCCAGGAATGTTGTCTAGTATCACCGCTGAGATGATAGGTTGGGTTAGGTTACGTTATATTACGTTATTGATGTATATGAGGGTTACACGGAGACGTAGAGGCCAACTGGCCAGGATTGTTGTCAAATATTACCGCCGAAATGTTAGGTTGGGTTAGGTTTTGTTATATTACGTTATTGATGTATATAAGGGTCCCACACAGACGGAGAACCAACTCGCCAGGAATGTTGTCAAATATTACCGCCGAGATGATAGGTAGGGTTAGGTTACGTTATATTACGTTATTGATGTGTATGATGGTTACACGGAGACGTAGTGCCCAACTCGCCAGGAATGTTGTCACATATTACCGCCGAGATGTTAGGTTGGGTTAGGTTAGGTTATATTACGTTATTGATGTGTATAAAGGTCCCACGCAGACTGAGAAGCCAACTCGCCAGGAATGTTGTCAAATATTACCGCCGAGATGTTAGGTTGGGTTAGGTTAGGTTATATTACGTTATTGATGTATATGAAGGTCAAACGGAGACGTAGAGGCCAACTCGCCATGAATCTTGTCAAATATTACGGCCGAGATGTTAGGTTGGGTTAGGTTAGGTTATATTACGTTATTGATGTATATAAAGGTCCCAGGGAGACGGAGAACCAACTCGCCAGGAATGTTGTCAAATATTGCCGCCGAGATTTTAGGTTGGATTAGGTTAGGTTATATTACGTTATTGATGTATATAAAGGTCCCACGGAGACGTAGAGGCCAACTCGCCAGGAATGTTGTCAAATGGTATCGCCGAGATGATAGGTTGGTTTAGGTTAGGTTATATTTCGTTATTGATGTATATGAAGGTCAAACGGAAACGTAGAGGCCAACTGGCCAGGATTGTTGTCAAATATTACCGCCGAAATGTTAGGTTGGGTTAGGTTTTGTTATATTACGTTCTTGATGTATATAAGGGTCCCACGCAGACGGAGAACCAACTCGCCAGGAATGTTGTCAAATATTACCGCCGAGATGTTAGGTTGGGTTAGGTTAGGTTATATTACGTTATTGATGTATATGAAGGTCAAACGGAGACGTAGAGGCCAACTCGCCATGAATCTTGTCAAATATTACCGCCGAGATGTTAGGTTGGGTTAGGTTAGGTTATATTACGTTATTGATATGTATAAGGGTCCCACGGAGACGGAGAAGCCAGCTCGCCAGGAATGTTGTCAAATATTACCGCCGAGGTGTTAGGTTGGGTTAGGTTAGGTTATATTACGTTATTGATGTATATGAAGGTCAAACGGAGACGTAGAGGCCAACTCGCCATGAATCTTGTCAAATATTACCGCCGAGATGTTAGGTTGGGTTAGGTTAGGTTATATTACGTTATTGATGTGTATAAGGGTCCCACGGAGACGGAGAATCCAACTCGCCAGGAATGTTGTCAAATATTACCGCCGAGATGTTAGGTTGGGTTAGGTTAGGTTATATTACGTTATTGATGTATATGAAGGTCAAACGGAGACGTAGAGGCCAACTCGCCATGAATCTTGTCAAATATTACCGCCGAGATGTTAGGTTGGGTTAGGTTAGGTTATATTACGTTATTGATGTGTATAAGGGTCCCACGGAGACGGAGAAGCCAACTCGCCAGGAATGTTGTCAAATATTACCGCCGAGATGATAGGTTGGGTTAGGTTACGTTATATTACGTTATTGATGTGTATAAGGGTCCCACGGAGACGGGGAAGCCAAATCGCCAGGAATGTTGTCAAATATTACCGCCGAGATGTTAGGTTAGGTTAGGTTAAGTTATATTACGTTAATGATGTATATAAAGGTCTCAGGGAGACGTAGATGCCAACTCGCCAGGAATGTTGTCTAATATTACCGCCGAGATGTTAGGTTAGGTTAGGTTAAGTTATATTACGTTAATGATGTATATAAAGGTCTCAGGGAGACGCAGATGCCAACTCGCCAGGAATGTTGTCTAGTATCACCGCTGAGATGATAGGTTGGGTTAGGTTACGTTATATTACGTTATTGATGTGTATGAGGGTTACACGGAGACGTAGAGGCCAACTGGCCAGGATTGTTGTCAAATATTACCGCCGAAATGTTAGGTTGGGTTAGGTTTTGTTATATTACGTTATTGATGTATATAAGGGTCCCACACAGACGGAGAACCAACTCGCCAGGAATGTTGTCAAATATTACCGCCGAGATGATAGGTAGGGTTAGGTTACGTTATATTACGTTATTGATGTGTATGATGGTTACACGGAGACGTAGTGCCCAACTCGCCAGGAATGTTGTCACATATTACCGCCGAGATGTTAGGTTGGGTTAGGTTAGGTTATATTACGTTATTGATGTGTATAAAGGTCCCACGCAGACTGAGAAGCCAACTCGCCAGGAATGTTGTCAAATATTACCGCCGAGATGTTAGGTTGGGTTAGGTTAGGTTATATTACGTTATTGATGTATATGAAGGTCAAACGGAGACGTAGAGGCCAACTCGCCATGAATCTTGTCAAATATTACGGCCGAGATGTTAGGTTGGGTTAGGTTAGGTTATATTACGTTATTGATGTATATAAAGGTCCCAGGGAGACGGAGAACCAACTCGCCAGGAATGTTGTCAAATATTGCCGCCGAGATTTTAGGTTGGATTAGGTTAGGTTATATTACGTTATTGATGTATATAAAGGTCCCACGGAGACGTAGAGGCCAACTCGCCAGGAATGTTGTCAAATGGTATCGCCGAGATGATAGGTTGGTTTAGGTTAGGTTATATTTCGTTATTGATGTATATGAAGGTCAAACGGAAACGTAGAGGCCAACTGGCCAGGATTGTTGTCAAATATTACCGCCGAAATGTTAGGTTGGGTTAGGTTTTGTTATATTACGTTCTTGATGTATATAAGGGTCCCACGCAGACGGAGAACCAACTCGCCAGGAATGTTGTCAAATATTACCGCCGAGATGTTAGGTTGGGTTAGGTTAGGTTATATTACGTTATTGATGTATATGAAGGTCAAACGGAGACGTAGAGGCCAACTCGCCATGAATCTTGTCAAATATTACCGCCGAGATGTTAGGTTGGGTTAGGTTAGGTTATATTACGTTATTGATGTGTATAAGGGTCCCACGGAGACGGAGAAGCCAGCTCGCCAGGAATGTTGTCAAATATTACCGCCGAGGTGTTAGGTTGGGTTAGGTTAGGTTATATTACGTTATTGATGTATATGAAGGTCAAACGGAGACGTAGAGGCCAACTCGCCATGAATCTTGTCAAATATTACCGCCGAGATGTTAGGTTGGGTTAGGTTAGGTTATATTACGTTATTGATGTGTA
Source organism: Xylocopa violacea (assembly GCA_963969225.1). Taxonomy (NCBI): domain Eukaryota; kingdom Metazoa; phylum Arthropoda; class Insecta; order Hymenoptera; family Apidae; genus Xylocopa; species Xylocopa violacea. The sequence goes on along the minus strand of CAXAJV010000733.1, from coordinate 314,311 downwards.
TAAGGGTCCCACGGAGACGGAGAATCCAACTCGCCAGGAATGTTGTCAAATATTACCGCCGAGATGTTAGGTTGGGTTAGGTTAGGTTATATTACGTTATTGATGTATATGAAGGTCAAACGGAGACGTAGAGGCCAACTCGCCATGAATCTTGTCAAATATTACCGCCGAGATGTTAGGTTGGGTTAGGTTAGGTTATATTACGTTATTGATGTGTATAAGGGTCCCACGGAGACGGAGAAGCCAACTCGCCAGGAATGTTGTCAAATATTACCGCCGAGATGTTAGGTTAGGTTAGGTTAAGTTATATTACGTTAATGATGTATATAAAGGTCTCAGGGAGACGTAGATGCCAACTCGCCAGGAATGTTGTCTAATATTACCGCCGAGATGATAGGTTGGGTTAGGTTACGTTATATTACGTTACTGATGTATATGAGAGTTACACGGAGACGTAGAGGCCAACTGGCCAGGATTGTTGTCAAATATTACCGCCGAAATGTTAGGTTGGGTTAGGTTTTGTTATATTACGTTCTTGATGTATATAAGGGTCCCACGCAGACGGAGAACCAACTCGCCAGGAATGTTGTCAAATATTACCGCCGAGATGTTAGGTTGGGTTAGGTTAGGTTATATTACGTTATGGATGTATATGAAGGTCAAACGGAGACGTAGAGGCCAACTCGCCATGAATCTTGTCAAATATTACCGCCGAGATGTTAGGTTGGGTTAGGTTAGGTTATATTACGTTATTGATGTGTATAAGGGTCCCACGGAGACGGAGAAGCCAACTCGCCAGGAATGTTGTCAAATATTACCGCCGAGATGATAGGTTGGGTTAGGTTACGTTATATTACGTTATTGATGTGTATAAGGGTCCCACGGAGACGGGGAAGCCAAATCGCCAGGAATGTTGTCAAATATTACCGCCGAGATGTTAGGTTAGGTTAGGTTAAGTTATATTACGTTAATGATGTATATAAAGGTCTCAGGGAGACGTAGATGCCAACTCGCCAGGAATGTTGTCTAATATTACCGCCGAGATGTTAGGTTAGGTTAGGTTAAGTTATATTACGTTAATGATGTATATAAAGGTCTCAGGGAGACGTAGATGCCAACTCGCCAGGAATGTTGTCTAGTATCACCGCTGAGATGATAGGTTGGGTTAGGTTACGTTATATTACGTTATTGATGTATATGAGGGTTACACGGAGACGTAGAGGCCAACTGGCCAGGATTGTTGTCAAATATTACCGCCGAAATGTTAGGTTGGGTTAGGTTTTGTTATATTACGTTATTGATGTATATAAGGGTCCCACACAGACGGAGAACCAACTCGCCAGGAATGTTGTCAAATATTACCGCCGAGATGATAGGTAGGGTTAGGTTACGTTATATTACGTTATTGATGTGTATGATGGTTACACGGAGACGTAGTGCCCAACTCGCCAGGAATGTTGTCACATATTACCGCCGAGATGTTAGGTTGAGTTAGGTTAGGTTATATTACGTTATTGATGTGTATAAAGGTCCCACGCAGACTGAGAAGCCAACTCGCCAGGAATGTTGTCAAATATTACCGCCGAGATGTTAGGTTGGGTTAGGTTAGGTTATATTACGTTATTGATGTATATGAAGGTCAAACGGAGACGTAGAGGCCAACTCGCCATGAATCTTGTCAAATATTACGGCCGAGATGTTAGGTTGGGTTAGGTTAGGTTATATTACGTTATTGATGTATATAAAGGTCCCAGGGAGACGGAGAACCAACTCGCCAGGAATGTTGTCAAATATTGCCGCCGAGATTTTAGGTTGGATTAGGTTAGGTTATATTACGTTATTGATGTATATAAAGGTCCCACGGAGACGTAGAGGCCAACTCGCCAGGAATGTTGTCTAATGGTATCGCCGAGATGATAGGTTGGTTTAGGTTAGGTTATATTTCGTTATTGATGTATATGAAGGTCAAACGGAAACGTAGAGGCCAACTGGCCAGGATTGTTGTCAAATATTACCGCCGAAATGTTAGGTTGGGTTAGGTTTTGTTATATTACGTTCTTGATGTATATAAGGGTCCCACGCAGACGGAGAACCAACTCGCCAGGAATGTTGTCAAATATTACCGCCGAGATGTTAGGTTGGGTTAGGTTAGGTTATATTACGTTATTGATGTATATGAAGGTCAAACGGAGACGTAGAGGCCAACTCGCCATGAATCTTGTCAAATATTACCGCCGAGATGTTAGGTTGGGTTAGGTTAGGTTATATTACGTTATTGATATGTATAAGGGTCCCACGGAGACGGAGAAGCCAGCTCGCCAGGAATGTTGTCAAATATTACCGCCGAGGTGTTAGGTTGGGTTAGGTTAGGTTATATTACGTTATTGATGTATATGAAGGTCAAACGGAGACGTAGAGGCCAACTCGCCATGAATCTTGTCAAATATTACCGCCGAGATGTTAGGTTGGGTTAGGTTAGGTTATATTACGTTATTGATGTGTATAAGGGTCCCACGGAGACGGAGAATCCAACTCGCCAGGAATGTTGTCAAATATTACCGCCGAGATGTTAGGTTGGGTTAGGTTAGGTTATATTACGTTATTGATGTATATGAAGGTCAAACGGAGACGTAGAGGCCAACTCGCCATGAATCTTGTCAAATATTACCGCCGAGATGTTAGGTTGGGTTAGGTTAGGTTATATTACGTTATTGATGTGTATAAGGGTCCCACGGAGACGGAGAAGCCAACTCGCCAGGAATGTTGTCAAATATTACCGCCGAGATGTTAGGTTAGGTTAGGTTAAGTTATATTACGTTAATGATGTATATAAAGGTCTCAGGGAGACGTAGATGCCAACTCGCCAGGAATGTTGTCTAATATTACCGCCGAGATGATAGGTTGGGTTAGGTTACGTTATATTACGTTACTGATGTATATGAGAGTTACACGGAGACGTAGAGGCCAACTGGCCAGGATTGTTGTCAAATATTACCGCCGAAATGTTAGGTTGGGTTAGGTTTTGTTATATTACGTTCTTGATGTATATAAGGGTCCCACGCAGACGGAGAACCAACTCGCCAGGAATGTTGTCAAATATTACCGCCGAGATGTTAGGTTGGGTTAGGTTAGGTTATATTACGTTATGGATGTATATGAAGGTCAAACGGAGACGTAGAGGCCAACTCGCCATGAATCTTGTCAAATATTACCGCCGAGATGTTAGGTTGGGTTAGGTTAGGTTATATTACGTTATTGATGTGTATAAGGGTCCCACGGAGACGGAGAAGCCAACTCGCCAGGAATGTTGTCAAATATTACCGCCGAGATGATAGGTTGGGTTAGGTTACGTTATATTACGTTATTGATGTGTATAAGGGTCCCACGGAGACGGGGAAGCCAAATCGCCAGGAATGTTGTCAAATATTACCGCCGAGATGTTAGGTTAGGTTAGGTTAAGTTATATTACGTTAATGATGTATATAAAGGTCTCAGGGAGACGTAGATGCCAACTCGCCAGGAATGTTGTCTAATATTACCGCCGAGATGTTAGGTTAGGTTAGGTTAAGTTATATTACGTTAATGATGTATATAAAGGTCTCAGGGAGACGTAGATGCCAACTCGCCAGGAATGTTGTCTAGTATCACCGCTGAGATGATAGGTTGGGTTAGGTTACGTTATATTACGTTATTGATGTATATGAGGGTTACACGGAGACGTAGAGGCCAACTGGCCAGGATTGTTGTCAAATATTACCGCCGAAATGTTAGGTTGGGTTAGGTTTTGTTATATTACGTTATTGATGTATATAAGGGTCCCACACAGACGGAGAACCAACTCGCCAGGAATGTTGTCAAATATTACCGCCGAGATGATAGGTAGGGTTAGGTTACGTTATATTACGTTATTGATGTGTATGATGGTTACACGGAGACGTAGTGCCCAACTCGCCAGGAATGTTGTCACATATTACCGCCGAGATGTTAGGTTGAGTTAGGTTAGGTTATATTACGTTATTGATGTGTATAAAGGTCCCACGCAGACTGAGAAGCCAACTCGCCAGGAATGTTGTCAAATATTACCGCCGAGATGTTAGGTTGGGTTAGGTTAGGTTATATTACGTTATTGATGTATATGAAGGTCAAACGGAGACGTAGAGGCCAACTCGCCATGAATCTTGTCAAATATTACGGCCGAGATGTTAGGTTGGGTTAGGTTAGGTTATATTACGTTATTGATGTATATAAAGGTCCCAGGGAGACGGAGAACCAACTCGCCAGGAATGTTGTCAAATATTGCCGCCGAGATTTTAGGTTGGATTAGGTTAGGTTATATTACGTTATTGATGTATATAAAGGTCCCACGGAGACGTAGAGGCCAACTCGCCAGGAATGTTGTCTAATGGTATCGCCGAGATGATAGGTTGGTTTAGGTTAGGTTATATTTCGTTATTGATGTATATGAAGGTCAAACGGAAACGTAGAGGCCAACTGGCCAGGATTGTTGTCAAATATTACCGCCGAAATGTTAGGTTGGGTTAGGTTTTGTTATATTACGTTCTTGATGTATATAAGGGTCCCACGCAGACGGAGAACCAACTCGCCAGGAATGTTGTCAAATATTACCGCCGAGATGTTAGGTTGGGTTAGGTTAGGTTATATTACGTTATTGATGTATATGAAGGTCAAACGGAGACGTAGAGGCCAACTCGCCATGAATCTTGTCAAATATTACCGCCGAGATGTTAGGTTGGGTTAGGTTAGGTTATATTACGTTATTGATGTGTATAAGGGTCCCACGGAGACGGAGAAGCCAACTCGCCAGGAATGTTGTCAAATATTACCGCCGAGATGTTAGGTTGGGTTAGGTTAGGTTATATTACGTTATTGATGTATATGAAGGTCAAACGGAGACGTAGAGGCCAACTCGCCATGAATCTTGTCAAATATTACCGCCGAGATGTTAGGTTGGGTTAGGTTAGGTTATATTACGTTATTGATGTGTATAAGGGTCCCACGGAGACGGAGAAGCCAACTCGCCAGGAATGTTGTCAAATATTACCGCCGAGATGTTAGGTTAGGTTAGGTTAAGTTATATTACGTTAATGATGTATATAAAGGTCTCAGGGAGACGTAGATGCCAACTCGCCAGGAATGTTGTCTAATATTACCGCCGAGATGATAGGTTGGGTTAGGTTACGTTATATTACGTTACTGATGTATATGAGAGTTACACGGAGACGTAGAGGCCAACTGGCCAGGATTGTTGTCAAATATTACCGCCGAAATGTTAGGTTGGGTTAGGTTTTGTTATATTACGTTCTTGATGTATATAAGGGTCCCACGCAGACGGAGAACCAACTCGCCAGGAATGTTGTCAAATATTACCGCCGAGATGTTAGGTTGGGTTAGGTTAGGTTATATTACGTTATGGATGTATATGAAGGTCAAACGGAGACGTAGAGGCCAACTCGCCATGAATCTTGTCAAATATTACCGCCGAGATGTTAGGTTGGGTTAGGTTAGGTTATATTACGTTATTGATGTGTATAAGGGTCCCACGGAGACGGAGAAGCCAACTCGCCAGGAATGTTGTCAAATATTACCGCCGAGATGATAGGTTGGGTTAGGTTACGTTATATTACGTTATTGATGTATATGAAGGTCAAACGGAGACGTAGAGGCCAACTCGCCATGAATCTTGTCAAATATTACGGCCGAGATGTTAGGTTGGGTTAGGTTAGGTTATATTACGTTATTGATGTATATAAAGGTCCCAGGGAGACGGAGAACCAACTCGCCAGGAATGTTGTCAAATATTGCCGCCGAGATTTTAGGTTGGATTAGGTTAGGTTATATTACGTTATTGATGTATATAAAGGTCCCACGGAGACGTAGAGGCCAACTCGCCAGGAATGTTGTCAAATGGTATCGCCGAGATGATAGGTCGGTTTAGGTTAGGTTATATTTCGTTATTGATGTATATGAAGGTCAAACGGAAACGTAGAGGCCAACTGGCCAGGATTGTTGTCAAATATTACCGCCGAAATGTTAGGTTGGGTTAGGTTTTGTTATATTACGTTCTTGATGTATATAAGGGTCCCACGCAGACGGAGAACCAACTCGCCAGGAATGTTGTCAAATATTACCGCCGAGATGTTAGGTTGGGTTAGGTTAGGTTATATTACGTTATTGATGTATATGAAGGTCAAACGGAGACGTAGAGGCCAACTCGCCATGAATCTTGTCAAATATTACCGCCGAGATGTTAGGTTGGGTTAGGTTAGGTTATATTACGTTATTGATGTGTATAAGGGTCCCACGGAGACGGAGAATCCAACTCGCCAGGAATGTTGTCAAATATTACCGCCGAGATGTTAGGTTGGGTTAGGTTAGGTTATATTACGTTATTGATGTATATGAAGGTCAAACGGAGACGTAGAGGCCAACTCGCCATGAATCTTGTCAAATATTACGGCCGAGATGTTAGGTTGGGTTAGGTTAGGTTATATTACGTTATTGATGTATATAAAGGTCCCAGGGAGACGGAGAACCAACTCGCCAGGAATGTTGTCAAATATTGCCGCCGAGATTTTAGGTTGGATTAGGTTAGGTTATATTACGTTATTGATGTATATAAAGGTCCCACGGAGACGTAGAGGCCAACTCGCCAGGAATGTTGTCAAATGGTATCGCCGAGATGATAGGTCGGTTTAGGTTAGGTTATATTTCGTTATTGATGTATATGAAGGTCAAACGGAAACGTAGAGGCCAACTGGCCAGGATTGTTGTCAAATATTACCGCCGAAATGTTAGGTTGGGTTAGGTTTTGTTATATTACGTTCTTGATGTATATAAGGGTCCCACGCAGACGGAGAACCAACTCGCCAGGAATGTTGTCAAATATTACCGCCGAGATGTTAGGTTGGGTTAGGTTAGGTTATATTACGTTATTGATGTATATGAAGGTCAAACGGAGACGTAGAGGCCAACTCGCCATGAATCTTGTCAAATATTACCGCCGAGATGTTAGGTTGGGTTAGGTTAGGTTATATTACGTTATTGATGTGTATAAGGGTCCCACGGAGACGGAGAATCCAACTCGCCAGGAATGTTGTCAAATATTACCGCCGAGATGTTAGGTTGGGTTAGGTTAGGTTATATTACGTTATTGATGTATATGAAGGTCAAACGGAGACGTAGAGGCCAACTCGCCATGAATCTTGTCAAATATTACCGCCGAGATGTTAGGTTGGGTTAGGTTAGGTTATATTACGTTATTGATGTGTATAAGGGTCCCACGGAGACGGGGAAGCCAAATCGCCAGGAATGTTGTCAAATATTACCGCCGAGATGTTAGGTTAGGTTAGGTTAAGTTATATTACGTTAATGATGTATATAAAGGTCTCAGGGAGACGTAGATGCCAACTCGCCAGGAATGTTGTCTAATATTACCGCCGAGATGTTAGGTTAGGTTAGGTTAAGTTATATTACGTTAATGATGTATATAAAGGTCTCAGGGAGACGTAGATGCCAACTCGCCAGGAATGTTGTCTAGTATCACCGCTGAGATGATAGGTTGGGTTAGGTTACGTTATATTACGTTATTGATGTATATGAGGGTTACACGGAGACGTAGAGGCCAACTGGCCAGGATTGTTGTCAAATATTACCGCCGAAATGTTAGGTTGGGTTAGGTTTTGTTATATTACGTTATTGATGTATATAAGGGTCCCACACAGACGGAGAACCAACTCGCCAGGAATGTTGTCAAATATTACCGCCGAGATGATAGGTAGGGTTAGGTTACGTTATATTACGTTATTGATGTGTATGATGGTTACACGGAGACGTAGTGCCCAACTCGCCAGGAATGTTGTCACATATTACCGCCGAGATGTTAGGTTGGGTTAGGTTAGGTTATATTACGTTATTGATGTGTATAAAGGTCCCACGCAGACTGAGAAGCCAACTCGCCAGGAATGTTGTCAAATATTACCGCCGAGATGTTAGGTTGGGTTAGGTTAGGTTATATTACGTTATTGATGTATATGAAGGTCAAACGGAGACGTAGAGGCCAACTCGCCATGAATCTTGTCAAATATTACGGCCGAGATGTTAGGTTGGGTTAGGTTAGGTTATATTACGTTATTGATGTATATAAAGGTCCCAGGGAGACGGAGAACCAACTCGCCAGGAATGTTGTCAAATATTGCCGCCGAGATTTTAGGTTGGATTAGGTTAGGTTATATTACGTTATTGATGTATATAAAGGTCCCACGGAGACGTAGAGGCCAACTCGCCAGGAATGTTGTCAAATGGTATCGCCGAGATGATAGGTTGGTTTAGGTTAGGTTATATTTCGTTATTGATGTATATGAAGGTCAAACGGAAACGTAGAGGCCAACTGGCCAGGATTGTTGTCAAATATTACCGCCGAAATGTTAGGTTGGGTTAGGTTTTGTTATATTACGTTCTTGATGTATATAAGGGTCCCACGCAGACGGAGAACCAACTCGCCAGGAATGTTGTCAAATATTACCGCCGAGATGTTAGGTTGGGTTAGGTTAGGTTATATTACGTTATTGATGTATATGAAGGTCAAACGGAGACGTAGAGGCCAACTCGCCATGAATCTTGTCAAATATTACCGCCGAGATGTTAGGTTGGGTTAGGTTAGGTTATATTACGTTATTGATGTGTATAAGGGTCCCACGGAGACGGAGAAGCCAGCTCGCCAGGAATGTTGTCAAATATTACCGCCGAGGTGTTAGGTTGGGTTAGGTTAGGTTATATTACGTTATTGATGTATATGAAGGTCAAACGGAGACGTAGAGGCCAACTCGCCATGAATCTTGTCAAATATTACCGCCGAGATGTTAGGTTGGGTTAGGTTAGGTTATATTACGTTATTGATGTGTATAAGGGTCCCACGGAGACGGAGAATCCAACTCGCCAGGAATGTTGTCAAATATTACCGCCGAGATGTTAGGTTGGGTTAGGTTAGGTTATATTACGTTATTGATGTATATGAAGGTCAAACGGAGACGTAGAGGCCAACTCGCCATGAATCTTGTCAAATATTACCGCCGAGATGTTAGGTTGGGTTAGGTTAGGTTATATTACGTTATTGATGTGTATAAGGGTCCCACGGAGACGGAGAAGCCAACTCGCCAGGAATGTTGTCAAATATTACCGCCGAGATGTTAGGTTAGGTTAGGTTAAGTTATATTACGTTAATGATGTATATAAAGGTCTCAGGGAGACGTAGATGCCAACTCGCCAGGAATGTTGTCTAATATTACCGCCGAGATGATAGGTTGGGTTAGGTTACGTTATATTACGTTACTGATGTATATGAGAGTTACACGGAGACGTAGAGGCCAACTGGCCAGGATTGTTGTCAAATATTACCGCCGAAATGTTAGGTTGGGTTAGGTTTTGTTATATTACGTTCTTGATGTATATAAGGGTCCCACGCAGACGGAGAACCAACTCGCCAGGAATGTTGTCAAATATTACCGCCGAGATGTTAGGTTGGGTTAGGTTAGGTTATATTACGTTATGGATGCATATGAAGGTCAAACGGAGACGTAGAGGCCAACTCGCCATGAATCTTGTCAAATATTACCGCCGAGATGTTAGGTTGGGTTAGGTTAGGTTATATTACGTTATTGATGTGTATAAGGGTCCCACGGAGACGGAGAAGCCAACTCGCCAGGAATGTTGTCAAATACTACCGCCGAGATGATAGGTTGGGTTAGGTTACGTTATATTACGTTATTGATGTGTATAAGGGTCCCACGGAGACGGGGAAGCCAAATCGCCAGGAATGTTGTCAAATATTACCGCCGAGATGTTAGGTTAGGTTAGGTTAAGTTATATTACGTTAATGATGTATATAAAGGTCTCAGGGAGACGTAGATGCCAACTCGCCAGGAATGTTGTCTAATATTACCGCCGAGATGTTAGGTTAGGTTAGGTTAAGTTATATTACGTTAATGATGTATATAAAGGTCTCAGGGAGACGTAGATGCCAACTCGCCAGGAATGTTGTCTAGTATCACCGCTGAGATGATAGGTTGGGTTAGGTTACGTTATATTACGTTATTGATGTATATGAGGGTTACACGGAGACGTAGAGGCCAACTGGCCAGGATTGTTGTCAAATATTACCGCCGAAATGTTAGGTTGGGTTAGGTTTTGTTATATTACGTTATTGATGTATATAAGGGTCCCACACAGACGGAGAACCAACTCGCCAGGAATGTTGTCAAATATTACCGCCGAGATGATAGGTAGGGTTAGGTTACGTTATATTACGTTATTGATGTGTATGATGGTTACACGGAGACGTAGTGCCCAACTCGCCAGGAATGTTGTCACATATTACCGCCGAGATGTTAGGTTGGGTTAGGTTAGGTTATATTACGTTATTGATGTGTATAAAGGTCCCACGCAGACTGAGAAGCCAACTCGCCAGGAATGTTGTCAAATATTACCGCCGAGATGTTAGGTTGGGTTAGGTTAGGTTATATTACGTTATTGATGTATATGAAGGTCAAACGGAGACGTAGAGGCCAACTCGCCATGAATCTTGTCAAATATTACGGCCGAGATGTTAGGTTGGGTTAGGTTAGGTTATATTACGTTATTGATGTATATAAAGGTCCCAGGGAGACGGAGAACCAACTCGCCAGGAATGTTGTCAAATATTGCCGCCGAGATTTTAGGTTGGATTAGGTTAGGTTATATTACGTTATTGATGTATATAAAGGTCCCACGGAGACGTAGAGGCCAACTCGCCAGGAATGTTGTCAAATGGTATCGCCGAGATGATAGGTTGGTTTAGGTTAGGTTATATTTCGTTATTGATGTATATGAAGGTCAAACGGAAACGTAGAGGCCAACTGGCCAGGATTGTTGTCAAATATTACCGCCGAAATGTTAGGTTGGGTTAGGTTTTGTTATATTACGTTCTTGATGTATATAAGGGTCCCACGCAGACGGAGAACCAACTCGCCAGGAATGTTGTCAAATATTACCGCCGAGATGTTAGGTTGGGTTAGGTTAGGTTATATTACGTTATTGATGTATATGAAGGTCAAACGGAGACGTAGAGGCCAACTCGCCATGAATCTTGTCAAATATTACCGCCGAGATGTTAGGTTGGGTTAGGTTAGGTTATATTACGTTATTGATATGTATAAGGGTCCCACGGAGACGGAGAAGCCAGCTCGCCAGGAATGTTGTCAAATATTACCGCCGAGGTGTTAGGTTGGGTTAGGTTAGGTTATATTACGTTATTGATGTATATGAAGGTCAAACGGAGACGTAGAGGCCAACTCGCCATGAATCTTGTCAAATATTACCGCCGAGATGTTAGGTTGGGTTAGGTTAGGTTATATTACGTTATTGATGTGTATAAGGGTCCCACGGAGACGGAGAATAGAACTCGCCAGGAATGTTGTCAAATATTACCGCCGAGATGTTAGGTTGGGTTAGGTTAGGTTATATTACGTTATTGATGTATATGAAGGTCAAACGGAGACGTAGAGGCCAACTCGCCATGAATCTTGTCAAATATTACCGCCGAGATGTTAGGTTGGGTTAGGTTAGGTTATATTACGTTATTGATGTGTATAAGGGTCCCACGGAGACGGAGAAGCCAACTCGCCAGGAATGTTGTCAAATATTACCGCCGAGATGATAGGTTGGGTTAGGTTACGTTATATTACGTTATTGATGTGTATAAGGGTCCCACGGAGACGGGGAAGCCAAATCGCCAGGAATGTTGTCAAATATTACCGCCGAGATGTTAGGTTAGGTTAGGTTAAGTTATATTACGTTAATGATGTATATAAAGGTCTCAGGGAGACGTAGATGCCAACTCGCCAGGAATGTTGTCTAATATTACCGCCGAGATGTTAGGTTAGGTTAGGTTAAGTTATATTACGTTAATGATGTATATAAAGGTCTCAGGGAGACGTAGATGCCAACTCGCCAGGAATGTTGTCTAGTATCACCGCTGAGATGATAGGTTGGGTTAGGTTACGTTATATTACGTTATTGATGTATATGAGGGTTACACGGAGACGTAGAGGCCAACTGGCCAGGATTGTTGTCAAATATTACCGCCGAAATGTTAGGTTGGGTTAGGTTTTGTTATATTACGTTATTGATGTATATAAGGGTCCCACACAGACGGAGAACCAACTCGCCAGGAATGTTGTCAAATATTACCGCCGAGATGATAGGTAGGTTTAGGTTACGTTATATTACGTTATTGATGTGTATGATGGTTACACGGAGACGTAGTGCCCAACTCGCCAGGAATGTTGTCACATATTACCGCCGAGATGTTAGGTTGGGTTAGGTTAGGTTATATTACGTTATTGATGTGTATAAAGGTCCCACGCAGACTGAGAAGCCAACTCGCCAGGAATGTTGTCAAATATTACCGCCGAGATGTTAGGTTGGGTTAGGTTAGGTTATATTACGTTATTGATGTATATGAAGGTCAAACGGAGACGTAGAGGCCAACTCGCCATGAATCTTGTCAAATATTACGGCCGAGATGTTAGGTTGGGTTAGGTTACGTTATATTACGTTATTGATGTGTATAAGGGTCCCACGGAGACGGGGAAGCCAAATCGCCAGGAATGTTGTCAAATATTACCGCCGAGATGTTAGGTTAGGTTAGGTTAAGTTATATTACGTTAATGATGTATATAAAGGTCTCAGGGAGACGTAGATGCCAACTCGCCAGGAATGTTGTCTAATATTACCGCCGAGATGTTAGGTTAGGTTAGGTTAGGTTATATTACGTTATTGATGTATATAAAGGTCCCAGGGAGACGGAGAACCAACTCGCCAGGAATGTTGTCAAATATTGCCGCCGAGATTTTAGGTTGGATTAGGTTAGGTTATATTACGTTATTGATGTATATAAAGGTCCCACGGAGACGTAGAGGCCAACTCGCCAGGAATGTTGTCAAATGGTATCGCCGAGATGATAGGTTGGTTTAGGTTAGGTTATATTTCGTTATTGATGTATATGAAGGTCAAACGGAAACGTAGAGGCCAACTGGCCAGGATTGTTGTCAAATATTACCGCCGAAATGTTAGGTTGGGTTAGGTTTTGTTATATTACGTTCTTGATGTATATAAGGGTCCCACGCAGACGGAGAACCAACTCGCCAGGAATGTTGTCAAATATTACCGCCGAGATGTTAGGTTGGGTTAGGTTAGGTTATATTACGTTATTGATGTATATGAAGGTCAAACGGAGACGTAGAGGCCAACTCGCCATGAATCTTGTCAAATATTACCGCCGAGATGTTAGGTTGGGTTAGGTTAGGTTATATTACGTTATTGATGTGTATAAGGGTCCCACGGAGACGGAGAAGCCAGCTCGCCAGGAATGTTGTCAAATATTACCGCCGAGGTGTTAGGTTGGGTTAGGTTAGGTTATATTACGTTATTGATGTATATGAAGGTCAAACGGAGACGTAGAGGCCAACTCGCCATGAATCTTGTCAAATATTACCGCCGAGATGTTAGGTTGGGTTAGGTTAGGTTATATTACGTTATTGATGTGTATAAGGGTCCCACGGAGACGGAGAATCCAACTCGCCAGGAATGTTGTCAAATATTACCGCCGAGATGTTAGGTTGGGTTAGGTTAGGTTATATTACGTTATTGATGTATATGAAGGTCAAACGGAGACGTAGAGGCCAACTCGCCATGAATCTTGTCAAATATTACCGCCGAGATGTTAGGTTGGGTTAGGTTAGGTTATATTACGTTATTGATGTGTATAAGGGTCCCACGGAGACGGAGAAGCCAACTCGCCAGGAATGTTGTCAAATATTACCGCCGAGATGTTAGGTTAGGTTAGGTTAAGTTATATTACGTTAATGATGTATATAAAGGTCTCAGGGAGACGTAGATGCCAACTCGCCAGGAATGTTGTCTAATATTACCGCCGAGATGATAGGTTGGGTTAGGTTACGTTATATTACGTTACTGATGTATATGAGAGTTACACGGAGACGTAGAGGCCAACTGGCCAGGATTGTTGTCAAATATTACCGCCGAAATGTTAGGTTGGGTTAGGTTTTGTTATATTACGTTCTTGATGTATATAAGGGTCCCACGCAGACGGAGAACCAACTCGCCAGGAATGTTGTCAAATATTACCGCCGAGATGTTAGGTTGGGTTAGGTTAGGTTATATTACGTTATGGATGTATATGAAGGTCAAACGGAGACGTAGAGGCCAACTCGCCATGAATCTTGTCAAATATTACCGCCGAGATGTTAGGTTGGGTTAGGTTAGGTTATATTACGTTATTGATGTGTATAAGGGTCCCACGGAGACGGAGAAGCCAACTCGCCAGGAATGTTGTCAAATATTACCGCCGAGATGATAGGTTGGGTTAGGTTACGTTATATTACGTTATTGATGTGTATAAGGGTCCCACGGAGACGGGGAAGCCAAATCGCCAGGAATGTTGTCAAATATTACCGCCGAGATGTTAGGTTAGGTTAGGTTAAGTTATATTACGTTAATGATGTATATAAAGGTCTCAGGGAGACGTAGATGCCAACTCGCCAGGAATGTTGTCTAATATTACCGCCGAGATGTTAGGTTAGGTTAGGTTAAGTTATATTACGTTAATGATGTATATAAAGGTCTCAGGGAGACGTAGATGCCAACTCGCCAGGAATGTTGTCTAGTATCACCGCTGAGATGATAGGTTGGGTTAGGTTACGTTATATTACGTTATTGATGTATATGAGGGTTACACGGAGACGTAGAGGCCAACTGGCCAGGATTGTTGTCAAATATTACCGCCGAAATGTTAGGTTGGGTTAGGTTTTGTTATATTACGTTATTGATGTATATAAGGGTCCCACACAGACGGAGAACCAACTCGCCAGGAATGTTGTCAAATATTACCGCCGAGATGATAGGTAGGGTTAGGTTACGTTATATTACGTTATTGATGTGTATGATGGTTACACGGAGACGTAGTGCCCAACTCGCCAGGAATGTTGTCACATATTACCGCCGAGATGTTAGGTTGGGTTAGGTTAGGTTATATTACGTTATTGATGTGTATAAAGGTCCCACGCAGACTGAGAAGCCAACTCGCCAGGAATGTTGTCAAATATTACCGCCGAGATGTTAGGTTGGGTTAGGTTAGGTTATATTACGTTATTGATGTATATGAAGGTCAAACGGAGACGTAGAGGCCAACTCGCCATGAATCTTGTCAAATATTACGGCCGAGATGTTAGGTTGGGTTAGGTTAGGTTATATTACGTTATTGATGTATATAAAGGTCCCAGGGAGACGGAGAACCAACTCGCCAGGAATGTTGTCAAATATTGCCGCCGAGATTTTAGGTTGGATTAGGTTAGGTTATATTACGTTATTGATGTATATAAAGGTCCCACGGAGACGTAGAGGCCAACTCGCCAGGAATGTTGTCAAATGGTATCGCCGAGATGATAGGTTGGTTTAGGTTAGGTTATATTTCGTTATTGATGTATATGAAGGTCAAACGGAAACGTAGAGGCCAACTGGCCAGGATTGTTGTCAAATATTACCGCCGAAATGTTAGGTTGGGTTAGGTTTTGTTATATTACGTTCTTGATGTATATAAGGGTCCCACGCAGACGGAGAACCAACTCGCCAGGAATGTTGTCAAATATTACCGCCGAGATGTTAGGTTGGGTTAGGTTAGGTTATATTACGTTATTGATGTATATGAAGGTCAAACGGAGACGTAGAGGCCAACTCGCCATGAATCTTGTCAAATATTACCGCCGAGATGTTAGGTTGGGTTAGGTTAGGTTATATTACGTTATTGATATGTATAAGGGTCCCACGGAGACGGAGAAGCCAGCTCGCCAGGAATGTTGTCAAATATTACCGCCGAGGTGTTAGGTTGGGTTAGGTTAGGTTATATTACGTTATTGATGTATATGAAGGTCAAACGGAGACGTAGAGGCCAACTCGCCATGAATCTTGTCAAATATTACCGCCGAGATGTTAGGTTGGGTTAGGTTAGGTTATATTACGTTATTGATGTGTATAAGGGTCCCACGGAGACGGAGAAGCCAACTCGCCAGGAATGTTGTCAAATATTACCGCCGAGATGTTAGGTTAGGTTAGGTTAAGTTATATTACGTTAATGATGTATATAAAGGTCTCAGGGAGACGTAGATGCCAACTCGCCAGGAATGTTGTCTAATATTACCGCCGAGATGATAGGTTGGGTTAGGTTACGTTATATTACGTTACTGATGTATATGAGAGTTACACGGAGACGTAGAGGCCAACTGGCCAGGATTGTTGTCAAATATTACCGCCGAAATGTTAGGTTGGGTTAGGTTTTGTTATATTACGTTCTTGATGTATATAAGGGTCCCACGCAGACGGAGAACCAACTCGCCAGGAATGTTGTCAAATATTACCGCCGAGATGTTAGGTTGGGTTAGGTTAGGTTATATTACGTTATGGATGTATATGAAGGTCAAACGGAGACGTAGAGGCCAACTCGCCATGAATCTTGTCAAATATTACCGCCGAGATGTTAGGTTGGGTTAGGTTAGGTTATATTACGTTATTGATGTGTATAAGGGTCCCACGGAGACGGAGAAGCCAACTCGCCAGGAATGTTGTCAAATATTACCGCCGAGATGATAGGTTGGGTTAGGTTACGTTATATTACGTTATTGATGTGTATAAGGGTCCCACGGAGACGGGGAAGCCAAATCGCCAGGAATGTTGTCAAATATTACCGCCGAGATGTTAGGTTAGGTTAGGTTAAGTTATATTACGTTAATGATGTATATAAAGGTCTCAGGGAGACGTAGATGCCAACTCGCCAGGAATGTTGTCTAATATTACCGCCGAGATGTTAGGTTAGGTTAGGTTAAGTTATATTACGTTAATGATGTATATAAAGGTCTCAGGGAGACGTAGATGCCAACTCGCCAGGAATGTTGTCTAGTATCACCGCTGAGATGATAGGTTGGGTTAGGTTACGTTATATTACGTTATTGATGTATATGAGGGTTACACGGAGACGTAGAGGCCAACTGGCCAGGATTGTTGTCAAATATTACCGCCGAAATGTTAGGTTGGGTTAGGTTTTGTTATATTACGTTATTGATGTATATAAGGGTCCCACACAGACGGAGAACCAACTCGCCAGGAATGTTGTCAAATATTACCGCCGAGATGATAGGTAGGGTTAGGTTACGTTATATTACGTTATTGATGTGTATGATGGTTACACGGAGACGTAGTGCCCAACTCGCCAGGAATGTTGTCACATATTACCGCCGAGATGTTAGGTTGGGTTAGGTTAGGTTATATTACGTTATTGATGTGTATAAAGGTCCCACGCAGACTGAGAAGCCAACTCGCCAGGAATGTTGTCAAATATTACCGCCGAGATGTTAGGTTGGGTTAGGTTAGGTTATATTACGTTATTGATGTATATGAAGGTCAAACGGAGACGTAGAGGCCAACTCGCCATGAATCTTGTCAAATATTACGGCCGAGATGTTAGGTTGGGTTAGGTTAGGTTATATTACGTTATTGATGTATATAAAGGTCCCAGGGAGACGGAGAACCAACTCGCCAGGAATGTTGTCAAATATTGCCGCCGAGATTTTAGGTTGGATTAGGTTAGGTTATATTACGTTATTGGTGTATATAAAGGTCCCACGGAGACGTAGAGGCCAACTCGCCAGGAATGTTGTCAAATGGTATCGCCGAGATGATAGGTTGGTTTAGGTTAGGTTATATTTCGTTATTGATGTATATGAAGGTCAAACGGAAACGTAGAGGCCAACTGGCCAGGATTGTTGTCAAATATTACCGCCGAAATGTTAGGTTGGGTTAGGTTTTGTTATATTACGTTCTTGATGTATATAAGGGTCCCACGCAGACGGAGAACCAACTCGCCAGGAATGTTGTCAAATATTACCGCCGAGATGTTAGGTTGGGTTAGGTTAGGTTATATTACGTTATTGATGTATATGAAGGTCAAACGGAGACGTAGAGGCCAACTCGCCATGAATCTTGTCAAATATTACCGCCGAGATGTTAGGTTGGGTTAGGTTAGGTTATATTACGTTATTGATGTGTATAAGGGTCCCACGGAGACGGAGAAGCCAGCTCGCCAGGAATGTTGTCAAATATTACCGCCGAGGTGTTAGGTTGGGTTAGGTTAGGTTATATTACGTTATTGATGTATATGAAGGTCAAACGGAGACGTAGAGGCCAACTCGCCATGAATCTTGTCAAATATTACCGCCGAGATGTTAGGTTGGGTTAGGTTAGGTTATATTACGTTATTGATGTGTATAAGGGTCCCACGGAGACGGAGAATCCAACTCGCCAGGAATGTTGTCAAATATTACCGCCGAGATGTTAGGTTGGGTTAGGTTAGGTTATATTACGTTATTGATGTATATGAAGGTCAAACGGAGACGTAGAGGCCAACTCGCCATGAATCTTGTCAAATATTACCGCCGAGATGTTAGGTTGGGTTAGGTTAGGTTATATTACGTTATTGATGTGTATAAGGGTCCCACGGAGACGGAGAAGCCAACTCGCCAGGAATGTTGTCAAATATTACCGCCGAGATGTTAGGTTAGGTTAGGTTAAGTTATATTACGTTAATGATGTATATAAAGGTCTCAGGGAGACGTAGATGCCAACTCGCCAGGAATGTTGTCTAATATTACCGCCGAGATGATAGGTTGGGTTAGGTTACGTTATATTACGTTACTGATGTATATGAGAGTTACACGGAGACGTAGAGGCCAACTGGCCAGGATTGTTGTCAAATATTACCGCCGAAATGTTAGGTTGGGTTAGGTTTTGTTATATTACGTTCTTGATGTATATAAGGGTCCCACGCAGACGGAGAACCAACTCGCCAGGAATGTTGTCAAATATTACCGCCGAGATGTTAGGTTGGGTTAGGTTAGGTTATATTACGTTATGGATGTATATGAAGGTCAAACGGAGACGTAGAGGCCAACTCGCCATGAATCTTGTCAAATATTACCGCCGAGATGTTAGGTTGGGTTAGGTTAGGTTATATTACGTTATTGATGTGTATAAGGGTCCCACGGAGACGGAGAAGCCAACTCGCCAGGAATGTTGTCAAATATTACCGCCGAGATGATAGGTTGGGTTAGGTTACGTTATATTACGTTATTGATGTGTATAAGGGTCCCACGGAGACGGGGAAGCCAAATCGCCAGGAATGTTGTCAAATATTACCGCCGAGATGTTAGGTTAGGTTAGGTTAAGTTATATTACGTTAATGATGTATATAAAGGTCTCAGGGAGACGTAGATGCCAACTCGCCAGGAATGTTGTCTAATATTACCGCCGAGATGTTAGGTTAGGTTAGGTTAAGTTATATTACGTTAATGATGTATATAAAGGTCTCAGGGAGACGTAGATGCCAACTCGCCAGGAATGTTGTCTAGTATCACCGCTGAGATGATAGGTTGGGTTAGGTTACGTTATATTACGTTATTGATGTATATGAGGGTTACACGGAGACGTAGAGGCCAACTGGCCAGGATTGTTGTCAAATATTACCGCCGAAATGTTAGGTTGGGTTAGGTTTTGTTATATTACGTTATTGATGTATATAAGGGTCCCACACAGACGGAGAACCAACTCGCCAGGAATGTTGTCAAATATTACCGCCGAGATGATAGGTAGGGTTAGGTTACGTTATATTACGTTATTGATGTGTATGATGGTTACACGGAGACGTAGTGCCCAACTCGCCAGGAATGTTGTCACATATTACCGCCGAGATGTTAGGTTGGGTTAGGTTAGGTTATATTACGTTATTGATGTGTATAAAGGTCCCACGCAGACTGAGAAGCCAACTCGCCAGGAATGTTGTCAAATATTACCGCCGAGATGTTAGGTTGGGTTAGGTTAGGTTATATTACGTTATTGATGTATATGAAGGTCAAACGGAGACGTAGAGGCCAACTCGCCATGAATCTTGTCAAATATTACGGCCGAGATGTTAGGTTGGGTTAGGTTAGGTTATATTACGTTATTGATGTATATAAAGGTCCCAGGGAGACGGAGAACCAACTCGCCAGGAATGTTGTCAAATATTGCCGCCGAGATTTTAGGTTGGATTAGGTTAGGTTATATTACGTTATTGATGTATATAAAGGTCCCACGGAGACGTAGAGGCCAACTCGCCAGGAATGTTGTCAAATGGTATCGCCGAGATGATAGGTTGGTTTAGGTTAGGTTATATTTCGTTATTGATGTATATGAAGGTCAAACGGAAACGTAGAGGCCAACTGGCCAGGATTGTTGTCAAATATTACCGCCGAAATGTTAGGTTGGGTTAGGTTTTGTTATATTACGTTCTTGATGTATATAAGGGTCCCACGCAGACGGAGAACCAACTCGCCAGGAATGTTGTCAAATATTACCGCCGAGATGTTAGGTTGGGTTAGGTTAGGTTATATTACGTTATTGATGTATATGAAGGTCAAACGGAGACGTAGAGGCCAACTCGCCATGAATCTTGTCAAATATTACCGCCGAGATGTTAGGTTGGGTTAGGTTAGGTTATATTACGTTATTGATGTGTATAAGGGTCCCACGGAGACGGAGAAGCCAGCTCGCCAGGAATGTTGTCAAATATTACCGCCGAGGTGTTAGGTTGGGTTAGGTTAGGTTATATTACGTTATTGATGTATATGAAGGTCAAACGGAGACGTAGAGGCCAACTCGCCATGAATCTTGTCAAATATTACCGCCGAGATGTTAGGTTGGGTTAGGTTAGGTTATATTACGTTATTGATGTGTATAAGGGTCCCACGGAGACGGAGAATCCAACTCGCCAGGAATGTTGTCAAATATTACCGCCGAGATGTTAGGTTGGGTTAGGTTAGGTTATATTACGTTATTGATGTATATGAAGGTCAAACGGAGACGTAGAGGCCAACTCGCCATGAATCTTGTCAAATATTACCGCCGAGATGTTAGGTTGGGTTAGGTTAGGTTATATTACGTTATTGATGTGTATAAGGGTCCCACGGAGACGGAGAAGCCAACTCGCCAGGAATGTTGTCAAATATTACCGCCGAGATGTTAGGTTAGGTTAGGTTAAGTTATATTACGTTAATGATGTATATAAAGGTCTCAGGGAGACGTAGATGCCAACTCGCCAGGAATGTTGTCTAATATTACCGCCGAGATGATAGGTTGGGTTAGGTTACGTTATATTACGTTACTGATGTATATGAGAGTTACACGGAGACGTAGAGGCCAACTGGCCAGGATTGTTGTCAAATATTACCGCCGAAATGTTAGGTTGGGTTAGGTTTTGTTATATTACGTTCTTGATGTATATAAGGGTCCCACGCAGACGGAGAACCAACTCGCCAGGAATGTTGTCAAATATTACCGCCGAGATGTTAGGTTGGGTTAGGTTAGGTTATATTACGTTATTGATGTATATGAAGGTCAAACGGAGACGTAAAGGCCAACTCGCCATGAATCTTGTCAAATATTACCGCCGAGATGTTAGGTTGGGTTAGGTTAGGTTATATTACGTTATTGATGTATATGAAGGTCAAACGGAGACGTAGAGGCCAACTCGCCATGAATCTTGTCAAATATTACCGCCGAGATGTTAGGTTGGGTTAGGTTAGGTTATATTACGTTATTGATGTGTAAAAGGGTCCCACGGAGACGGAGAAGCCAACTCGCCAGGAATGTTGTCAAATATTACCGCCGAGATGTTAGGTTAGGTTAGGTTAAGTTATATTACGTTAATGATGTATATAAAGGTCTCAGGGAGACGTAGATGCCAACTCGCCAGGAATATTGTCTAATATTACCGCCGAGATGATAGGTTGGGTTAGGTTACGTTATATTACGTTATTGATGTATATGAGAGTTACACGGAGACGTAGAGGCCAACTGGCCAGGATTGTTGTCAAATATTACCGCCGAAATGTTAGGTTGGGTTAGGTTTTGTTATATTACGTTCTTGATGTATATAAGGGTCCCACGCAGACGGAGAACCAACTCGCCAGGAATGTTGTCAAATATTACCGCCGAGATGTTAGGTTAGGTTAGGTTAGGTTATATTACGTTATTGATGTATATGAAGGTCAAACGGAGACGTAGAGGCCAACTCGCCATGAATCTTGTCAAATATTACCGCCGAGATGTTAGGTTGGGTTAGGTTAGGTTATATTACGTTATTGATGTGTATAAGGGTCCCACGCAGACGGAGAAGCCAACTCGCCAGGAATGTTGTCAAATATTAGGGCCGAGATGTTAGGTTGGGTTAGGTTAGGTTATATTACGTTATTGATGTATATAAAGGTCCCAGGGAGACGGAGAAGCCAACTCGCCAGGAATGTTGTCAAATATTGCCGCCGAGATTTTAGGTTGGGTTAGGTTAGGTTATATTACGTTATTGATGTATATAAAGGTCCCACGGAGACGTAGAGGCCAACTCGCCAGGAATGTTGTCAAATGGTATCGCCGAGATACTAGGTTGGTTTAGGTTAGGTTATATTTCGTTATTGATGTATATAAAGGTCAAACGGAAACGTAGAGGCCAACTCGCCAGGAATGTTGTCAAATATTACCGCCGAGATGTTAGGTTGGGTTAGGTTAGGTTATATTACGTTATTGATGTGTATAAAGGTCCCACGCAGACGGAGAAGCCAACTCGCCAGGAATGTTGTCAAATATTACCGCCGAGATGTTAGGTTGGGTTAGGTTAGGTTATATTACGTTATTGATGTATATGAAGGTCAAACGGAGACGTAGAGGCCAACTCGCCATGAATCTTGTCAAATATTACCGCCGAGATGTTAGGTTGGGTTAGGTTAGGTTATATTACGTTATTGATGTGTATAAGGGTCCCACGGAGACGGAGAATCCAACTCGCCAGGAATGTTGTCAAATATTACCGCCGAGATGTTAGGTTGGGTTAGGTTAGGTTATATTACGTTATTGATGTATATGAAGGTCAAACGGAGACGTAGAGGCCAACTCGCCATGAATCTTGTCAAATATTACCGCCGAGATGTTAGGTTGGGTTAGGTTAGGTTATATTACGTTATTGATGTGTATAAGGGTCCCACGGAGACGGAGAAGCCAACTCGCCAGGAATGTTGTCAAATATTACCGCCGAGATGTTAGGTTAGGTTAGGTTAAGTTATATTACGTTAATGATGTATATGAGAGTTACACGGAGACGTAGAGGCCAACTGTCCAGGATTGTTGTCAAATATTACCGCCGAAATGTTAGGTTGGGTTAGGTTTTGTTATATTACGTTCTTGATGTATATAAGGGTCCCACGCAGACGGAGAACCAACTCGCCAGGAATGTTGTCAAATATTACCGCCGAGATGTTAGGTTGGGTTAGGTTAGGTTATATTACGTTATGGATGTATATGAAGGTCAAACGGAGACGTAGAGGCCAACTCGCCATGAATCTTGTCAAATATTACCGCCGAGATGTTAGGTTGGGTTAGGTTAGGTTATATTACGTTATTGATGTGTATAAGGGTCCCACGCAGACGGAGAAGCCAACTCGCCAGGAATGTTGTCAAATATTAGGGCCGAGATGATAGGTTGGGTTAGGTTAGGTTATATTACGTTATTGATGTATATAAAGGTCCCAGGGAGACGGAGAAGCCAACTCGCCAGGAATGTTGTCAAATATTGCCGCCGAGATTTTAGGTTGGGTTAGGTTAGGTTATATTACGTTATTGATGTATATAAAGGTCCCACGGAGACGTAGAGGCCACCTCGCCAGGAATGTTGTCAAATGGTATCGCCGAGATGATAGGTTGGTTTAGGTTAGGTTATATTTCGTTATTGATGTATATAAAGGTCAAACGGAAACGTAGAGGCCAACTCGCCAGGAATGTTGTCAAATATTACCGCCGATATGTTAGGTTGGGTTAGGTTAGGTTATATTACGTTATTGATGTGTATAAAGGTCCCACGCAGACGGAGAAGCCAACTCGCCAGGAATGTTGTCAAATATTACCGCCGAGATGTTAGGTTGGGTTAGGTTAGGTTATATTACGTTATTGATGTATATGAAGGTCAAACGGAGACGTAGAGGCCAACTCGCCATGAATCTTGTCAAATATTACCGCCGAGATGTTAGGTTGGGTTAGGTTAGGTTATATTACGTTATTGATGTGTATAAGGGTCCCACGGAGACGGAGAATCCAACTCGCCAGGAATGTTGTCAAATATTACCGCCGAGATGTTAGGTTGGGTTAGGTTAGGTTATATTACGTTATTGATGTATATGAAGGTCAAACGGAGACGTAGAGGCCAACTCGCCATGAATCTTGTCAAATATTACCGCCGAGATGTTAGGTTGGGTTAGGTTAGGTTATATTACGTTATTGATGTGTATAAGGGTCCCACGGAGACGGAGAAGCCAACTCGCCAGGAATGTTGTCAAATATTACCGCCGAGATGATAGGTTGGGTTAGGTTACGTTATATTACGTTATTGATGTGTATAAGGGTCCCACGGAGACGGAGAAGCCAACTCGCCAGGAATGTTGTCAAATATTACCGCCGAGATGTTAGGTTAGGTTAGGTTAAGTTATATTACGTTAATGATGTATATAAAGGTCTCAGGGAGACGTAGATGCCAATTCGCCAGGAATGTTGTCTAATATTACCGCCGAGATGATAGGTTGGGTTAGGTTACGTTATATTACGTTATTGATGTATATGAGGGTTACACGGAGACGTAGAGGCCAACTGGCCAGGATTGTTGTCAAATATTACCGCCGAAATGTTAGGTTGGGTTAGGTTTTGTTATATTACGTTCTTGATGTATATAAGGGTCCCACGCAGACGGAGAACCGACTCGCCAGGAATGTTGTCAAATATTACCGCCGAGATGTTAGGTTGGGTTAGGTTAGGTTATATTTCGTTATTGATGTATATAAAGGTCCCAGGGAGACGTAAATGCCAACTCGCCAGGAATGTTGTCAAATATTGCCGCCGAGATGCTAGGTTGGGTTAGGTTAGGTTATATTACGTTATTGATGTATATAAAGGTCCCACGGAGACGTAGATGCCAACTCGCCAGGAATGTTGTCAAATATTATCGCCGAGATGATAGGTTGGTTTAGGTTAGGTTATATTTCGTTATTGATGTATATGAAGGTCCGACGGAGATGTATAGGCCAACTCGCCAGGAATGTTGTCAAATATTACCGCCGAGATGATAGGTTGGGTTAGGTCAGGTTATATTACGTTATTAATGTATATGAAGGTCAAACGGAGACGTAGAAGCCAACTCGCCAGGAATGTTGTCAAATACTACCGCCGAGATGTTAGGTTGGGTTAGGTTAGGTTATAGTACGTTATTGATGAATATAAAAGTTCCACGGTGACGTAGAGACCAACAAGACTGGAATGTGGTCAAATATTACCGCCGAGATGTTAGATTGGGTTAGGTTAGGTTATATTACGTTATTGATGTATATGAAGGTGAAACGGAGACGTATGGGCCAACTCGCCAGGAATGTTGTCAAATATTATCGCCGAGATGTTAGGTTGGGTTAGGTTAGGTTATATTACGTTATTGATGTGTATAAAGGTCCCACGCAGACGGAGAAGCCAACTCGCCAGGAATGTTGTCAAATATTACCGCCGAGATGTTAGGTTAAGTTAGGTTAAGTTATATTACGTTAATGATGTATATAAAGGTCTCAGGGACACGTAGATGCCAACTCGCCAGGAATGTTGTCTAATATTACCGCCGAGATGATAGGTTGGGTTTGGTTACGTTATATTACGTTATTGATGTATATGAGGGTTACACGGAGAGGTAGAGGCCAACTGGCCAGGATTGTTGTCAAATATTACCGCCGAAATGTTAGGTTGGGTTAGGTTTTGTTATATTACGTTCTTGATGTATATAATGGTCCCACGCAGACGGAGAACCGACTCGCAAGGAATGTTGTCAAATATTACCGCCGAGATGTTAGGTTGGGTTAGGTTAGGTTATATTTCGTTATTGTTGTATATAAAGGTCCCAGGGAGACGTAAATGCCAACTCGCAAGGAATGTTGTCAAATATTACCGCCGAGATGTTAGGTTAGGTTAGGTTAAGTTATATTACGTTATTGATGTGTATAAAGGTCCCACGCAGACGGAGAAGCCAACTCGCCAGGAATGTTGTCAAATATTACCGCCGAGATGTTAGGTTGGGTTAGGTTAGGTTATATTACGTTATTGATGTATATGAAGGTCAAACGGAGACGTAGAGGCCAACTCGCCATGAATCTTGTCAAATATTACCGCCGAGATGTTAGGTTGGGTTAGGTTAGGTTATATTACGTTATTGATGTGTATAAGGGTCCCACGGAGACGGAGAATCCAACTCGCCAGGAATGTTGTCAAATATTACCGCCGAGATGTTAGGTTGGGTTAGGTTAGGTTATATTACGTTATTGATGTATATGAAGGTCAAACGGAGACGTAGGGGCCAACTCGCCAGGAATGTTGTCAAATACTACCGCCGAGATGTTAGGTTGGGTTAGGTTAGGTTATATTACGTTATTGATGTATATAAAAGTTCCACGGTGACGTAGAGGCCAACAAGACTGGAATGTGGTCAAATATTACCGCCGAGATGTTAGATTGGGTTAGGTTAGGTTATATTACGTTATTGATGTATATGAAGGTGAAACGGAGACGTATGGGCCAACTCGCCAGGAATGTTGTCAAATATTATCGCCGAGATGATAGGTTGGTTTAGGTTAGGTTATATTTCATTCTTGATGTATATGAAGGTCAAACGGAGTCGTAAAGGCCAACTCGCCACGAATGTTGTCAAGTATTACCGCCGAGATGTTAGGTAGGGTTAGGTTACGTTATATTACGTTATTGATGTATATAAAGGTCTCAGGGAGACGTAGATGCCAACTCGCCAGGAATGTTGTCTAATATTACCGCCGAGATGATAGGTTGGGTTAGGTTACGTTATATTACGTTATTGATGTATATGAGGGTTACACGGAGACGTAGAGGCCAACTGGCCAGGATTGTTGTCAAATATTACCGCCGAAATGTTAGGTTGGGTTAGGTTTTGTTATATTACGTTCTTGATGTATATAAGGGTCCCACGCAGACGGAGAACCGACTCGCCAGGAATGTTGTCAAATATTACCGCCGAGATGTTAGGTTGGGTTAGGTTAGGTTATATTTCGTTATTGATGTATATAAAGGTCCCAGCGAGACGTAAATGCCAACTCGCCAGGAATGTTGTCAAATATTACCGCCGAGATGTTAGGTTAAATTAGGTTAAGTTATATTACGTTATTGATGTGTATAAAGGTCCCACGCAGACGGAGATGCCAACTCGCCAGGAATGTTGTCAAATATTACCGCCGAGATGTTAGGTTGGGTTAGGTTAGGTTATATTACGTTATTGATGTATATGAAGGTCAAACGGAGACGTAGAGGCCAACTCGCCATGAATCTTGTCAAATATTACCGCCGAGATGTTAGGTTGGGTTAGGTTAGGTTATATTACGTTATTGATGTGTATAAGGGTCCCACGGAGACGGAGAATCCAACTCGCCAGGAATGTTGTCAAATATTGCCGCCGAGATTTTAGGTTGGATTAGGTTAGGTTATATTACGTTATTGATGTATATAGAGGTCCCACGGAGACGTAGAGGCCAACAAGCCAGGAATGAGTTCAAACGTTACCGCCGAGATGTTTGGTTGGGTTAGGTTAGGTTATATTACGTTATTGATGTATATAAAGTTCTCACGGTGACGTAGAGGCCATCAAGACTGGAATGTGGTCAAATATTACCCCCGAGATGTTAGATTGGGATAGCTTAGGTTATATTACGTTATTGATGTATATGAAGGTGAAACGGAGACGTATGGGCCAACTCGCCAGGAATGTTGCCAAATATTATCGCCGAGATGATAGGTTGGTTTAGGTTAGGTTATATTTCGTTCTTGATGTATATGAAGGTCAAACGGAGTCGTAAAGGCCAACTCGCCACGAATGTTGTCAAATATTACCGCCGAGATGATAAGTTGGCTTAGGTTACGTTATATTACGTTATTGATGTATATGATGGTTACACGGAGACGTAGAGAATAACTCGCCAGGAATGTTGTCAAATATTACCCCCGACATGTTAGGTTGGGTTAGGTTAGGGTATATTACGTTATTGATATATATGACGGTCAAACGGAGACGTATAGGCCAACTCGCCAGGAATGTTGTCAAATATTACCGCCGAGATGTTAGGTTGGGTTAGGTTAGGTTATATTACGTTATTGATGTATATAGAGGTCCCACGCAGACGGAGAAGCCAACTCGCCAGGAATGTTGTCAAATATTACCGCCGAGATGTTAGGTTGGGTTAGGTTAGGTTATATTACGTTATTGATGTATATGAAGGTCAAACGGAGACGTAGAGGCCAACTCGCCATGAATCTTGTCAAATATTACCGCCGAGATGTTAGGTTGGGTTAGGTTAGGTTATATTACGTTATTGATGTGTATAAGGGTCCCACGGAGACGGAGAATCCAACTCGCCAGGAATGTTGTCAAATATTACCGCCGAGATGTTAGGTTGGGTTAGGTTAGGTTATATTACGTTATTGATGTATATGAAGGTCAAACGGAGACGTAGGGGCCAACTCGCCAGGAATGTTGTCAAATACTACCGCCGAGATGTTAGGTTGGGTTAGGTTAGGTTATATTACGTTATTGATGTATATAAAAGTTCCACGGTGACGTAGAGGCCAACAAGACTGGAATGTGGTCAAATATTACCGCCGAGATGTTAGATTGGGTTAGGTTAGGTTATATTACGTTATTGATGTATATGAAGGTGAAACGGAGACGTATGGGCCAACTCGCCAGGAATGTTGTCAAATATTATCGCCGAGATGATAGGTTGGTTTAGGTTAGGTTATATTTCATTCTTGATGTATATGAAGGTCAAACGGAGTCGTAAAGGCCAACTCGCCACGAATGTTGTCAAATATTACCGCCGAGATGTTAGGTAGGGTTAGGTTACGTTATATTACGTTATTGATGTATATAAAGGTCTCAGGGAGACGTAGATGCCAACTCGCCAGGAATGTTGTCTAATATTACCGCCGAGATGATAGGTTGGGTTAGGTTACGTTATATTACGTTATTGATGTATATGAGGGTTACACGGAGACGTAGAGGCCAACTGGCCAGGATTGTTGTCAAATATTACCGCCGAAATGTTAGGTTGGGTTAGGTTTTGTTATATTACGTTCTTGATGTATATAAGGGTCCCACGCAGACGGAGAACCGACTCGCCAGGAATGTTGTCAAATATTACCGCCGAGATGTTAGGTTGGGTTAGGTTAGGTTATATTTCGTTATTGATGTATATAAAGGTCCCAGCGAGACGTAAATGCCAACTCGCCAGGAATGTTGTCAAATATTACCGCCGAGATGTTAGGTTAAATTAGGTTAAGTTATATTACGTTATTGATGTGTATAAAGGTCCCACGCAGACGGAGATGCCAACTCGCCAGGAATGTTGTCAAATATTACCGCCGAGATGTTAGGTTGGGTTAGGTTAGGTTATATTACGTTATTGATGTATATGAAGGTCAAACGGAGACGTAGAGGCCAACTCGCC
Source organism: Xylocopa violacea (assembly GCA_963969225.1). Taxonomy (NCBI): domain Eukaryota; kingdom Metazoa; phylum Arthropoda; class Insecta; order Hymenoptera; family Apidae; genus Xylocopa; species Xylocopa violacea. The sequence goes on along the minus strand of CAXAJV010000733.1, from coordinate 284,561 downwards.
ATGAATCTTGTCAAATATTACCGCCGAGATGTTAGGTTGGGTTAGGTTAGGTTATATTACGTTATTGATGTGTATAAGGGTCCCACGGAGACGGAGAATCCAACTCGCCAGGAATGTTGTCAAATATTGCCGCCGAGATTTTAGGTTGGATTAGGTTAGGTTATATTACGTTATTGATGTATATAGAGGTCCCACGGAGACGTAGAGGCCAACAAGCCAGGAATGAGTTCAAACGTTACCGCCGAGATGTTTGGTTGGGTTAGGTTAGGTTATATTACGTTATTGATGTATATAAAGTTCTCACGGTGACGTAGAGGCCATCAAGACTGGAATGTGGTCAAATATTACCCCCGAGATGTTAGATTGGGATAGCTTAGGTTATATTACGTTATTGATGTATATGAAGGTGAAACGGAGACGTATGGGCCAACTCGCCAGGAATGTTGCCAAATATTATCGCCGAGATGATAGGTTGGTTTAGGTTAGGTTATATTTCGTTCTTGATGTATATGAAGGTCAAACGGAGTCGTAAAGGCCAACTCGCCACGAATGTTGTCAAATATTACCGCCGAGATGATAAGTTGGCTTAGGTTACGTTATATTACGTTATTGATGTATATGATGGTTACACGGAGACGTAGAGACTAACTCGCCAGGAATGTTGTCAAATATTACCCCCGACATGTTAGGTTGGGTTAGGTTAGGGTATATTACGTTATTGATATATATGACGGTCAAACGGAGACGTATAGGCCAACTCGCCAGGAATGTTGTCAAATATTACCGCCGAGATGTTAGGTTGGGTTAGGTTAGGTTATATTACGTTATTGATGTATATAGAGGTCCCACGCAGACGGAGAAGCCAACTCGCCAGGAATGTTGTCAAATATTACCGCCGAGATGTTAGGTTGGGTTAGGTTAGGTTATATTACGTTATTGATGTATATGAAGGTCAAACGGAGACGTAGAGGCCAACTCGCCATGAATCTTGTCAAATATTACCGCCGAGATGTTAGGTTGGGTTAGGTTAGGTTATATTACGTTATTGATGTGTATAAGGGTCCCACGGAGACGGAGAATCCAACTCGCCAGGAATGTTGTCAAATATTACCGCCGAGATGTTAGGTTGGGTTAGGTTAGGTTATATTACGTTATTGATGTATATGAAGGTCAAACGGAGACGTAGAGGCCAACTCGCCATGAATCTTGTCAAATATTACCGCCGAGATGTTAGGTTGGGTTAGGTTAGGTTATATTACGTTATTGATGTGTATAAGGGTCCCACGGAGACGGAGAAGCCAACTCGCCAGGAATGTTGTCAAATATTACCGCCGAGATGTTAGGTTAGGTTAGGTTAAGTTATATTACGTTAATGATGTATATAAAGGTCTCAGGGAGACGTAGATGCCAACTCGCCAGGAATGTTGTCTAATATTACCGCCGAGATGATAGGTTGGGTTAGGTTACGTTATATTACGTTACTGATGTATATGAGAGTTACACGGAGACGTAGAGGCCAACTGGCCAGGATTGTTGTCAAATATTACCGCCGAAATGTTAGGTTGGGTTAGGTTAGGATATATTACGTTATGGATGTATATGAAGGTCAAACGGAGACGTAGAGGCCAACTCGCCATGAATCTTGTCAAATATTACCGCCGAGATGTTAGGTTGGGTTAGGTTAGGTTATATTACGTTATTGATGTGTATAAGGGTCCCACGGAGACGGAGAAGCCAACTCGCCAGGAATGTTGTCAAATATTACCGCCGAGATGATAGGTTGGGTTAGGTTACGTTATATTACGTTATTGATGTGTATAAGGGTCCCACGGAGACGGGGAAGCCAAATCGCCAGGAATGTTGTCAAATATTACCGCCGAGATGTTAGGTTAGGTTAGGTTAAGTTATATTACGTTAATGATGTATATAAAGGTCTCAGGGAGACGTAGATGCCAACTCGCCAGGAATGTTGTCTAATATTACCGCCGAGATGTTAGGTTAGGTTAGGTTAAGTTATATTACGTTAATGATGTATATAAAGGTCTCAGGGAGACGTAGATGCCAACTCGCCAGGAATGTTGTCTAGTATCACCGCTGAGATGATAGGTTGGGTTAGGTTACGTTATATTACGTTATTGATGTATATGAGGGTTACACGGAGACGTAGAGGCCAACTGGCCAGGATTGTTGTCAAATATTACCGCCGAAATGTTAGGTTGGGTTAGGTTTTGTTATATTACGTTATTGATGTATATAAGGGTCCCACGCAGACGGAGAACCAACTCGCCAGGAATGTTGTCAAATATTACCGCCGAGATGATAGGTAGGGTTAGGTTACGTTATATTACGTTATTGATGTGTATGATGGTTACACGGAGACGTAGTGCCCAACTCGCCAGGAATGTTGTCACATATTACCGCCGAGATGTTAGGTTGGGTTAGGTTAGGTTATATTACGTTATTGATGTGTATAAATGTCCCACGCAGACTGAGAAGCCAACTCGCCAGGAATGTTGTCAAATATTACCGCCGAGATGTTAGGTTGGGTTAGGTTAGGTTATATTACGTTATTGATGTATATGAAGGTCAAACGGAGACGTAGAGGCCAACTCGCCATGAATCTTGTCAAATATTACGGCCGAGATGTTAGGTTGGGTTAGGTTAGGTTATATTACGTTATTGATGTATATGAAGGTCAAACGGAGACGTAGAGGCCAACTCGCCATGAATCTTGTCAAATATTACCGCCGAGATGTTAGGTTGGGTTAGGTTAGGTTATATTACGTTATTGATGTGTATAAGGGTCCCACGCAGACGGAGAAGCCAACTCGCCAGGAATGTTGTCAAATATTACCGCCGAGATGTTAGGTTAGGTTCGGTTAAGTTATATTACGTTAATGATGTATATAAAGGTCCCAGGGAGACGTAAATGCCAACTCGCCAGGAATGTTGTCAAATATTGCCGCCGAGATGCTAGGTTGGGTTAGGTTAGGTTATATTACGTTATTGATGTATATAAAGGTCCCACGGAGACGTAGATGCCAACTCGCCAGGAATGTTGTCAAATATTATCGCCGAGATGATAGGTTGGTTTAGGTTAGGTTATATTTCGTTATTGATGTATATGAAGGTCCGACGGAGACGTAGAGGCCAACTCGCCATGAATCTTGTCAAATATTACCGCCGAGATGTTAGGTTGGGTTAGGTTAGGTTATATTACGTTATTGATGTGTATAAGGGTCCCACGGAGACGGAGAAGCCAACTCGCCAGGAATGTTGTCAAATATTACCGCCGAGATGTTAGGTTAGGTTAGGTTAGGTTATATTACTTTAATGATATATATGAAGGTCAAACGGAGACGTAGAGGCTAACTGGCCAGGAATGTTGTCAAATATTACCGCCGAGATGATAGGTTGGGTTATGTCAGGTTATATTACGTTATTGATGTATATAGGGGTCCCACGCAGACGGAGAACCAACTCGCCAGGAATGTTGTCAAATATTACCGCCGACATGTTAGGTTGGGTTAGGATAGGTTATATTACGTTATTGATGTATATGAAGGTCAAACGGAGACGTAGAGACCAACTCGCCAGGAATGTTGTCAAATATTAGGGCCGAGATGTTAGGTTGGGTTAGGTTAGGTTATATTACGTTATTGATGTATATAAAGGTCCCAGGGAGACGGAGAAGCCAACTCGCCAGGAATGTTGTCAAATATTGCCGCCGAGATTTTAGGTTGGGTTAGGTTAGGTTATATTACGTTATTGATGTATATAAAGGTCCCACGGAGACGTAGAGGCCAACTCGCCAGGAATGTTGTCAAATGGTATCGCCGAGATGATAGGTTGGTTTAGGTTAGGTTATATTTCGTTATTGATGTGTATAAGGGTCCCACGCAGACGGAGAAGCCAACTCGCCAGGAATGTTGTCAAATATTACCGCCGAGATGTTAGGTTGGGTTAGGTTAGGTTATATTACGTTATTGATGTATATGAAGGTCAAACGGAGACGTAGAGGCCAACTCGCCATGAATCTTGTCAAATATTACCGCCGAGATGTTAGGTTGGGTTAGGTTAGGTTATATTACGTTATTGATGTGTATAAGGGTCCCACGGAGACGGAGAAGCCAACTCGCCAGGAATGTTGTCAAATATTACCGCCGAGATGTTAGGTTAGGTTAGGTTAAGTTATATTACGTTAATGATGTATATGAGAGTTACACGGAGACGTAGAGGCCAACTGTCCAGGATTGTTGTCAAATATTACCGCCGAAATGTTAGGTTGGGTTAGGTTTTGTTATATTACGTTCTTGATGTATATAAGGGTCCCACGCAGACGGAGAACCAACTCGCCAGGAATGTTGTCAAATATTACCGCCGAGATGTTAGGTTGGGTTAGGTTAGGTTATATTACGTTATGGATGTATATGAAGGTCAAACGGAGACGTAGAGGCCAACTCGCCATGAATCTTGTCAAATATTACCGCCGAGATGTTAGGTTGGGTTAGGTTAGGTTATATTACGTTATTGATGTGTATAAGGGTCCCACGGAGACGGAGAAGCCAACTCGCCAGGAATGTTGTCAAATATTACCGCCGAGATGATAGGTAGGGTTAGGTTACGTTATATTACGTTATTGATGTGTATAATGGTCCCACGGAGACGGAGAAGCCAACTCGCCAGGAATGTTGTCAAATATTACCGCCGAGATGTTAGGTTAGGTTAGGTTAAGTTATATTACGTTAATGATGTATATAAAGGTCTCAGGGAGACGTAGATGCCAACTCGCCAGGAATGTTGTCAAATATTATCGCCGAGATGATAGGTTGGTTTAGGTTAGGTTATATTTCGTTATTGATGTATATGAAGGTCCGACGGAGATGTATAGGCCAACTCGCCAGGAATGTTGTCAAATATTACCGCCGAGATGATAGGTTGGGTTAGGTCAGGTTATATTACGTTATTAATGTATATGAAGGTCAAACGGAGACGTAGAAGCCAACTCGCCAGGAATGTTGTCAAATACTACCGCCGAGATGTTAGGTTGGGTTAGGTTAGGTTATATTACGTTATTGATGTATATAAAAGTTCCACGGTGACGTAGAGACCAACAAGACTGGAATGTGGTCAAATATTACCGCCGAGATGTTAGATTGGGTTAGGTTAGGTTATATTACGTTATTGATGTATATGAAGGTGAAACGGAGACGTATGGGCCAACTCGCCAGGAATGTTGTCAAATATTATCGCCGAGATGATAGGTTGGTTTAGGTTAGGGTATATTTCGTTCTTGATGTATATGAAGGTCAAACGGAGTCGTAAAGGCCAACTCGCCACGAATGTTGTCAAATATTACCGCCGAGATGATAAGTTGGCTTAGGTTACGTTATATTACGTTATTGATGTATATGATGGTTACACGGAGACGTAGAGGCCAACTCGCCAGGAGTGTTGTCAAATATTACCGCCGAGATGTTAGGTAGGGTTAGGTTACGTTATATTACGTTATTGATGTGTATGATGGTTACACGGAGACGTAGTGCCGAACTCGCCAGGAATGTTGTCACATATTACCGCCGAGATGTTAGGTTGGGTTAGGTTAGGTTATATTACGTTATTGATGTGTATAAAGGTCCCACGCAGACGGAGAAGCCAACTCGCCAGGAATGTTGTCAAATATTACCGCCGAGATGTTAGGTTAAGTTAGGTTAAGTTATATTACGTTAATGATGTATATAAAGGTCTCAGGGACACGTAGATGCCAACTCGCCAGGAATGTTGTCTAATATTACCGCCGAGATGATAGGTTGGGTTTGGTTACGTTATATTACGTTATTGATGTATATGAGGGTTACACGGAGACGTAGAGGCCAACTGGCCAGGATTGTTGTCAAATATTACCGCCGAAATGTTAGGTTGGGTTAGGTTTTGTTATATTACGTTCTTGATGTATATAAGGGTCCCACGCAGACGGAGAACCGACTCGCCAGGAATGTTGTCAAATATTACCGCCGAGATGTTAGGTTGGGTTAGGTTAGGTTATATTTCGTTATTGTTGTATATAAAGGTCCCAGGGAGACGTAAATGCCAACTCGCCAGGAATGTTGTCAAATATTACCGCCGAGATGTTAGGTTAGGTTAGGTTAAGTTATATTACGTTATTGATGTGTATAAAGGTCCCACGCAGACGGAGAAGCCAACTCGCCAGGAATGTTGTCAAATATTACCGCCGAGATGTTAGGTTGGGTTAGGTTAGGTTATATTACGTTATTGATGTATATGAAGGTCAAACGGAGACGTAGAGGCCAACTCGCCATGAATCTTGTCAAATATTACCGCCGAGATGTTAGGTTGGGTTAGGTTAGGTTATATTACGTTATTGATGTGTATATGGGTCCCACGGAGACGGAGAATCCAACTCGCCAGGAATGTTGTCAAATATTACCGCCGAGATGTTAGGTTGGGTTAGGTTAGGTTATATTACGTTATTGATGTATATGAAGGTCAAACGGAGACGTAGAGGCCAACTCGCCATGAATCTTGTCAAATATTACCGCCGAGATGTTAGGTTGGGTTAGGTTAGGTTATATTACGTTATTGAGGTGTATAAGGGTCCCACGGAGACGGAGAATCCAACTCGCCAGGAATGTTGTCAAATATTACCGCCGAGATGTTAGGTTGGGTTAGGTTAGGTTATATTACGTTATTGATGTATATGAAGGTCAAACGGAGACGTAGAGGCCAACTCGCCAGGAATGTTGTCAAATACTACCGCCGAGATGTTAGGTTGGGTTAGGTTAGGTTATATTACGTTATTGATGTATATAAAAGTTCCACGGTGACGTAGAGGCCAACAAGACTGGAATGTTGTCAAATATTACCCCCGACATGTTAGGTTGGGTTAGGTTAGGGTATATTACGTTATTGATATATATGACGGTCAAACGGAGACGTATAGGCCAACTCGCCAGCAATGTTGTCAAATATTACCGCCGAGATGTTAGGTTGGGTTAGGTTAGGTTATATTACGTTATTGATGTATATGAAGGTCAAACGGAGACGTAGATGCCAACTCGACCGGAATGTTGTCTAATATTACCGCCGAGATGATAGGTTGGGTTAGGTGACGTTATATTACGTTATTGATGTATATGAGGGTTACACGGAGACGTAGAGGCCAACTCGCCAGGATTGTGGTCAAATATTACCGCCGAGGTGTTAGGTTGAGTTAGGTTAGGTTATACTACGTTATGGATGTATATAAAGGTCGCACGGAGACGTAGAGGCCAACTAGCCAGGAATGTTGTCAAATATTATCGCCGAGATGATAGGTTGGGTTAGGTTAGGTTATATTACGTTATTGATGTATATAGAGGTCCCACGGAGACGTAGAGGCCAACAAGCCAGGAATGAGTTCAAACGTTACCGCCGAGATGTTTGGTTGGGTTAGGTTAGGTTATATTACGTTATTGATGTATATAAAGGTCCCAAGGTGACGTAGAGGCCAACAAGACTGGAATGTGGTCAAATATTACCGCCGAGATGTTAGATTGGGTTAGGTTAGGTTATATTACGTTATTGATGTATATGAAGGTGAAACGGAGACGTATGGGCCAACTCGCCAGGAATGTTGTCATATACTACCGCCGAGATGTTAGGTTGGGTTAGGTTACGTTATATTACGTTATTGATGTATATAGAGGTCCCACGGAGGTGTAGAGGCCAACAAGCCAGGAATGAGTTCAAACATTACCGCCGAGATGTTAGGTTGGGTTAGGTTAGGTTATATAACGTTATTGATGTATATAAAGTTCCCACGGTGACGTAGAGGCCATCAAGGCTGGAATGTGGTCAAATATTACCGCCGAGATGTTAGATTGGGTTAGGTTAGGTTATATTACGTTATTGATGTATATGAAGGTGAAACGGAGACGTATGGGCCAACTCGCCAGGAATGTTGTCAAATATTATCGCCGAGATGATAGGTTGGTTTAGGTTAGGTTATATTTCGTTCTTGATGTATATGAAGGTCAAACGCAGTCGTAAAGGCCAACTCGCCACGAATGTTGTCAAATATTACCGCCGAGATGATAAGTTGGCTTAGGTTACGTTATATTACGTTATTGATGTATATGATGGTTACACGGAGACGTAGAGACCAACTCGCCAGGAATGTTGTCAAATATTACCCCCGACATGTTAGGTTGGGTTAGGTTATGTTATATTACTTTAATGATATATATGAAGGTCAAACGGAGACGTAGAGGCCAACTCGCCAGGAATGTTGTGAAATATTACCGCCGACATGTTAGGTTGGGTTAGGTTTGGTTATATTACGTTATTGATGTGTATAAGGGTCCCACCGAGACGGAGAAGCCAAATCGCCAGGAATGTCGTCAAATATTACCGCCGAGATGATAGGTTAGGTTAGGTTAAGTTATATTACGTTAATGATGTATATAAAGGTCTCAGGGAGACGTAGATGCCAACTCGCCAGGAATGTTGTCTAGTATTACCGCCGAGATGATAGGTTGGGTTAGGTTACGTTATATTACGTTATTGATGTATATGAGGGTTACACGGAGACGTAGAGGCCAACTGGCCAGTATTGTTGTCAAATATTACCGCCGAAATGTTAGGTTGGGTTAGGTTTTGTTATATTACGTTATTGATGTATATAAGGGTCCCACGCAGACGGAGAACCAACTCGCCAGGAATGTTGTCAAATATTACCGCCGAGATGTTAGGTTGGGTTAGGTTACGTTATATTACGTTATTGATGTATATGATGGTTACACGGAGACGTAGTGCCCAACTCGCCAGGAATGTTGTCACATATTACCGCCGAGATGTTAGGTTGGGTTAGGTTAGGTTATATTACGTTATTGATGTATATAAAGGTCCCACGGTGACGTAGAGGCCAACAAGACTGGAATGCGGTCAAATATTACCGCCGAGATGTTAGGTTGGGTTAGGATAGGTTATATTACATTATTGATGTATATGAAGGTCAAACGGAGACGTAGAGGCCAACTCGCCAGGAATGTTGTCAAATATTGCCGCCGAGATGTTAGGTTGGGTTAGGTTAGGTTATATTACGTTATTGATGTATATAAAGGTCCCACGGAGACGTAGATGCCAACTCGCCAGGAATGTTGTCAAATATTATCGCCGAGATGATAGGTTGGTTTAGGTTAGGTTATATTTCGTTATTGATGTATATGAAGGTCCGACGGAGATGTATAGGCCAACTCGCCAGGAATGTTGTCAAATATTACCGCCGAGATGATAGGTTGGGTTAGGTCAGGTTATATTACGTTATTAATGTATATGAAGGTCAAACGTAGACGTAGAAGCCAACTCGCCAGGAATGTTGTCAAATACTACCGCCGAGATGTTAGGTTGGGTTAGGTTAGGTTATATTACGTTATTGATGTATATAGAGGTCCCACGGAGACGTAGAGCCCAACAAGCCAGGAATGAGTTCAAACATTACCGCCGAGATGTTAGGTTGGGTTAGGTTAGGTTATATTACGTTATTGATGTATATAAAGTTCCCACGGTGACGTAGAGGCCAACACGCCATGAATCTTGTCAAATATTACCGCCGAGATGTTAGGTTGGGTTAGGTTAGGTTATATTACTTTAATGATATATATGAAGGTGAAACGGAGACGTATGGGCCAACTCGCCGGGAATGTTGTCAAATATTATCGCCGAGATGATAGGTTGGTTTAGGTTAGGTTATATTTCGTTCTTGATGTATATGAAGGTCAAACGGTGTCGTAAAGGCCAAGTCGCCACGAATGTTGTCAAATATTACCGCCGAGATGATAAGTTGGCTTAGGTTACGTTATATTACGTTATTGATGTATATGATGGTTACACGGAGACGTAGAGACCAACTCGCCAGGAATGTTGTCAAATATTACCCCCGACATGTTAGGTTGGGTTAGGTTAGGTTATATTACTTTAATGATATATATGAAGGTCAAACGGAGACGTAGAGGCCAACTCGCCAGGAATGTTGTCAAATATTACCGCCGACATGTTAGGTTGGGTTAGGTTTGGTTATATTACGTTATTGATGTGTATAAGGGTCCCACGGAGACGGAGAAGCCAAATCGCCAGGAATGTTGTCAAATATTACCGCCGAGATTATAGGTTAGGTTAGGTTAAGTTATATTACGTTAATGATGTATATAAAGGTCTCAGGGAGACGTAGATGCCAACTCGCCAGGAATGTTGTCTAGTATTACCGCCGAGATGATAGGTTGGGTTAGGTTAGGTTATATTACGTTATTGATGTATATGAAAGTCAAACGGAGACGTAGTGCCCAACTCGCCAGTAATGTTGTCAAATATTACCGCCGAGATGTTAGGTTGGGTTAGGTTAGGTTATATTACGTTATTGATGTATATGAAAGTCAACCGGAGACGTAGAGGCCAACACGCCATGAATCTTGTCAAATATTACCGCCGAGATGTTAGGTTGGGTTAGGTTAGGTTATATTACGTTATTGATGTATATAAAGGTCCCAGGGAGACGTATTAGCCAACTCACATGGAATGTTGTCAAATATCACCGCCGACATGTTAGGTTCGGTTAGGTTTGGTTATATTACGTTATTGATGTATATAAAGGTCCCAAGGAGACGTTGAGGCCAACAAGCCATGAATGTGGTCATATATTACCGCCGAGGTGTTAGGTTGGGTTAGGTTAGGTTATATTACGTTATGGATGTATATAAAGGTCGCACGGAGACGTAGAGGCCAACAAGCCATGAATGTGGTCAAATATTACCGCCGAGGTGTTAGGTTGGGTTAGGTTAGGTTATATTACGTTATGGATGTATATAAAGTTCGCACGGAGACGTAGAGGCCAATTAGCCAAGAATGTTGTCAAATATTATCGCCGAGATGATAGGTTGGTTTAGGTTAGGTCATATTACGTTATTGATGTATATAAGGGTCCCAGGGAGACGTAGATGCCAACTCGCCAGGAATGTTGTCAAATATTACCGCCGAGATGTGGGGTTGGGTTAGGTTAGGTTATATTACCTTATTTATGTATATAAACGTCCCAGGGAGACGTAGATGCCAACTCGCCAGGAATGTTGTCAAATATTATCGCCGAGATGATAGGTTGGTTTAGGTTAGGTTATATTTCGTTATTGATGTATATGAAGGTCAAACGGAGACGTAGAGAGCAACTCGCCAGGAATGTTGTCAAATATTACCGCTGAGATGGTAAGTTGGGTTAGGTTACGTTATATTACGTTATTGATGTATATGATGGTTACACGGAGACGTAGAGGCCAACTCGCCAGGAATGTTGTCAAATATTACCCCCGACATGTTAGGTTGGGTTAGGTTTGGTTATATTACGTTATTGATGTATATAAATGTGCGACGGAGACGTTGAGGCCAACAAGTAATGAATGTGGTCAAATATTACCGCCGAGGTGTTAGGTTGGGTTAGGTTAGGTTATATTACGTTATGGATGTATATAAAGGTCGCACGGAGATGTAGAGGCCAACTAGCCAGGAATGTTGTCAAGTATTATCGCCGAGATGATAGGTTGGTTTAGGTTAGGTCATATTACGTTATTGATGCATATAAAGGTCCCAGGGAGACGTAGATGCCAACTCGCCAGGAATGTTGTCAAATATTATCGCCGAGATGATAGGTTGGTTTAGGTTAGGTTATATTTCGTTATTGATGTATATGAAGGTCCGACGGAGATGTATAGGCCAACTCGCCAGGAATGTTGTCAAATATTACCGCCGAGATGATAGGTTGGGTTAGGTCAGGTTATATTACGTTATTAATGTATATGAAGGTCAAACGTAGACGTAGAAGCCAACTCGCCAGGAATGTTGTCAAATACTACCGCCGAGATGTTAGGTTGGGTTAGGTTAGGTTATATTACGTTATTGATGTATATAGAGGTCCCACGGAGACGTAGAGGCCAACAAGCCAGGAATGAGTTCAAACATTACCGCCGAGATGTTAGGTTGGGTTAGGTTAGGTTATATTACGTTATTGATGTATATAAAGTTCCCACGGTGACGTAGAGGCCAACACGCCATGAATCTTGTCAAATATTACCGCCCAGATGTTAGGTTGGGTTAGGTTAGGTTATATTACTTTAATGATATATATGAAGGTGAAACGGAGACGTATGGGCCAACTCGCCGGGAATGTTGTCAAATATTATCGACGAGATGATAGGTTGGTTTAGGTTAGGTTATATTTCGTTCTTGATGTATATGAAGGTCAAACGGTGTCGTAAAGGCCAACTCGCCACGAATGTTGTCAAATATTACCGCCGAGATGATAAGTTGGCTTAGGTTACGTTATATTACGTTATTGATGTATATGATGGTTACACGGAGACGTAGAGACCAAATCGCCAGGAATGTTGTCAAATATTACCCCCGACATGTTAGGTTGGGTTAGGTTAGGTTATATTACTTTAATGATATATATGAAGGTCAAACGGAGACGTAGAGGCCAACTCGCCAGGAATGTTGTCAAATATTACCGCCGACATGTTAGGTTGGGTTAGGTTAGGTTATATTACGTTATTGATGTATATAAAGGTCCCAAGGTGACGTAGAGGCCAACAAGACTGGAATGTGGTCAAATATTACCGCCGAGATGTTAGATTGGGTTAGGTTAGGTTATATTACGTTATTGATGTATATGAAGGTGAAACGGAGACGTATGGGCCAACTCGCCAGGAATGTTGTCATATACTACCGCCGAGATGTTAGGTTGGGTTAGGTTACGTCATATTACGTTATTGATGTATATAGAGGTCCCACGGAGGTGTAGAGGCCAACAAGCCAGGAATGAGTTCAAACATTACCGCCGAGATGTTAGGTTGGGTTAGGTTAGGTTATATTACGTTATTGATGTATATAAAGTTCCCACGGTGACGTAGAGGCCATCAAGGCTGGAATGTGGTCAAATATTACCACCGAGATGTTAGATTGGGTTAGGTTAGGTTATATTACGTTATTGATGTATATGAAGGTGAAACGGAGACGTATGGGCCAACTCGCCAGGAATGTTGTCAAATATTATCGCCGAGATGATAGGTTGGTTTAGGTTAAGTTATATTACGTTAATGATGTATATAAAGGTCTCAGGGAGACGTAGATGCCAACTCGCCAGGAATGTTGTCTAGTATTACCGCCGAGATGATAGGTTGGGTTAGGTTACGTTATATTACGTTATTGATGTATATGAGGGTTACACGGAGACGTAGAGGCCAACTGGCCAGTATTGTTGTCAAATATTACCGCCGAAATGTTAGGTTGGGTTAGGTTTTGTTATATTACGTTATTGATGTATATAAGGGTCCCACGCAGACGGAGAACCAACTCGCCAGGAATGTTGTCAAATATTACCGCCGAGATGTTAGGTTGGGTTAGGTTACGTTATATTACGTTATTGATGTATATGATGGTTACACGGAGACGTAGTGCCCAACTCGACAGGAATGTTGTCACATATTACCGCCGAGATGTTAGGTTGGGTTAGGTTAGGTTATATTACGTTATTGATGTATATAAAGGTCCCACGGTGACGTAGAGGCCAACTCGCCAGGAATGTTGTCAAATATTATCGCCGAGATGATAGGTTGGTTTAGGTTAGGTTATATTTCGTTATTGATGTATATGAAGGTCCGACGGAGATGTATAGGCCAACTCGCCAGGAATGTTGTCAAATATTACCGCCGAGATGATAGGTTGGGTTAGGTCAGGTTATATTACGTTATTAATGTATATGAAGGTCAAACGTAGACGTAGAAGCCAACTCGCCAGGAATGTTGTCAAATACTACTGCCGAGATGTTAGGTTGGGTTAGGTTAGGTTATATTACGTTATTGATGTATATAGAGGTCCCACGGAGACGTAGAGCCCAACAAGCCAGGAATGAGTTCAAACATTACCGCCGAGATGTTAGGTTGGGTTAGGTTAGGTTATATTACGTTATTGATGTATATAAAGTTCCCACGGTGACGTAGAGGCCAACACGCCATGAATCTTGTCAAATATTACCGCCGAGATGTTAGGTTGGGTTAGGTTAGGTTATATTACTTTAATGATATATATGAAGGTGAAACGGAGACGTATGGGCCAACTCGCCGGGAATGTTGTCAAATATTATCGCCGAGATGATAGGTTGGTTTAGGTTAGGTTATATTTCGTTCTTGATGTATATGAAGGTCAAACGGTGTCGTAAAGGCCAACTCGCCACGAATGTTGTCAAATATTACCGCCGAGATGATAAGTTGGCTTAGGTTACGTTATATTACGTTATTGATGTATATGATGGTTACACGGAGACGTAGAGACCAACTCGCCAGGAATGTTGTCAAATATTACCCCCGACATGTTAGGTTGGGTTAGGTTAGGTTATATTACTTTAATGATATATGTGAAGGTCAAACGGAGACGTAGAGGCCAACTCGCCAGGAATGTTGTCAAATATTACCGCCGACATGTTAGGTTGGGTTAGGTTTGGTTATATTACGTTATTGATGTGTATAAGGGTCCCACGGAGACGGAAAAGCCAAATTGCCAGGAATGTTGTCAAATATTACCGCCGAGATTATAGGTTAGGTTAGGTTAAGTTATATTACGTTAATGATGTATATAAAGGTCTCAGGGAGACGTAGATGCCAACTCGCCAGGAATGTTGTCTAGTATTACCGCCGAGATGATAGGTTGGGTTAGGTTAGGTTATATTACGTTATTGATGTATATGAAAGTCAAACGGAGACGTAGTGCCCAACTCGCCAGTAATGTTGTCAAATATTACCGCCGAGATGTTAGGTTGGGTTAGGTTAGGTTATACTACGTTATTGGTGTATATAAAGGTCCCACGCAGACGGAGAAGCCAACTCGCCAGGAATGTTGTCAAATATTACCGCCGAGATGTTAGGTTGGGTTAGGTTAGGTTATATTACGTTATTGATGTATATGAAAATCAACCGGAGACGTAGAGGCCAACACGCCATGAATCTTGTCAAATATTACCGCCGAGATGTTAGGTTGGGTTAGGTTAGGTTATATTACGTTATTTATGTATATAAAGGTCCCAGGGAGACGTATTAGCCAACTCACATGGAATGTTGTCAAATATCACCGCCGACATGTTAGGTTCGGTTAGGTTTGGTTATATTACGTTATTGATGTATATAAAGGTCCCAAGGAGACGTTGAGGCCAACAAGCCATGAATGTGGTCATATATTACCGCCGAGGTGTTAGGTTGGGTTAGGTTAGGTTATATTACGTTATGGATGTATATAAAGGTCGCACGGAGACGTAGAGGCCAACAAGCCATGAATGTGGTCAAATATTACCGCCGAGGTGTTAGGTTGGGTTAGGTTAGGTTATATTACGTTATGGATGTATATAAAGTTCGCACGGAGACGTAGATGCCAACTCGCCAGGAATGTTGTCAAATATTATCGCCGAGATGATAGGTTGGTTTAGGTTAGGTTATATTTCGTTATTGATGTATATGAAGGTCAAACGGAGACGTAGAGAGCAACTCGCCAGGAATGTTGTCAAATATTACCGCTGAGATGGTAAGTTGGGTTAGGTTACGTTATATTACGTTATTGATGTATATGATGGTTACACGGAGACGTAGAGGCCAACTCGCCAGGAATGTTGTCAAATATTACCCCCGACATGTTAGGTTGGGTTAGGTTTGGTTATATTACGTTATTAATGTATATAAGGGTCCCACGGAGACGGAGAAGCCAACTCGCCAGGAATGGTGTCAAATATTACCGCCGAAATGTTAGGTTGGTTTAGGTTAGGTTATATTTCGTTATTGATGTATATGAAGGTCCGACGGAGATGTATAGGCCAACTCGCCAGGAATGTTGTCAAATATTACCGCAGAGATGTTAGGTTGGGTTAGGTTAGGTTATATTACGTTATTGATGTATATAGAGGTCCCACGGAGACGTAGAGGCCAACAAGCCAGGAATGAGTTCAAACATTACCGCCGAGATGTTAGGTTGGGTTAGGTTAGGTTATATTACGTTATTGATGTATATAAAGTTCCCACGGTGACGTAGAGGCCAACACGCCATGAATCTTGTCAAATATTACCGCCCAGATGTTAGGTTGGGTTAGGTTAGGTTATATTACTTTAATGATATATATGAAGGTGAAACGGAGACGTATGGGCCAACTCGCCGGGAATGTTGTCAAATATTATCGCCGAGATGATAGGTTGGTTTAGGTTAGGTTATATTTCGTTCTTGATGTATATGAAGGTCAAACGGTGTCGTAAAGGCCAACTCGCCACGAATGTTGTCAAATATTACCGCCGAGATGATAAGTTGGCTTAGGTTACGTTATATTACGTTATTGATGTATATGATGGTTACACGGAGACGTAGAGACCAACTCGCCAGGAATGTTGTCAAATATTACCCCCGACATGTTAGGTTGGGTTAGGTTAGGTTATATTACTTTAATGATATATATGAAGGTCAAACGGAGACGTAGAGGCCAACTCGCCAGGAATGTTGTCAAATATTACCGCCGACATGTTAGGTTGGGTTAGGTTAGGTTATATTACGTTATTGATGTATATAAAGGTCCCATGGTGACGTAGAGGCCAACAAGACTGGAATGTGGTCAAATATTACCGCCGAGATGTTAGATTGGGTTAGGTTAGGTTATATTACGTTATTGATGTATATGAAGGTGAAACGGAGACGTATGGGCCAACTCGCCAGGAATGTTGTCAAATATTATCGCCGAGATGATAGGTTGGTTTAGGTTAAGTTATATTACGTTAATGATGTATATAAAGGTCTCAGGGAGACGTAGATGCCAACTCGCCAGGAATGTTGTCTAGTATTACCGCCGAGATGATAGGTTGGGTTAGGTTACGTTATATTACGTTATTGATGTATATGAGGGTTACACGGAGACGTAGAGGCCAACTGGCCAGTATTGTTGTCAAATATTACCGCCGAAATGTTAGGTTGGGTTAGGTTTTGTTATATTACGTTATTGATGTATATAAGGGTCCCACGCAGACGGAGAACCAACTCGCCAGGAATGTTGTCAAATATTACCGCCGAGATGTTAGGTTGGGTTAGGTTACGTTATATTACGTTATTGATGTATATGATGGTTACACGAAGACGTAGTGCCCAACTCGCCAGGAATGTTGTCACATATTACCGCCGAGGTGTTAGGTTGGGTTAGGTTAGGTTATATTACGTTATGGATGTATATAAAGGTCGCACGGAGACGTAGAGGCCAACAAGCCATGAATGTGGTCAAATATTACCGCCAGGTGTTAGGTTGGGTTAGGTTAGGTTATATTACGTTATGGATGTATATAAAGTTCGCACGGAGACGTAGAGGCCAACTAGCCAAGAATGTTGTCAAATATTATCGCCGAGATGATAGGTTGGTTTAGGTTAGGTCATATTACGTTATTGATGTATATAAGGGTCCCAGGGAGACGTAGATGCCAACTCGCCAGGAATGTTGTCAAATATTACCGCCGAGATGTGGGGTTGGGTTAGGTTAGGTTATATTACCTTATTTATGTATATAAACGTCCCAGGGAGACGTAGATGCCAACTCGCCAGGAATGTTGTCAAATATTATCGCCGAGATGATAGGTTGGTTTAGGTTAGGTTATATTTCGTTATTGATGTATATGAAGGTCAAACGGAGACGTAGAGAGCAACTCGCCAGGAATGTTGTCAAATTTTACCGCCGAGATGTTAGGTTTGTTTAGGTTAGGTTATATTACGTTATTGATGTATGTACTGGTCCCACGGAGACGTAGGTGCCAACTCGCCAGGAATGTTGTCAAATATTACCGCCGAGATGTTAGGTTGGGTTAGGTTAGGTTATATTACGTTATTGATGTATATAAAGGTCCCACGAAGACGTAGATGCCAACAATCCAGGAATGTGTTCAAATATTACCGCCGAGATGTTAGGTTGGGTTAGGTTAGGTTATATTACGTTATTGATGTATATAAAGGTCCCATGGTGACGTAGCGGCCAACAAGACTGGAATGTGGTCAAATATTACCGCCGAGATGTTAGATTGGGTTAGGTTAGGTTATATTACGTTATTGATGTATATGAAGGTGAAACGGAGACGTATGGGCCAACTCGCCAGGAATGTTGTCAAATATTATCGCCGAGATGATAGGTTGGTTTAGGTTAAGTTATATTACGTTATTGATGTATATGATGGTTACACGAAGACGTAGTGCCCAACTCGCCAGGAATGTTGTCACATATTACCGCCGAGATGTTAGGTTGGGTTAGGTTAGGTTATATTACGTTATTGATGTATATAGAGGTCCCACGGAGACGTAGAGCCCAACAAGCCAGGAATGAGTTCAAACATTACCGCCGAGATGTTAGGTTGGGTTAGGTTAGGTTATATTACGTTATTGATGTATATAAAGTTCCCACGGTGACGTAGAGGCCAACATGCCATGAATCTTGTCAAATATTACCGCCGAGATGTTAGGTTGGGTTAGGATAGGTTATATTACTTTAATGATATATATGAAGGTGAAACGGAGACGTATGGGCCAACTCGCCGGGAATGTTGTCAAATATTATCGACGAGATGATAGGTTGGTTTAGGTTAGGTTATATTTCGTTCTTGATGTATATGAAGGTCAAACGGTGTCGTAAAGGCCAACTCGCCACGAATGTTGTCAAATATTACCGCCGAGATGATAAGTTGGCTTAGGTTACGTTATATTACGTTATTGATGTATATGATGGTTACACGGAGACGTAGAGACCAAATCGCCAGGAATGTTGTCAAATATTACCCCCGACATGTTAGGTTGGGTTAGGTTAGGTTATATTACTTTAATGATATATATGAAGGTCAAACGGAGACGTAGAGGCCAACTCGCCAGG
>CAXAJV010000733.1:194400-265400 GCA_963969225.1 Xylocopa violacea | reverse complement strand
AATGTTGTCAAATATTACCGCCGACATGTTAGGTTGGGTTAGGTTAGGTTATATTACGTTATTGATGTATATAAAGGTCCCAAGGTGACGTAGAGGCCATCAAGGCTGGAATGTGGTCAAATATTACCACCGAGATGTTAGATTGGGTTAGGTTAGGTTATATTACGTTATTGATGTATATGAAGGTGAAACGGAGACGTATGGGCCAACTCGCCAGGAATGTTGTCAAATATTATCGCCGAGATGATAGGTTGGTTTAGGTTAAGTTATATTACGTTAATGATGTATATAAAGGTCTCAGGGAGACGTAGATGCCAACTCGCCAGGAATGTTGTCTAGTATTACCGCCGAGATGATAGGTTGGGTTAGGTTACGTTATATTACGTTATTGATGTATATGAGGGTTACACGGAGACGTAGAGGCCAACTGGCCAGTATTGTTGTCAAATATTACCGCCGAAATGTTAGGTTGGGTTAGGTTTTGTTATATTACGTTATTGATGTATATAAGGGTCCCACGCAGACGGAGAACCAACTCGCCAGGAATGTTGTCAAATATTACCGCCGAGATGTTAGGTTGGGTTAGGTCAGGTTATATTACGTTATTAATGTATATGAAGGTCAAACGTAGACGTAGAAGCCAACTCGCCAGGAATGTTGTCAAATACTACTGCCGAGATGTTAGGTTGGGTTAGGTTAGGTTATATTACGTTATTGATGTATATAGAGGTCCCACGGAGACGTAGAGCCCAACAAGCCAGGAATGAGTTCAAACATTACCGCCGAGATGTTAGGTTGGGTTAGGTTAGGTTATATTACGTTATTGATGTATATAAAGTTCCCACGGTGACGTAGAGGCCAACACGCCATGAATCTTGTCAAATATTACCGCCGAGATGTTAGGTTGGGTTAGGTTAGGTTATATTACTTTAATGATATATATGAAGGTGAAACGGAGACGTATGGGCCAACTCGCCGGGAATGTTGTCAAATATTATCGCCGAGATGATAGGTTGGTTTAGGTTAGGTTATATTTCGTTCTTGATGTATATGAAGGTCAAACGGTGTCGTAAAGGCCAACTCGCCACGAATGTTGTCAAATATTACCGCCGAGATGATAAGTTGGCTTAGGTTACGTTATATTACGTTATTGATGTATATGATGGTTACACGGAGACGTAGAGACCAACTCGCCAGGAATGTTGTCAAATATTACCCCCGACATGTTAGGTTGGGTTAGGTTAGGTTATATTACTTTAATGATATATATGAAGGTCAAACGGAGACGTAGAGGCCAACTCGCCAGGAATGTTGTCAAATATTACCGCCGACATGTTAGGTTGGGTTAGGTTTGGTTATATTACGTTATTGATGTGTATAAGGGTCCCACGGAGACGGAAAAGCCAAATTGCCAGGAATGTTGTCAAATATTACCGCCGAGATTATAGGTTAGGTTAGGTTAAGTTATATTACGTTAATGATGTATATAAAGGTCTCAGGGAGACGTAGATGCCAACTCGCCAGGAATGTTGTCTAGTATTACCGCCGAGATGATAGGTTGGGTTAGGTTAGGTTATATTACGTTATTGATGTATATGAAAGTCAAACGGAGACGTAGTGCCCAACTCGCCAGTAATGTTGTCAAATATTACCGCCGAGATGTTAGGTTGGGTTAGGTTAGGTTATACTACGTTATTGGTGTATATAAAGGTCCCACGCAGACGGAGAAGCCAACTCGCCAGGAATGTTGTCAAATATTACCGCCGAGATGTTAGGTTGGGTTAGGTTAGGTTATATTACGTTATTGATGTATATGAAAATCAACCGGAGACGTAGAGGCCAACACGCCATGAATCTTGTCAAATATTACCGCCGAGATGTTAGGTTGGGTTAGGTTAGGTTATATTACGTTATTTATGTATATAAAGGTCCCAGGGAGACGTATTAGCCAACTCACATGGAATGTTGTCAAATATCACCGCCGACATGTTAGGTTCGGTTAGGTTTGGTTATATTACGTTATTGATGTATATAAAGGTCCCAAGGAGACGTTGAGGCCAACAAGCCATGAATGTGGTCATATATTACCGCCGAGGTGTTAGGTTGGGTTAGGTTAGGTTATATTACGTTATGGATGTATATAAAGGTCGCACGGAGACGTAGAGGCCAACAAGCCATGAATGTGGTCAAATATTACCGCCGAGGTGTTAGGTTGGGTTAGGTTAGGTTATATTACGTTATGGATGTATATAAAGTTCGCACGGAGACGTAGATGCCAACTCGCCAGGAATGTTGTCAAATATTATCGCCGAGATGATAGGTTGGTTTAGGTTAGGTTATATTTCGTTATTGATGTATATGAAGGTCAAACGGAGACGTAGAGAGCAACTCGCCAGGAATGTTGTCAAATATTACCGCTGAGATGGTAAGTTGGGTTAGGTTTGGTTATATTACGTTATTAATGTATATAAGGGTCCCACGGAGACGTAGAGGCCAACTCGCCAGGAATGTTGTCAAATATTACCGCCGAAATGTTAGGTTGGTTTAGGTTAGGTTATATTTCGTTATTGATGTATATGAAGGTCCGACGGAGATGTATAGGCCAACTCGCCAGGAATGTTGTCAAATATTACCGCAGAGATGTTAGGTTGGGTTAGGTTAGGTTATATTACGTTATTGATGTATATAGAGGTCCCACGGAGACGTAGAGGCCAACAAGCCAGGAATGAGTTCAAACATTACCGCCGAGATGTTAGGTTGGGTTAGGTTAGGTTATATTACGTTATTGATGTATATAAAGTTCCCACGGTGACGTAGAGGCCAACACGCCATGAATCTTGTCAAATATTACCGCCCAGATGTTAGGTTGGGTTAGGTTAGGTTATATTACTTTAATGATATATATGAAGGTGAAACGGAGACGTATGGGCCAACTCGCCGGGAATGTTGTCAAATATTATCGCCGAGATGATAGGTTGGTTTAGGTTAGGTTATATTTCGTTCTTGATGTATATGAAGGTCAAACGGTGTCGTAAAGGCCAACTCGCCAGGAATGTTGTCAAATATTACCCCCGACATGTTAGGTTGGGTTAGGTTAGGTTATATTACTTTAATGATATATATGAAGGTCAAACGGAGACGTAGAGGCCAACTCGCCAGGAATGTTGTCAAATATTACCGCCGACATGTTAGGTTGGGTTAGGTTAGGTTATATTACGTTATTGATGTATATAAAGGTCCCATGGTGACGTAGAGGCCAACAAGACTGGAATGTGGTCAAATATTACCGCCGAGATGTTAGATTGGGTTAGGTTAGGTTATATTACGTTATTGATGTATATGAAGGTGAAACGGAGACGTATGGGCCAACTCGCCAGGAATGTTGTCAAATATTATCGCCGAGATGATAGGTTGGTTTAGGTTAAGTTATATTACGTTAATGATGTATATAAAGGTCTCAGGGAGACGTAGATGCCAACTCGCCAGGAATGTTGTCTAGTATTACCGCCGAGATGATAGGTTGGGTTAGGTTACGTTATATTACGTTATTGATGTATATGAGGGTTACACGGAGACGTAGAGGCCAACTGGCCAGTATTGTTGTCAAATATTACCGCCGAAATGTTAGGTTGGGTTAGGTTTTGTTATATTACGTTATTGATGTATATAAGGGTCCCACGCAGACGGAGAACCAACTCGCCAGGAATGTTGTCAAATATTACCGCCGAGATGTTAGGTTGGGTTAGGTTACGTTATATTACGTTATTGATGTATATGATGGTTACACGAAGACGTAGTGCCCAACTCGCCAGGAATGTTGTCACATATTACCGCCGAGGTGTTAGGTTGGGTTAGGTTAGGTTATATTACGTTATGGATGTATATAAAGGTCGCACGGAGACGTAGAGGCCAACAAGCCATGAATGTGGTCAAATATTACCGCCAGGTGTTAGGTTGGGTTAGGTTAGGTTATATTACGTTATGGATGTATATAAAGTTCGCACGGAGACGTAGAGGCCAACTAGCCAAGAATGTTGTCAAATATTATCGCCGAGATGATAGGTTGGTTTAGGTTAGGTCATATTACGTTATTGATGTATATAAGGGTCCCAGGGAGACGTAGATGCCAACTCGCCAGGAATGTTGTCAAATATTACCGCCGAGATGTGGGGTTGGGTTAGGTTAGGTTATATTACCTTATTTATGTATATAAACGTCCCAGGGAGACGTAGATGCCAACTCGCCAGGAATGTTGTCAAATATTATCGCCGAGATGATAGGTTGGTTTAGGTTAGGTTATATTTCGTTATTGATGTATATGAAGGTCAAACGGAGACGTAGAGAGCAACTCGCCAGGAATGTTGTCAAATATTACCGCTGAGATGGTAAGTTGGGTTAGGTTACGTTATATTACGTTATTGATGTATATGATGGTTACACGGAGACGTAGAGGCCAACTCGCCAGGAATGTTGTCAAATATTACCCCCGACATGTTAGGTTGGGTTAGGTTTGGTTATATTACGTTATTAATGTATATAAGGGTCCCACGGAGACGGAGAAGCCAACTCGCCAGGAATGGTGTCAAATATTACCGCCGAAATGTTAGGTTGGGTTAGGTTAGGTTATATTACGTTATTGATGTATATGAAGGTCAAACGGAGACGTAGTGCCCAACTCGCCAGGAATGTTGTCAAATATTACCGCCGAGATGTTAGGTTGGGTTAGGTTAGGTTATATTACGTTATTGATGTATATAAAGGTCCCAGGGAGACGTAGAAGCCAACTCACCAGGAATGTTGTCAAATATTACCGCCGACATGTTAGGTTGGGTTAGGTTTGGCTATATTACGTTATTGATGTATATAAATGTGCCACGGAGACGTAGTGCCCAACTCGCCAGGAATGTTGTCAAATATTACCGCCGAGATGTTAGGTTGGGTTAGGTTAGTTTATATTACGTTATTGATGTATATAAAGGTCCCAGGGAGACGTAGAAGCCAACTCACCAGGAATGTTGTCAAATATTACCGCCGACATGTTAGGTTGGGTTAGGTTTGGCTATATTACGTTATTGATGTATATAAATGTGCCACGGAGACGTTGAGGCCAACAAGTAATGAATGTGGTCAAATATTACCGCCGAGGTGTTAGGTTGGGTTAGGTTAGGTTATATTACGTTATGGATATATATAAAGGTCGCACGGAGATGTAGAGGCCAACTAGCCAGGAATGTTGTCAAGTATTATCGCCGAGATGGTTTAGGTTAGGTCATATTACGTTATTGATGCATATAAAGGTCCCAGGGAGACGTAGATGCCAACTCGCCAGGAAGGTTGTCAAATATTATCGCCGAGATGATAGGTTGGTTTAGGTTAGGTTATATTTCGTTATTGATGTATATGAAGGTCCGACGGAGATGTATAGGCCAACTCGCCAGGAATGTTGTCAAATATTACCGCCGAGATGATAGGTTGGGTTAGGTCAGGTTATATTACGTTATTAATGTATATGAAGGTCAAACGTAGACGTAGAAGCCAACTCGCCAGGAATGTTGTCAAATACTACCGCCGAGATGTTAGGTTGGGTTAGGTTAGGTTATATTACGTTATTGATGTATATAGAGGTCCCACGGGGACGTAGAGGCCAACAAGCCAGGAATGAGTTCAAACATTACCGCCGAGATGTTAGGTTGGGTTAGGTTAGGTTATATTACGTTATTGATGTATATAAAGTTCCCACGGTGACGTAGAGGCCAACACGCCATGAATCTTGTCAAATATTACCGCCCAGATGTTAGGTTGGGTTAGGTTAGGTTATATTACTTTAATGATATATATGAAGGTCAAACGGAGACGTAGAGGCCAACTCGCCAGGAATGTTGTCAAATATTACCGCCGACATGTTAGGTTGGGTTAGGTTTGGTTATATTACGTTATTGATGTGTATAAGGGTCCCACGGAGACGGAGAAGCCAAATCGCCAGGAATGTTGTCAAATATTACCGCCGAGATTATAGGTTAGGTTAGGTTAAGTTATATTACGTTAATGATGTATATAAAGGTCTCAGGGAGACGTAGATGCCAACTCGCCAGGAATGTTGTCTAGTATTACCGCCGAGATGATAGGTTGGGTTAGGTTAGGTTATATTACGTTATTGATGTATATGAAAGTCAAACGGAGACGTAGTGCCCAACTCGCCAGGAATGTTGTCAAATATTATCGCCGAGATGACAGGCTGGTTTAGGTTAGGTTATATTTCGTTATTGATGTATATGAAGGTCCGATGGAGACCTATAGGCCAACTCGCCAGGAATGTTGTCAAATGTTACCGCCGAGATGTGGGGTTGGGTTAGGTTAGGTTGTATTACGATATTGATGTATATAAAGGTCCCACGGAGGCGTAGAGGCCAACTCGCCAGGAATGTTGTCAAATATTATCGCCGAAATGATAGGTTGGTTTCGGTTAGGTTATATTTCGTTATTGATGTATATGAAGGTCAAACGGAGACGTAGAGGGCAACTCGCCAGGAATGTTGTCAAATATTACCGCCGAGATGTTAGGTTTGGTTAGGTTAGATTATATTACGTTATTGATGTATGTACTGGTCCCACGGAGACGTTGAGGCCAACTCGCCAGGAATGTTGTCAAATATTACCGCCGAGATGTTAGGTTGGGTTAAGTTAAGTTATATCACGTTATTGATGTATATAAAGGTCCCACGGAGACGTAGAGGTCAACAATCCAGGAATGTGTTCAAATATTACCGCCGAGATGTTAGGTTGGGTTAGGTTAGGTTATATTACGTTATTGATGTATATAGAGGACCCGCGGAGACGCAGAGGCCTACAAGCCAGGAATGTGGCCAAATATTACCGCCGAGGTGTTAGGTTGGGTTAGGTTAGGTTATATTACGTTATGGATGTATATAAAGGTCGCACGGAGACGTAGAGGCCAACTAGCCAAGAATGTTGTCAAATATTATCGCCGAGATAATAGGTTGGTTTAGGTTAGGTTATATTACGTTATGGATATATAAAGTTCGCACGGAGACGTAGAGGCCAACTAGCCAAGAATGTTGTCAAATATTATCGCCGAGATGATAGGTTGGTTTAGGTTACGTCATATTACGTTATTGATGTATATAAAGGTCCCAGGGAGACGTAGATGTCAACTCGCCAGGAATGTTGTCAAATATTACCGCCGAGATGTGGGGTTGGGTTAGGTTAGGTTATATTACCTTATTTATGTATATAAAGGTCCCATGGAGACGTAGATGCCAACTCGCCAGGAATGTTGTCAAATATTATCGCCGAGATGATAGGTTGGTTTAGGGTAGGTCATATTACGTTATTGATGTATATAAAGGTCCCAGGGAGACGTAAATGCCAACTCGCCAGGACTGTTGTCAAATATTGCCGCCGAGATGTTAGGTTGGGTTAGGCTAGGTTAAATTACGTTATTGGTGTATATAAAGGTCCCACGGAGACGTAGATGCCAACTCGCCAGGAATGTTGTAAAATATTATCGCCGAGATGACAGGCTGGTTTAGGTTAGGTTATATTTCGTTATTGATGTATATGAAGGTCCGATGGAGACCTATAGGCCAACTCGCCAGGAATGTTGTCAAATGTTACCGCCGAGATGTGGGGTTGGGTTAGGTTAGGTGGTATTACGATATTGATGTATATAAAGGTCCCACGGAGGCGTAGAGGCCAACTCGCCAGGAATGTTGTCAAATATTATCGCCGAGATGATAGGTTGGTTTCGGTTAGGTTATATTTCGTTATTGATGTATATGAAGGTCAAACGGAGACGTAGAGGGCAACTCGCCAGGAATGTTGTCAAATATTACCGCCGAGATGTTAGGTTTGGTTAGGTTAGATTATATTACGTTATTGATGTATGTACTGGTCCCACGGAGACGTTGAGGCCAACTCGCCAGGAATGTTGTCAAATATTACCGCCGAGATGTTAGGTTGGGTTAAGTTAAGTTATATCACGTTATTGATGTATATAAAGGTCCCACGGAGACGTAGAGGTCAACAATCCAGGAATGTGTTCAAATATTACCGCCGAGATGTTAGGTTGGGTTAGGTTAGGTTATATTACGTTATTGATGTATATAGAGGACCCGCGGAGACGCAGAGGCCTACAAGCCAGGAATGTGGCCAAATATTACCGCCGAGGTGTTAGGTTGGGTTAGGTTAGGTTATATTACGTTATGGATGTATATAAAGGTCGCACGGAGACGTAGAGGCCAACTAGCCAAGAATGTTGTCAAATATTATCGCCGAGATGATAGGTTGGTTTAGGTTAGGTTATATTACGTTATGGATATATAAAGTTCGCACGGAGACGTAGAGGCCAACTAGCCAAGAATGTTGTCAAATATTATCGCCGAGATGATAGGTTGGTTTAGGTTACGTCATATTACGTTATTGATGTATATAAAGGTCCCAGGGAGACGTAGATGTCAACTCGCCAGGAATGTTGTCAAATATTACCGCCGAGATGTGGGGTTGGGTTAGGTTAGGTTATATTACCTTATTTATGTATATAAAGGTCCCATGGAGACGTAGATGCCAACTCGCCAGGAATGTTGTCAAATATTATCGCCGAGATGATAGGTTGGTTTAGGTTAGGTTATATTTCGTTATTGATGTATATGAAGGTCAAACGGAGACGTAGAGAGCAACTCGCCAGGAATGTTGTCAAATTTTACCGCCGAGATGGTAGGTTTGTTTAGGTTAGGTTATATTACGTTATTGATGTATGTACTGGTCCCACGGAGACGTAGGTGCCAACTCGCCAGGAATGTTGTCAAATATTACCGCCGAGATGTTAGATTGGGTTAGGTTAGGTTATATTACGTTATTGATGTATATAAAGGTCCCACGAAGACGTAGATGCCAACAATCCAGGAATGTGTTCAAATATTACCGCCGAGATGTTAGGTTGTGTTAGGTTAGGTTATATTACGTTATTGATGTATATAGAGGACCCACGCAGACGCAGAGGCCTACAAGCCAGGAATGTGACCAAATATTACCGCCGAGGTGTTAGGTTGGGTTAGGTTAGGTTATATTACGTTATGGATGTATATAAAGGTCGCACGGAGACGTAGAGGCCAACTAGCCAAGAATGTTGTCAAATATTATCGCCGAGATGATAGGTTGGTTTAGGTTAGGTTATATTACGTTATGAATGTATATAAAGGTCGCACGGAGACGTAGAGGCCAACTAGCCAGGAATGTTGTCAAGTATTATCGCCGAGATGATAGGTTGGTTTAGGTTCGGTTATATTACGTTATTGATGTATAGGAAGGTCCCACGGAGATGTAGAGGCCATCTCGCCAGGAATGTTGTCAAATATTACCGCCGAGATGTTAGGTTGGGTTAGGTTAGGTTATATTACGCTATTGATGTATATAAAGGTCCCACGGAGACGTAGATGCCAACTCGCCAGGAATGTTGTCAAATATTATCGCCGAGATGACAGGCTGGTTTAGGTTAGGTTATATTTCGTTATTGATGTATATGAAGGTCCGATGGAGACCTATAGGCCAACTCGCCAGGAATGTTGTCAAATGTTACCGCCGAGATGTGGGGTTGGGTTAGGTTAGGTTGTATTACGATATTGATGTATATAAAGGTCCCACGGAGGCGTAGAGGCCAACTCGCCAGGAATGTTGTCAAATATTATCGCCGAGATGATAGGTTGGTTTCGGTTAGGTTATATTTCGTTATTGATGTATATGAAGGTCAAACGGAGACGTAGAGGGCAACTCGCCAGGAATGTTGTCAAATATTACCGCCGAGATGTTAGGTTTGGTTAGGTTAGATTATATTACGTTATTGATGTATGTACTGGTCCCACGGAGACGTTGAGGCCAACTCGCCAGGAATGTTGTCAAATATTACCGCCGAGATGTTAGGTTGGGTTAAGTTAAGTTATATCACGTTATTGATGTATATAAAGGTCCCACGGAGACGTAGAGGTCAACAATCCAGGAATGTGTTCAAATATTACCGCCGAGATGTTAGGTTGGGTTAGGTTAGGTTATATTACGTTATTGATGTATATAGAGGACCCGCGGAGACGCAGAGGCCTACAAGCCAGGAATGTGGCCACATATTACCGCCGAGGTGTTAGGTTGGGTTAGGTTAGGTTATATTACGTTATGGATGTATATAAAGGTCGCACGGAGACGTAGAGGCCAACTAGCCAAGAATGTTGTCAAATATTATCGCCGAGATGATAGGTTGGTTTAGGTTAGGTTATATTACGTTATGGATATATAAAGTTCGCACGGAGACGTAGAGGCCAACTAGCCAAGAATGTTGTCAAATATTATCGCCGAGATGATAGGTTGGTTTAGGTTACGTCATATTACGTTATTGATGTATATAAAGGTCCCAGGGAGACGTAGATGTCAACTCGCCAGGAATGTTGTCAAATATTACCGCCGAGATGTGGGGTTGGGTTAGGTTAGGTTATATTACCTTATTTATGTATATAAAGGTCCCATGGAGACGTAGATGCCAACTCGCCAGGAATGTTGTCAAATATTATCGCCGAGATGATAGGTTGGTTTAGGTTAGGTTATATTTCGTTATTGATGTATATGAAGGTCAAACGGAGACGTAGAGAGCAACTCGCCAGGAATGTTGTCAAATTTTACCGCCGAGATGTTAGGTTTGTTTAGCTTAGGTTATATTACGTTATTGATGTATGTACTGGTCCCACGGAGACGTAGGTGCCAACTCGCCAGGAATGTTGTCAAATATTACCGCCGAGATGTTAGGTTGGGTTAGGTTAGGTTATATTACGTTATTGATGTATATAAAGGTCCCACGAAGACGTAGATGCCAACAATCCAGGAATGTGTTCAAATATTACCGCCGAGATGTTAGGTTGGGTTAGGTTAGGTTATATTACGTTATTGATGTATATAGAGGACCCACGGAGACGCAGAGGCCTACAAGCCAGGAATGTGGCCAAATATTACCGCCGAGGTGTTAGGTTGGGTTAGGTTAGGTTATATTACGTTATGGATGTATATAAAGGTCGCACGGAGACGTAGAGGCCAACTAACCAAGAATGTTGTCAAATATTATCGCCGAGATGATAGGTTGGTTTAGGTTACGTCATATTACGTTATTGATGTATATAAAGGTCCCAGGGAGACGTAGATGTCAACTCGCCAGGAATGTTGTCAAATATTACCGCCGAGATGTGGGGTTGGGTTAGGTTAGGTTATATTACCTTATTTATGTATATAAAGGTCCCATGGAGACGTAGATGCCAACTCGCCAGGAATGTTGTCAAATATTATCGCCGAGATGATAGGTTGGTTTAGGTTAGGTTATATTTCGTTATTGATGTATATGAAGGTCAAACGGAGACGTAGAGAGCAACTCGCCAGGAATGTTGTCAAATTTTACCGCCGAGGTGTTAGGTTTGTTTAGGTTAGGTTATATTACGTTATTGATGTATGTAATGGTCCCACGGAGACGTAGGTGCCAACTCGCCAGGAATGTTGTCAAATATTACCGCCGAGATGTTAGATTGGGTTAGGTTAGGTTATATTACGTTATTGATGTATATAAAGGTCCCACGAAGACGTAGATGCCAACAATCCAGGAATGTGTTCAAATATTACCGCCGAGATGTTAGGTTGTGTTAGGTTAGGTTATATTACGTTATTGATGTATATAGAGGACCCACGCAGACGCAGAGGCCTACAAGCCAGGAATGTGGCCAAATATTACCGCCGAGGTGTTAGGTTGGGTTAGGTTAGGTTATATTACGTTATGGATGTATATAAAGGTCGCACGGAGACGTAGAGGCCAACTAGCCAAGAATGTTGTCAAATATTATCGCCGAGATGATAGGTTGGTTTAGGTTAGGTTATATTACGTTATGGATGTATATAAAGGTCGCACGGAGACGTAGAGGCCAACTAGCCAGGAATGTTGTCAAGTATTATCGCCGAGATGATAGGTTGGTTTAGGTTCGGTTATATTACGTTATTGATGTATAGGAAGGTCCCACGGAGATGTAGAGGCCATCTCGCCAGGAATGTTGTCAAATATTACCGCCGAGATGTTAGGTTGGGTTAGGTTAGGTTATATTACGCTATTGATGTATATAAAGGTCCCACGGAGACGTAGATGCCAACTCGCCAGGAATGTTGTCAAATATTATCGCCGAGATGACAGGCTGGTTTAGGTTAGGTTATATTACGTTATTGATGTATATGAAGGTCCGATGGAGACCTATAGGCCAACTCGCCAGGAATGTTGTCAAATGTTACCGCCGAGATGTGGGGTTGGGTTAGGTTAGGTTATATTACCTTATTTATGTATATAAAGGTCCCATGGAGACGTAGATGCCAACTCGCCAGGAATGTTGTCAAATATTATCGCCGAGATGATAGGTTGGTTTAGGTTAGGTTATATTTCGTTATTGATGTATATGAAGGTCAAACGGAGACGTAGAGGGCAACTCGCCAGGAATGTTGTCAAATATTACCGCCGAGATGTTAGGTTTGGTTAGGTTAGATTATATTACGTTATTGATGTATGTACTGGTCCCACGGAGACGTTGAGGCCAACTCGCCAGGAATGTTGTCAAATATTACCGCCGAGATGTTAGGTTGGGTTAGGTTAGGTTATATTACGTTATTGATGTATATAGAGGACCCGCGGAGACGCAGAGGCCTACAAGCCAGGAATGTGGCCACATATTACCGCCGAGGTGTTAGGTTGGGTTAGGTTAGGTTATATTACGTTATGGATGTATATAAAGGTCGCACGGAGACGTAGAGGCCAACTAGCCAAGAATGTTGTCAAATATTATCGCCGAGATGATAGGTTGGTTTAGGTTAGGTTATATTACGTTATGGATATATAAAGTTCGCACGGAGACGTAGAGGCCAACTAGCCAAGAATGTTGTCAAATATTATCGCCGAGATGATAGGTTGGTTTAGGTTACGTCATATTACGTTATTGATGTATATAAAGGTCCCAGGGAGACGTAGATGTCAACTCGCCAGGAATGTTGTCAAATATTACCGCCGAGATGTGGGGTTGGGTTAGGTTAGGTTATATTACCTTATTTATGTATATAAAGGTCCCATGGAGACGTAGATGCCAACTCGCCAGGAATGTTGTCAAATATTATCGCCGAGATGATAGGTTGGTTTAGGTTAGGTTATATTTCGTTATTGATGTATATGAAGGTCAAACGGAGACGTAGAGAGCAACTCGCCAGGAATGTTGTCAAATTTTACCGCCGAGATGTTAGGTTTGTTTAGGTTAGGTTATATTACGTTATTGATGTATGTACTGGTCCCACGGAGACGTAGGTGCCAACTCGCCAGGAATGTTGTCAAATATTACCGCCGAGATGTTAGGTTGGGTTAGGTTAGGTTATATTACGTTATTGATGTATATAAAGGTCCCACGAAGACGTAGATGCCAACAATCCAGGAATGTGTTCAAATATTACCGCCGAGATGTTAGGTTGGGTTAGGTTAGGTTATATTACGTTATTGATGTATATAGAGGACCCACGGAGACGCAGAGGCCTACAAGCCAGGAATGTGGCCAAATATTACCGCCGAGGTGTTAGGTTGGGTTAGGTTAGGTTATATTACGTTATGGATGTATATAAAGGTCGCACGGAGACGTAGAGGCCAACTAGCCAAGAATGTTGTCAAATATTATCGCCGAGATGATAGGTTGGTTTAGGTTAGGTTATATTACGTTATGGATGTATATAAAGGTCGCACGGAGACGTAGAGGCCAACTAGCCAGGAATGTTGTCAAGTATTATCGCCGAGATGATAGGTTGGTTTAGGTTAGGTCATATTACGTTATTGATGCATATAAAGGTCCCAGGGAGACGTAGATGCCAACTCGCCAGGAATGTTGTCAAATATTGCCGCCGAGATGTTAGGTTGGGTTAGGTTAGGTTATATTTCGTTATTGATGTATATAAAGGTCCCAGGGAGACGTAGATGCCAACTCGCCAGGAATGTTGTCAAATATTGCCGCCGAGATGTTAGGTTGGGTTAGGTTAGGTTATATTACGTTATTGATGTATATAAAGGTCCCACGGAGACGTAGAGGCCAACTCGCCAGGAATGTTGTCAAATATTATCGCCGGGATGATAGGTTGGTTTAGGTTAGGTTATATTTCGTTATTGATGTATATGAAGGTCAAACGGAGACGTAGAGGGCAACTCGCCAGGAATGTTGTCAAATATTACCGCCGAGATGTTAGATTGGGGTAGGTTAGGTTATATTACGTTATTGATGTATATAAAGGTCCCACGGAGAAGTAGAAGCCAACTCGCCAGGAATGTGGTCCAATATAACCGCCGAGATATTAGGTTGGGTTAGGTTAAGTTATATTACGTTCTTGATGTATATAAAGGTCCCACGGTGACTTAGAGGCCAACTCGCCGGGAATGTTGTCAAATATTCCGCCGAGATGTTAGGTTGGGTTAGGTTAGGTTATATTACGTTATTGATGTATATAAAGGTCCCACGGAGACGTAGAGGCCAACAAGCCGGGAATGTTGACAAATGTTACCGCCGAGATGTTAGATTGGGTTAGGTTAGGTTATATTACGTTATTGATGTATATAAAGGTCCCACGGAGACGTAGAGTCCAGCAAGCCAGGAATGTTGCCAAATATTACCGCCGAGATCTTAGGTTGGGTTAGGTTAAGTTATATTACGTTCTTGATGTATATAAAGGTCCCATGGAGACTTAGAGGCCAAATCGCCGGGAATATTGTCAAATATTACCGCCGAGATGTTAGGTTGGGTTAGGTTAGGTTATATTACGCTATTGATGTATATAAAGGTCCCACGTAGACGTAGAGGCCAACAAGACAGGAATGTGGTCAAATATTATCGCCGAGATGTTAGATTGGGTTAGGTTAGGTTATATTACGTTATTGATGTATATAAAGGTCCCACGGAGACGTAGAGGCAAACAGGCCACGAATGTGGTCCAATATAACAGCCGAGATATTAGGTTGGGTTAGGTTAAGTTATATTACGTTCTTGATGTATATAAAGGTCCCACGGTGACTTAGAGGCCAACTCGCCGGGAATGTTGTCAAATATTCCGCCGAGATGTTAGGTTGGGTTAGGTTAGGTTATATTACGTTATTGATGTATATAAAGGTCCCACGGAGACGTAGAGGCCAACAAGCCGGGAATGTTGACACATGTTACCGCCGAGATGTTAGGTTGGGTTAGGTTAGGTTATATTACGCTATTGATATATATAAAGGTCCCACGGATACGTAGAGGCAAACAAGCCAGAAATGTGGTCAAATATTACCGCCGAGATGTTAGATTGGGTTAGGTTAGGTTATATTACGTTATTGATGTATACAAAGGCCCCACGGATACGTAAAGGCAAACAAGCCAGGAATGTTGCAAATATTACCGCCGAGATGTTAGGTTCTGTTAGGTTAGGTTATATTACATTATTGATGTATATAAAGGTCCCACGGAGACGTAGAGGCCAACAAGCCAGGAATGTGGTCAAATATTACCGCCGAGATGATAGGTTGGGTTAGGTTAGGTTATATTACGTTATTGATGTATACAAAGGTCCCACGGAGACGTGGAGGCCAATTCGCCAGGAATGTTGTCAAATATTACCGCCGAGATGTTAGGTTGGGTTAGGTTCGGTTATATTACGTTATTGATGTATAGGAAGGTCCCACGGAGATGTAGAGGCCATCTCGCCAGGAATGTTGTCAAATATTACCGCCGAGATGTTAGGTTGGGTTAGGTTAGGTTATATTACGTTATTGATGTATATAAAGGTCCAACGGAGACTTAGAGGCCAACTCGCCGGGAATGTTGTCAAATATTACCGCCGAGATGTTAGGTTGGTTTAGGTTAGGTTATATAACGCTATTGATGTATATAAAGGTCCCACGGAGACGTGGAGGCCAACAAGCCAGGAATGTGGTGAAATGTTACCGCCGGGATGATAGGTTGGGTTAGGTTAGGTTATATTACGTTATTGATGTATACAAAGGTCCCACGTAGTCGTGGAGGCCAATTCGCCAGGAATGTTGTCAAATATTACCGCCGAGATGTTAGGTTGGGTTAGGTTCGGTTATATTACGTTATTGATGTATAGGAAGGTCCCACGGAGACGTAGAGGCCAACTCGCCGGGAATGTTGTCAAATATTACCGCCGAGATGTTAGGTTGGGTTAGGTTAGGTTATATTACGTTATTGATGTATATAAAGGTCTCACGGAGACGTAGAGGCCAACTCGCCGGGAATGTTGTCAAATATTACCGCCGAGATGTTAGGTTGGGTTAGGTTAGGTTATATTACGTTATTCATGTATATAAAGGTCCCACGGAGACTTAAAGGCCAACAAGACAGGAATGTGGTCAAATATTACCGCCGAGATGTTAGATTGGGTTAGGTTAGGTTATATTACGTTATTGATGTATACAAAGGCCCCACGGATACGTAAAGGCAAACAAGCCAGGAATGTTGCAAATATTACCGCCGAGATGTTAGGTTCTGTCAGGTTAGGTTATATTACGTTATTGATGTATATAAAAGTGACACGGAGCCGTAGAGGCCAACTCGCCAGGAATGTTGTCAAATATTACCGCCGAGATGTTAGGTTCTGTTAGGTTAGGTTATATTACATTATTGATGTATATAAAGGTCCCACGGAGACGTAGAGGCCAACAAGCCAGGAATGTGGTCAAATATTACCGCCGAGATGATAGGTTGGGTTAGGTTAGGTTATATTACGTTATTGATGTATACAATGGTCCCACGGAGACGTGGAGGCCAATTCCCCTGGAATGTTGTCAAATATTACCGCCGAGATGTTAGGTTGGGTCAGGTTCGGTTATATTACGTTATTGATGTATATAAAGGTCCCACGGAGACGTAGAGGCAAACAGGCCAGGAATGTGGTCCAATATAACCGCCGAGATGTTAGGTTGGGTTAGGTTAAGTTATATTACGTTCTTGATGTATATAAAGGTCCCACGGTGACTTAGAGGCCAACTCGCAGGGAATGTTGTCAAATATTCCGCCGAGATGTTAGGTTGGGTTAGGTTAGGTTATATTACGTTATTGATGTATATAAAGGTCCCACGGAGACGTAGAGGCCAACTCAACGGGAATGTTGTCAAATATTACCGCCGAGATGTTAGGTTGGGTTAGGTTAGGTTATATTACGTTATTGATGTATATAAAGGTCCCACGGAGACTTAGAGGCCAACAAGACAGGAATGTGGTCAAATATTACCGCCGAGATGTTAGATTGGGTTAGGTTAGGTTATATTACGTTAGTGACGTATATAAGGGTCCCACGGAGACGTAGAGGCCAACAAGCCGGGAATGTTGACAAATATTACTGCCGAGATGTTAGATTGGGTTAGGTTCGGTTATGTTACGTTATTGATGTATAGGAAGGTCCCACGGAGACGTAGAGGCCAACTCGCCAGGAATGTTGTCAAATATTACCGTCGAGATGTTAGGTTCTGTTAGGTTAGGTTATATTACATTATTGATGTATATAAAGGTCCCACGGAGACGTAGAGGCCAGCAAGACAGGAATGTTGCCAAATATTACCGCCGAGATCTTAGGTTGGGTTAGGTTAAGCTATATTACGTTCTTGATGTATATAAAGGTCCCATGGAGACTTAGAGGCCAACTCGCCGGGAATATTGTCAAATATTACCGCCGAGATGTTAGGTTGGTTTAGGTTAGGTTATATAACGCTATTGATGTATATAAAGGTCCCACGGAGACGTGGAGGCCAATTCGCCAGGAATGTTGTCAAATATTACCGCCGAGATGTTAGGTTGGGTTACGTTCGGTTATATTACGTTATTGATGTATAGGAAGGTCCCACGGTGACGTAGAGGCCAACTCGCCGGGAATGTTGTCAAATATTACCGCCGAGATGTTAGGTTGGGTTAGGTTAGGTTATATTACGTTATTGATGTATATAAAGGTCCCACGGAGACGTAGAGGCCAACAAGACAGGAATGTGGTCAAATATTACCGCCGAGATGTTAGATTGGGTTAGGTTAGGTTATATTACGTTAGTGACGTATATAAGGGTCCCACGGAGACGGAGAGGCCAACAAGCCGGGAATGTTGACAAATATTACCGCCGAGATGTTAGATTGGGTTAGGTTAGGTTATATTACGTTTTGACATATATAAAGGTCCCACGGAGACGTAGAGGCAAACAAGCCAGGAATGTGGTCAAATATTATCGCCGAGATGTTAGATTGGGTTAGGTTAGGTTATATTACGTTATTGACGTATATAAAGGTCCCACGGAGACGTAGAGGCAAAGAAGCCAGGAATGTGGTCAAGTATTACCGCCGAGATGTTAGATTGGGTTACGTTAGGTTATATTACGTTATTGATGTATATAAAGGTCCCACGGAGACGTAGAGGCCAACAAGACAGGAATGTCGTCAAATATTACCGCCGAGATGTTAGATTGGGTTAGGTTAGGTTATATTACGTTATTGACGTATATAAATGTCCCACGGAGACGTAGAGACCAACAAGCCGGGAATGTTGACAAATATTACCGCCGAGATGTTAGGTTGGGTTAGGTTAGGTTATATTACGTTATTGATGTATATAAAGGTCCCACGGAGACTTAGAGGCCAACAAGACAGGAATGTGGTCAAATATTACCGCCGAGATGTTAGGTTGGGTTAGGTTAGGTTATATTACGTTATTGATGTATATAAACGTCCCACGGAGACGTAGAGGCCAACAAGACAGGAATGTGGGCAAATATTATCGCCGAGATGTTAGATTGGGTTAGGTTAGGTTATATTACGTTATTGATGTATAGGAAGGTCCCACGGAGACGTAGAGGCCATCTCGCCAGGAATGTTGTCAAATATTACCGCCGAGATGTTAGGTTGGGTTAGGTTAGGTTATATTACGTTATTGATGTATATAAGCGTCCCACGGAGACGTAGAGGCCAATAAGACAGGAGTGTGGTCAAATATTATCGCCGAGATGTTAGATTGGGTTAGGTTAGGTTATATTACGTTATTGATGTATATAAAGGTCCCACGGAGAAGTAGAAGCCAACTCGCCAGGAATGTGGTCAAATATTAGTGCCGAGATATTAGGTTGGGTTAGATTAGGTTGTATTACGTTATTAATGTATATAAAGCTCCCACGGGGATGTAGAGGCCAACAAGCCAGGAATGTGGTCAAATATTACCGCCGAGATGTTAGGTTGGCTTAGGTTAGGTTATATTACGTTCTTGATGTATATAAAGGTCCCACGGAGACGTAGAGGCCAACTCGCCAGGAATGTTGTCAAATATTACCGCCGAGATGTTAGGTTCTGTTAGGTTAGGTTATATTACATTATTGATGTATATAAAGGTCCCACGGAGACGTGGAGGCCAACAAGCCAGGAATGTGGTGAAATGTTACCGCCGGGATGATAGGTTGGGTTA
The DNA here is from genome assembly GCA_963969225.1 of Xylocopa violacea. Lineage (NCBI taxonomy): Eukaryota > Metazoa > Arthropoda > Insecta > Hymenoptera > Apidae > Xylocopa > Xylocopa violacea. Next base: position 245,873 of record CAXAJV010000733.1, on the reverse strand, counting down.
GGTTAGGTTATATTACGTTATTGATGTATAGGAAGGTCCCACGGAGACGCAGAGGCCAACTCGCCGGGAATGTTGTCAAATATTACCGCCGAGATGTTAGGTTGGGTTAGGTTAGGTTATATTACGTTATTGATGTATATAAAGGTCCCACGGAGACTTAGAGGCCAACAAGACAGGAATGTGGTCAAATATTACCGCCGAGATGTTAGATTGGGTTAGGTTAGGTTATATTACGTTAGTGAAGTATATAAGGGTCCCACGGAGACGGAGAGGCCAACAAGCCGGGAATGTTGAAAAATATTACCGCCGAGATGTTAGATTGGGTTAGGTTAGGTTATATTACGTGTTGACATATATAAAGGTCCCACGGAGACGTAGAGGCAAACAAGCCAGGAATGTGGTCAAATATTATCGCCGAGATGTTAGATTGGGTTAGGTTAGGTTATATTACGTTATTGACGTATATAAAGGTCCCACGGAGACGTAGAGGCAAACAAGCCAGGAATGTGGTCAAATATTACCGCCGAGATGTTAGATTGGGTTACGTTAGGTTATATTACGTTATTGATGTATATAAAGGTCCCACGGAGACGTAGAGGCCAACAAGACAGGAATGTCGTCAAATATTACCGCCGAGATGTTAGATTGGGTTAGGTTAGGTTATATTACGTTATTGACGTATATAAATGTCCCACGGAGACGTAGAGACCAACAAGCCGGGAATGTTGACAAATATTACCGCCGAGATGTTAGGTTGGGTTAGGTTAGGTTATATTACGTTATTGATGTATATAAAGGTCCCACGGAGACGTAGAGGCAAACAAGCCAGGAATGTGGACAAATATTACCGCAGAGATGTTAGATTGGGTTTGGTTAGGTTATATTACGTTATTGATGTATATAAAGGTCCCACGGAGACGTAGAGGCCAACAAGACAGGAATGTGGTCAAATATAACCGCCGAGATGTTAGGTTGGGTTAGGTTAAGTTATATTACTTTCTTGATGTATATAAAGGTCCCACGGTGACTTAGAGGCCAACTCGCCGGGAATGTTGTCAAATCTTCCGCCGAGATGTTAGGTTGGGTTAGGTTAGGTTATATTACGTTATTGATGTATATAAAGGTCTCACGGAGACGTAGAGGCCAACTCTCCGGGAATGTTGTCAAATATTACCGCCGAGATGTTAGGTTGGGTTAGGTTAGGTTATATTACGTTATTGATGTATAGGAAGGTCCCACGGAGACGTAGAGGCCAACTCGCCGGGAATGTTGTCAAATATTACCGCCGAGATGTTAGGTTGGGTTAGGTTAGGTTATATTACGTTATTGATGTACATAAAGGTCCCACGGAGACTTAGAGGCCAACAAGACAGGAATGTTGTCAAATATTACCGCCGAGATGTTAGGTTGGGTTAGGTTAGGTTATATTACGTTATTGATGTATATAAACGTCCCACGGAGACGTAGAGGCCAACAAGACAGGAATGTGGTCAAATATTATCGCCGAGATGTTAGATTGGGTTAGGTTAGGTTATATTACGTTATTGACGTATATAAATGTCCCACGGAGACGTAGAGACCAACAAGCCGGGAATGTTGACAAATATTACCGCCGAGATGTTAGGTTGGGTTAGGTTAGGTTATATTACGTTATTGATGTATATAAAGGTCCCACGGAGACGTAGAGGCAAACAAGCCAGGAATGTGGACAAATATTACCGCAGAGATGTTAGATTGGGTTTGGTTAGGTTATATTACGTTATTGATGTATATAAAGGTCCCACGGAGACGTAGAGGCCAACAAGACAGGAATGTGGTCAAATATAACCGCCGAGATGTTAGGTTGGGTTAGGTTAAGTTATATTACTTTCTTGATGTATATAAAGGTCCCACGGTGACTTAGAGGCCAACTCGCCGGGAATGTTGTCAAATATTCCGCCGAGATGTTAGGTTGGGTTAGGTTAGGTTATATTACGTTATTGATGTATATAAAGGTCTCACGGAGACGTAGAGGCCAACTCTCCGGGAATGTTGTCAAATATTACCGCCGAGATGTTAGGTTGGGTTAGGTTAGGTTATATTACGTTATTGATGTATAGGAAGGTCCCACGGAGACGTAGAGGCCAACTCGCCGGGAATGTTGTCAAATATTACCGCCGAGAAGTTAGGTTGGGTTAGGTTAGGTTATATTACGTTATTGATGTATATAAAGGTCCCACGGAGACTTAGAGGCCAACAAGACAGGAATGTTGTCAAATATTACCGCCGAGATGTTAGGTTGGGTTAGGTTAGGTTATATTACGTTATTGATGTATATAAACGTCCCACGGAGACGTAGAGGCCAACAAGACAGGAATGTGGTCAAATATTATCGCCGAGATGTTAGATTGGGTTAGGTTTGGTTATATTACGTTATTGATGTATATAAAGGTCCCACGGAGTAGTAGAAGCCAACTCGCCAGGAATGTGGTCAAATATTAGTGCCGAGATATTAGGTTGGGTTAGATTAGGTTGTATTACGTTATTAATGTATATAAAGCTCCCACGGGGATGTAGAGGCCAACAAGCCAGGAATGTGGTCAAATATTACCGCCGAGATGTTAGGTTGGCTTAGGTTAGGTTATATTACGTTCTTGATGTATATAAAGGTCCCACGGAGACGTAGAGGCCAACTCGCCAGGAATGTTGTCAAATATTACCGCCGAGAAGTTAGGTTCTGTTAGGTTAGGTTATATTACATTATTGATGTATATAAAGGTCCCACGGAGACGTAGAGGCCAACAAGACAGGAATGTGGTCAAATATTACCGCCGAGACGTTTGATTGGGTTAGGTTAGGTTATATTACGTTATTGATGTATATAAAGGTCCCACGGAGCCGTAGAGGCCAACTCGCCAGGAATGTTGTCAAATATTACCGCCGAGATGTTAGGTTCTGTTAGGTTAGGTTATATTACATTATTGATGTATATAAAGGTCCCACGGAGACGTGGAGGCCAACAAGCCAGGAATGTGGTGAAATGTTACCGCCGGGATGATAGGTTGGGTTAGGTTAGGTTATATTACGTTATTGATGTATACAAAAGTCCCACGTAGTCGTGGAGGCCAATTCGCCAGGAATGTTGTCAAATATTACCGCCGAGATGTTAGGTTGGGTTAGGTTCGGTTATATTACGTTATTGATGTATAGGAAGGTCCCACGGAGACGTAGAGGCCAACTCGCCGGGAATGTTGTCAAATATTACCGCCGAGATGTTAGGTTGGGTTAGGTTAGGTTATATTACGTTATTGATGTATATAAAGGTCCCACGGAGACTTAGAGGCCAACAAGACAGGAATGTGGTCAAATATTACCGCCGAGATGTTAGATTGGGTTAGGTTAGCTTATATTACGTTAGTGACGTATATAAGGGTCCCACGGAGACGGAGAGGCCAACAAGACAGGAATGTGGTCAAATATAACCGCCGAGATGTTAGGTTGGGTTAGGTTAAGTTATATTACTTTCTTGATGTATATAAAGGTCCCACGGTGACTTAGAGGCCAACTCGCAGGGAATGTTGTCAAATATTCCGCCGAGATGTTAGGTTGGGTTAGGTTAGGTTATATTACGTTATTGATGTATATAAAGGTCCCACGGAGACGTAGAGGCCAACTCAACGGGAATGTTGTCAAATATTACCGCCGAAATGTTAGGTTGGGTTAGGTTAGGTTATATTACGTTATTGATGTATATAAAGGTCCCACGGAGACTTAGAGGCCAACAAGACAGGAATGTGGTCAAATATTACCGCCGAGATGTTAGATTGGGTTAGGTTAGGTTATATTACGTTATTGACGTATATAAGGGTCCCACGGAGACGTAGAGGCCAACAAGCCGGGAATGTTGACAAATATTACTGCCGAGATCTTAGGTTGGGTTAGGTTAAGTTATATTACGTTCTTGATGTATATAAATGTCCCATGGAGACTTAGAGGCCAACAAGACAGGAATGTGGTCAAATATTACCGCCGAGATGTTAGATTGGGTTAGGTTAGGTTATATTACGTTATTGACGTATATAAGGGTCCCACGGAGACGTAGAGGCCAACAAGCCGGGAATGTTGACAAATATTACTGCCGAGATCTTAGGTTGGGTTAGGTTAAGTTATATTACGTTCTTGATGTATATAAATGTCCCATGGAGACTTAGAGGCCAACTCGCCGGGAATATTGTCAAATATTACCGCCGAGATGTTAGGTTGGTTTAGGTTAGGTTATATAACGCTATTGATGTATATAAAGGTCCCACGGAGACGTGGAGGCCAATTCGCCAGGAATGTTGTCAAATATTATCGCCGAGATGTTAGGTTGGGTTAGGTTAGGTTATATTACGTTATTGATGTATATAAAGGTCCCACGGAGACGTAGAGGCCAACAAGACAGGAATGTGGTCAAATATTACCGCCGAGATGTTAGATTGGGTTAGGTTAGGTTATATTACGTTAGTGACGTATATAAGGGTCCCACGGAGACGGAGAGGCCAACAAGCCGGGAATGTTGACAAATATTACCGCCGAGATGTTAGATTGGGTTAGGTTAGGTTATATTACGTTTTGACATATATAAAGGTCCCACGGAGACGTAGAGGCAAACAAGCCAGGAATGTGGTCAAATATTATCGCCGAGATGTTAGATTGGGTTAGGTTAGGTTATATTACGTTATTGACGTATATAAAGGTCCCACGGAGACGTAGAGGCAAACAAGCCAGGAATGTGGTCAAGTATTACCGCCGAGATGTTAGATTGGGTTACGTTAGGTTATATTACGTTATTGATGTATATAAAGGTCCCACGGAGACGTAGAGGCCAACAAGACAGGAATGTCGTCAAATATTACCGCCGAGATGTTAGATTGGGTTAGGTTAGGTTATATTACGTTATTGACGTATATAAATGTCCCACGGAGACGTAGAGACCAACAAGCCGGGAATGTTGACAAATATTACCGCCGAGATGTTAGGTTGGGTTTGGTTAGGTTATATTACGTTATTGATGTATATAAAGGTCCCACGGAGACGTAGAGGCCAACTCAACGGGAATGTTGTCAAATATTACCGCCGAGATGTTAGGTTGGGTTAGGTTAGGTTATATTACGTTATTGATGTATATAAAGGTCCCACGGAGACTTAGAGGCCAACAAGCCAGAAATGTGGTCAAATATTACCGCCGAGATGTTAGATTGGGTTAGGTTAGGTTATATTACGTTATTGATGTATACAAAGGCCCCACGGATACGTAAAGGCAAACAAGACAGGAATGTTGTCAAATATTACCGCCGAGATGATAGGTTGGGTTAGGTTAGGTTATATTACGTTATTGATGTATACAAAGGTCCCACGGAGACGTGGAGGCCAATTCGCCAGGAATGTTGTCAAATATTACCGCCGAGATGTTAGGTTGGGTTAGGTTCGGTTATATTACGTTATTGATGTATAGGAAGGTCCCACGGAGACGTAGAGGCCATCTCGCCAGGAATGTTGTCAAATATTACCGCCGAGATGTTAGGTTGGGTTAGGTTAGGTTATATTACGTTATTGATGTATATAAGCGTCCCACGGAGACGTAGAGGCCAATAAGACAGGAGTGTGGTCAAATATTATCGCCGAGATGTTAGATTGGGTTAGGTTAGGTTATATTACGTTATTGATGTATATAAAGGTCCCACGGAGAAGTAGAAGCCAACTCGCCAGGAATGTGGTCAAATATTAGTGCCGAGATATTAGGTTGGGTTAGATTAGGTTGTATTACGTTATTAATGTATATAAAGCTCCCACGGGGATGTAGAGGCCAACAAGCCAGGAATGTGGTCAAATATTACCGCCGAGATGTTAGGTTCTGTTAGGTTAGGTTATATTACATTATTGATGTATATAAAGGTCCCACGGAGACGTGGAGGCCAACAAGCCAGGAATGTGGTGAAATGTTACCGCCGGGATGATAGGTTGGGTTAGGTTAGGTTATATTACGTTATTGATGTATAGGAAGGTCCCACGGAGACGTAGAGGCCAACTCGCCGGGAATGTTGTCAAATATTACCGCCGAGATGTTAGGTTGGGTTAGGTTAGGTTATATTACGTTATTGATGTATATAAAGGTCCCACGGAGACTTAGAGGCCAACAAGACAGGAATGTGGTCAAATATTACCGCCGAGATGTTAGATTGGGTTAGGTTAGGTTATATTACGTTAGTGACGTATATAAGGGTCCCACGGAGACAGAGAGGCCAACAAGCCGGGAATGTTGACAAATATTACCGCCGAGATGTTAGATTGGGTTAGGTTAGGTTATATTACGTGTTGACATATATAAAGGTCCCACGGAGACGTAGAGGCAAACAAGCCAGGAATGTGGTCAAATATTATCGCCGAGATGTTAGATTGGGTTAGGTTAGGTTATATTACGTTATTGACGTATATAAAGGTCCCACGGAGACGTAGAGGCAAACAAGCCAGGAATGTGGTCAAATATTACCGCCGAGATGTTAGATTGGGTTACGTTAGGTTATATTACGTTATTGATGTATATAAAGGTCCCACGGAGACGTAGAGGCCAACAAGACAGGAATGTCGTCAAATATTACCGCCGAGATGTTAGATTGGGTTAGGTTAGGTTATATTACGTTATTGACGTATATAAATGTCCCACGGAGACGTAGAGACCAACAAGCCGGGAATGTTGACAAATATTACCGCCGAGATGTTAGGTTGGGTTAGGTTAGGTTATATTACGTTATTGATGTATATAAAGGTCCCACGGAGACGTAGAGGCAAACAAGCCAGGAATGTGGACAAATATTACCGTAGAGATGTTAGATTGGGTTTGGTTAGGTTATATTACGTTATTGATGTATATAAAGGTCCCACGGAGACGTAGAGGCCAACAAGACAGGAATGTGGTCAAATATAACCGCCGAGATGTTAGGTTGGGTTAGGTTCGGTTATATTACGTTATTGATGTATAGGAAGGTCCCACGGAGATGTAGAGGCCAACTCTCCGGGAATGTTGTCAAATATTACCGCCGAGATGTTAGGTTGGGTTAGGTTAGGTTATATTACGTTATTGATGTATAGGAAGGTCCCACGGAGACGTAGAGGCCAACTCGCCGGGAATGTTGTCAAATATTACCGCCGAGATGTTAGGTTGGGTTAGGTTAGGTTATATTACGTTAGTGACGTATATAAGGGTCCCACGGAGACGGAGAGGCCAACAAGCCGGGAATGTTGACAAATATTACCGCCGAGATGTTAGATTGGGTTAGGTTAGGTTATATTACGTTTTGACATATATAAAGGTCCCACGGAGACGTAGAGGCAAACAAGCCAGGAATGTGGTCAAATATTATCGCCGAGATGTTAGATTGGGTTAGGTTAGGTTATATTACGTTATTGACGTATATAAAGGTCCCACGGAGACGTAGAGGCAAACAAGCCAGGAATGTGGTCAAGTATTACCGCCGAGATGTTAGATTGGGTTACGTTAGGTTCTATTACGTTATTGATGTATATAAAGGTCCCACGGAGACGTAGAGGCAAACAAGCCAGGAATGTGGACAAATATTACCGCCGAGATGTTAGATTGGGTTTGGTTAGGTTATATTACGTTATTGATGTATATAAAGGTCCCACGGAGACGTAGAGGCCAACAAGACAGGAATGTGGTCAAATATAACCGCCGAGATGTTAGGTTGGGTTAGGTTAAGTTATATTACTTTCTTGATGTATATAAAGGTCCCACGGTGACTTAGAGGCCAACTCGCCGGGAATGTTGTCAAATATTCCGCCGAGATGTTAGGTTGGGTTAGGTTAGGTTATATTACGTTATTGATGTATATAAAGTTCTCACGGAGACGTAGAGGCCAACTCTCCGGGAATGTTGTCAAATATTACCGCCGAGATGTTAGGTTGGGTTAGGTTAGGTTATATTACGTTATTGATGTATAGGAAGGTCCCACGGAGACGTAGAGGCCAACTCGCCGGGAATGTTGTCAAATATTACCGCCGAGATGTTAGGTTGGGTTAGGTTAGGTTATATTACGTTATTGATGTATATAAAGGTCCCACGGAGACTTAGAGGCCAACAAGACAGGAATGTGGTCAAATATTACCGCCGAGATGTTAGGTTGGGTTAGGTTAGGTTATATTACGTTATTGATGTATATAAACGTCCCACGGAGACGTAGAGGCCAACAAGACAGGAATGTGGTCAAATATTATCGCCGAGATGTTAGATTGGGTTAGGTTAGGTTATATTACGTTATTGATGTATATAAAGGTCCCACGGAGTAGTAGAAGCCAACTCGCCAGGAATGTGGTCAAATATTAGTGCCGAGATATTAGGTTGGGTTAGATTAGGTTGTATTACGTTATTAATGTATATAAAGCTCCCACGGGGATGTAGAGGCCAACAAGCCAGGAATGTGGTCAAATATTACCGCCGAGATGTTAGGTTGGCTTAGGTTAGGTTATATTACGTTCTTGATGTATATAAAGGTCCCACGGAGACGTAGAGGCCAACTCGCCAGGAATGTTGTCAAATATTACCACCGAGAAGTTAGGTTCTGTTAGGTTAGGTTATATTACATTATTGATGTATATAAAGGTCCCACGGAGACGTAGAGGCCAACAAGACAGGAATGTGGTCAAATATTACCGCCGAGACGTTTGATTGGGTTAGGTTAGCTTATATTACGTTATTGATGTATATAAAGGTCCCACAGAGCCGTAGAGGCCAACTCGCCAGGAATGTTGTCAAATATTACCGCCGAGATGTTAGGTTCTGTTAGGTTAGGTTATATTACATTATTGATGTATATAAAGGTCCCACGGAGACGTGGAGGCCAACAAGCCAGGAATGTGGTGAAATGTTACCGCCGGGATGATAGGTTGGGTTAGGTTAGGTTATATTACGTTATTGATGTATACAAAGGTCCCACGTAGTCGTGGAGGCCAATTCGCCAGGAATGTTGTCAAATATTACCGCCGAGATGTTAGGTTGGGTTAGGTTCGGTTATATTACGTTATTGATGTATAGGAAGGTCCCACGGAGACGTAGAGGCCAACTCGCCGGGAATGTTGTCAAATATTACCGCCGAGATGTTAGGTTGGGTTAGGTTAGGTTATATTACGTTATTGATGTATATAAAGGTCCCACGGAGACTTAGAGGCCAACAAGACAGGAATGTGGTCAAATATTACCGCCGAGATGTTAGGTTGGGTTAGGTTAGGTTATATTACGTTAGTGACGTATATAAGGGTCCCACGGAGACGGAGAGGCCAACAAGCCGGGAATGTGGTCAAATATTAGTGCCGAGATATTAGGTTGGGTTAGATTAGGTTGTATTACGTTATTAATGTATATAAAGCTCCCACGGGGATGTAGAGGCCAACAAGCCAGGAATGTGGTCAAATATTACCGCCGAGATGTTAGGTTGGCTTAGGTTAGGTTATATTACGTTCTTGATGTATATAAAGGTCCCACGGAGACGTAGAGGCCAACTCGCCAGGAATGTTGTCAAATATTACCGCCGAGAAGTTAGGTTCTGTTAGGTTAGGTTATATTACATTATTGATGTATATAAAGGTCCCACGGAGACGTAGAGGCCAACAAGACAGGAATGTGGTCAAATATTACCGCCGAGACGTTTGATTGGGTTAGGTTAGCTTATATTACGTTATTGATGTATATAAAGGTCCCACGGAGCCGTAGAGGCCAACTCGCCAGGAATGTTGTCAAATATTACCGCCGAGATGTTAGGTTCTGTTAGGTTAGGTTATATTACATTATTGATGTATATAAAGGTCCCACGGAGACGTGGAGGCCAACAAGCCAGGAATGTGGTGAAATGTTACCGCCGGGATGATAGGTTGGGTTAGGTTAGGTTATATTACGTTATTGATGTATACAAAGGTCCCACGTAGTCGTGGAGGCCAATTCGCCAGGAATGTTGTCAAATATTACCGCCGAGATGTTAGGTTGGGTTAGGTTCGGTTATATTACGTTATTGATGTATAGGAAGGTCCCACGGAGACGTAGGGGCCAACTCGCCGGGAATGTTGTCAAATATTACCGCCGAGATGTTAGGTTGGGTTAGGTTAGGTTATATTACGTTATTGATGTATATAAAGGTCCCACGGAGACTTAGAGGCCAACAAGACAGGAATGTGGTCAAATATTACCGCCGAGATGTTAGGTTGGGTTAGGTTAGGTTATATTACGTTAGTGACGTATATAAGGGTCCCACGGAGACGGAGAGGCCAACAAGCCGGGAATGTTGACAAATATTACCGCCGAGATGTTAGATTGGGTTAGGTTAGGTTATATTACGTTTTGACATATATAAAGGTCCCACGGAGACGTAGAGGCAAACAAGCCAGGAATGTGGTCAAATATTATCGCCGAGATGTTAGATTGGGTTAGGTTAGGTTATATTACGTTATTGACGTATATAAAGGTCCCACGGAGACGTAGAGGCAAACAAGCCAGGAATGTGGTCAAGTATTACCGCCGAGATGTTAGATTGGGTTACGTTAGGTTATATTACGTTATTGATGTATATAAATGTCCCACGGAGACGTAGAGGCCAACAAGACAGGAATGTCGTCAAATATTACCGCCGAGATGTTAGATTGGGTAATGTTAGGTTATATTACGTTATTGACGTATATAAATGTCCCACGGAGACGTAGAGACCAACAAGCCGGGAATGTTGACAAATATTACCGCCGAGATGTTAGGTTGGGTTAGGTTAGGTTATATTACGTTATTGATGTATATAAAGGTCCCACGGAGACGTAGAGGCCAACAAGAGAGGAATGTGGTCAAAGATAACCGCCGAGATGTTAGGTTGGGTTAGGTTAAGTTATATTACTTTCTTGATGTATATAAAGGTCCCACGGTGACTTAGAGGCCAACTCGCCGGGAATGTTGTAAAATATTCCGCCGAGATGTTAGGTTGGGTTAGGTTAGGTTATATTACGCTATTGATGTATATAAAGGTCCCACGGAGACTTAGAGGCCAACAAGACAGGAATGTGGTCAAATATTACCGCCGAGATGTTAGATTGGGTTAGGTTAGGTTATATTACGTTATTGATGTATACAAAGGCCCCACGGATACGTAAAGGCAAACAAGCCAGGAATGTTGCAAATATTACCGCCGAGATGTTAGGTTCTGTCAGGTTAGGTTATATTACGTTATTGATGTATATAAAAGTGACACGGAGCCGTAGAGGCCAACTCGCCAGGAATGTTGTCAAATATTACCGCCGAGATGTTAGGTTCTGTTAGGTTAGGTTATATTACATTATTGATGTATATAAAGGTCCCACGGAGACGTAGAGGCCAACAAGCCAGGAATGTGGTCAAATATTACCGCCGAGATGTTAGATTGGGTTAGGTTAGGTTATATTACGTATTGACATATATAAAGGTCCCACGGAGACGTAGAGGCAAACAAGCCAGGAATGTGGTCAAATATTATCGCCGAGATGTTAGATTGGGTTAGGTTAGGTTATATTACGTTATTGACGTATATAAAGGTCCCACGGAGACGTAGAGGCAAACAAGCCAGGAATGTGGTCAAATATTACCGCCGAGATGTTAGATTGGGTTACGTTAGGTTATATTACGTTATTGATGTATATAAAGGTCCCACGGAGACGTAGAGGCCAACAAGACAGGAATGTCGTCAAATATTACCGCCGAGATGTTAGATTGGGTTAGGTTAGGTTATATTACGTTATTGACGTATATAAATGTCCCACGGAGACGTAGAGACCAACAAGCCGGGAATGTTGACAAATATTACCGCCGAGATGTTAGGTTGGGTTAGGTTAGGTTATATTACGTTATTGATGTATATAAAGGTCCCACGGAGACGTAGAGGCAAACAAGCCAGGAATGTGGACAAATATTACCGCAGAGATGTTAGATTGGGTTTGGTTAGGTTATATTACGTTATTGATGTATATAAAGGTCCCACGGAGACGTAGAGGCCAACAAGACAGGAATGTGGTCAAATATAACCGCCGAGATGTTAGGTTGGGTTAGGTTCGGTTATATTACGTTATTGATGTATAGGAAGGTCCCACGGAGATGTAGAGGCCAACTCTCCGGGAATGTGTCAAATATTACCGCCGAGATGTTAGGTTGGGTTAGGTTAGGTTATATTACGTTATTGATGTATATAAAGGTCCCACGGAGACGTAGAGGCCAACAAGACAGGAATGTGGTCAAAGATAACCGCCGAGATGTTAGGTTGGGTTAGGTTAAGTTATATTACTTTCTTGATGTATATAAAGGTCCCACGGTGACTTAGAGGCCAACTCGCCGGGAATGTTGTCAAATATTCCGCCGAGATGTTAGGTTGGGTTAGGTTAGGTTATATTACGCTATTGATGTATATAAAGGTCCCACGGAGACTTAGAGGCCAACAAGACAGGAATGTGGTCAAATATTACCGCCGAGATGTTAGATTGGGTTAGGTTAGGTTATATTACGTTATTGATGTATACAAAGGCCCCACGGATACGTAAAGGCAAACAAGCCAGGAATGTTGCAAATATTACCGCCGAGATGTTAGGTTCTGTCAGGTTAGGTTATATTACGTTATTGATGTATATAAAAGTGACACGGAGCCGTAGAGGCCAACTCGCCAGGAATGTTGTCAAATATTACCGCCGAGATGTTAGGTTCTGTTAGGTTAGGTTATATTACATTATTGATGTATATAAAGGTCCCACGAAGACGTAGAGGCCAACAAGCCAGGAATGTGGTCAAATATTACCGCCGAGATGTTAGATTGGGTTAGGTTAGGTTATATTACGTGTTGACATATATAAAGGTCCCACGGAGACGTAGAGGCAAACAAGCCAGGAATGTGGTCAAATATTATCGCCGAGATGTTAGATTGGGTTAGGTTAGGTTATATTACGTTATTGACGTATATAAAGGTCCCACGGAGACGTAGAGGCAAACAAGCCAGGAATGTGGTCAAATATTACCGCCGAGATGTTAGATTGGGTTACGTTAGGTTATATTACGTTATTGATGTATATAAAGGTCCCACGGAGACGTAGAGGCCAACAAGACAGGAATGTCGTCAAATATTACCGCCGAGATGTTAGATTGGGTTAGGTTAGGTTATATTACGTTATTGACGTATATAAATGTCCCACGGAGACGTAGAGACCAACAAGCCGGGAATGTTGACAAATATTACCGCCGAGATGTTAGGTTGGGTTAGGTTAGGTTATATTACGTTATTGATGTATATAAAGGTCCCACGGAGACGTAGAGGCAAACAAGCCAGGAATGTGGACAAATATTACCGCAGAGATGTTAGATTGGGTTTGGTTAGGTTATATTACGTTATTGATGTATATAAAGGTCCCACGGAGACGTAGAGGCCAACAAGACAGGAATGTGGTCAAATATTACCGCCGAGATGTTAGATTGGGTTACGTTAGGTTATATTACGTTATTGATGTATATAAAGGTCCCACGGAGACGTAGAGGCCAACAAGACAGGAATGTCGTCAAATATTACCGCCGAGATGTTAGATTGGGTTAGGTTAGGTTATATTACGTTATTGACGTATATAAATGTCCCACGGAGACGTAGAGACCAACAAGCCGGGAATGTTGACAAATATTACCGCCGAGATGTTAGGTTGGGTTAGGTTAGGTTATATTACGTTATTGATGTATATAAAGGTCCCACGGAGACGTAGAGGCCAACAAGACAGGAATGTGGTCAAATATAACCGCCGAGATGTTAGGTTGGGTTAGGTTAAGTTATATTACTTTCTTGATGTATATAAAGGTCCCACGGTGACTTAGAGGCCAACTCGCCGGGAATGTTGTCAAATATTCCGCCGAGATGTTAGGTTGGGTTAGGTTAGGTTATATTACGTTATTGATGTATATAAAGGTCTCACGGAGACGTAGAGGCCAACTCTCCGGGAATGTTGTCAAATATTACCGCCGAGATGTTAGGTTGGGTTAGGTTAGGTTATATTACGTTATTGATGTATAGGAAGGTCCCACGGAGACGTAGAGGCCAACTCGCCGGGAATGTTGTCAAATATTACCGCCGAGATGTTAGGTTGGGTTAGGTTAGGTTATATTACGTTATTGATGTATATAAAGGTCCCACGGAGACTTAGAGGCCAACAAGACAGGAATGTGGTCAAATATTACCGCCGAGATGTTAGGTTGGGTTAGGTTAGGTTATATTACGTTATTGATGTATATAAACGTCCCACGGAGACGTAGAGGCCAACAAGACAGGAATGTGGTCAAATATTATCGCCGAGATGTTAGATTGGGTTAGGTTAGGTTATATTACGTTATTGATGTATATAAAGGTCCCACGGAGTAGTAGAAGCCAACTCGCCAGGAATGTGGTCAAATATTAGTGCCGAGATATTAGGTTGGGTTAGATTAGGTTGTATTACGTTATTAATGTATATAAAGCTCCCACGGGGATGTAGAGGCCAACAAGCCAGGAATGTGGTCAAATATTACCGCCGAGATGTTAGGTTGGCTTAGGTTAGGTTATATTACGCTCTTGATGTATATAAAGGTCCCACGGAGACGTAGAGGCCAACTCGCCAGGAATGTTGTCAAATATTACCGCCGAGAAGTTAGGTTCTGTTAGGTTAGGTTATATTACATTATTGATGTATATAAAGGTCCCACGGAGACGTAGAGGCCAACAAGACAGGAATGTGGTCAAATATTACCGTCGAGACGTTTGATTGGGTTAAGTTAGCTTATATTACGTTATTGATGTATATAAAGGTCCCACGGAGCCGTAGAGGCCAACTCGCCAGGAATGTTGTCAAATATTACCGCCGAGATGTTAGGTTCTGTTAGGTTAGGTTATATTACATTATTGATGTATATAAAGGTCCCACGGAGACGTGGAGGCCAACAAGCCAGGAATGTGGTGAAATGTTACCGCCGGGATGATAGGTTGGGTTAGGTTAGGTTATATTACGTTATTGATGTATACAAAGGTCCCACGTAGTCGTGGAGGCCAATTCGCCAGGAATGTTGTCAAATATTACCGCCGAGATGTTAGGTTGGGTTAGGTTCGGTTATATTACGTTATTGATGTATAGGAAGGTCCCACGGAGACGTAGAGGCCAACTCGCCGGGAATGTTGTCAAATATTACCGCCGAGATGTTAGGTTGGGTTAGGTTAGGTTATATTACGTTATTGATGTATATAAAGGTCCCACGGAGACTTAGAGGCCAACAAGACAGGAATGTGGTCAAATATTACCGCCGAGATGTTAGGTTGGGTTAGGTTAGGTTATATTACGTTAGTGACGTATATAAGGGTCCCACGGAGACGGAGAGGCCAACAAGCCGGGAATGTTGACAAATATTACCGCCGAGATGTTAGATTGGGTTAGGTTAGGTTATATTACGTTTTGACATATATAAAGGTCCCACGGAGACGTAGAGGCAAACAAGCCAGGAATGTGGTCAAATATTATCGCCGAGATGTTAGATTGGGTTAGGTTAGGTTATATTACGTTATTGACGTATATAAAGGTCCCACGGAGACGTAGAGGCAAACAAGCCAGGAATGTGGTCAAGTATTACCGCCGAGATGTTAGATTGGGTTACGTTAGGTTATATTACGTTATTGATGTATATAAAGGTCCCACGGAGACGTAGAGGCCAACAAGCCAGGAATGTGGTCAAATATTACCGCCGAGATGATAGGTTGGGTTAGGTTAGGTTATATTACGTTATTGATGTATACAATGGTCCCACGGCGACGTGGAGGCCAATTCCCCAGGAATGTTGTCAAATATTACCGCCGAGATGTTAGGTTGGGTCAGGTTCGGTTATATTACGTTATTGATGTATATAAAGGTCCCACGGAGACGTAGAGGCAAACAGGCCAGGAATGTGGTCCAATATAACCGCCGAGATGTTAGGTTGGGTTAGGTTAAGTTATATTACGTTCTTGATGTATATAAAGGTCCCACGGTGACTTAGAGGCCAACTCGCCGGGAATATTGTCAAATATTCCGCCGAGATGTTAGGTTGGGTTAGGTTAGGTTATATTACGTTATTGATGTATATAAAGGTCCCACGGAGACGTAGGGGCCAACTCGCCGGGAATGTTGTCAAATATTACCGCCGAGATGTTAGGTTGGGTTAGGTTAGGTAATATTACGTTATTGATGTATATAAAGGTCCCACGGAGACTTAGAGGCCAACAAGACAGGAATGTGGTCAAATATTACCGCCGAGATGTTAGATTGGGTTAGGTTAGGTTATATTACGTTATTGACGTATATAAGGGTCCCACGGAGACGTAGAGGCCAACAAGCCGGGAATGTTGACAAATATTACCGCCGAGATGTTAGGTTGGGTTAGGTTCGGTTATATTACGTTATTGATGTACATAAAGGTCCCACGGAGACGTAGAGGCAAACAGGCCAGGAATGTGGTCCAATATAACCGCCGAGATGTTAGGTTGGGTTAGGTTAAGTTATATTACGTTCTTGATGTATATAAAGGTCCCACGGTGACTTAGAGGCCAACTCGCCGGGAATGTTGTCAAATATTCCGCCGAGATGTTAGGTTGGGTTAGGTTAGGTTATATTACGTTATTGATGTATATAAAGGTCCCACGGAGACGTAGAGGCCAACTCGACGGGAATGTTGTCAAATATCACCGCCGAGATGTTAGGTTGGGTTAGGTTAGGTTATATTACGTTATTGATGTATATAAAGGTCCCACGGAGACTTAGAGGCCAACAAGACAGGAATGTGGTCAAATATTACCGCCGAGATGTTAGATTGGGTTAGGTTAGGTTATATTACGTTATTGACGTATATAAGGGTCCCACGGAGACGTAGAGGCCAACAAGCCGGGAATGTTGACAAATATTACTGCCGAGATGTTAGATTGGGTTAGGTTAGGTTATATTACGTTTTGACGCATATAAAGGTCCCACGGGGACGTAGAGGCAAACAAGCCCGGAATGTGGTCAAATATTATCGCCGAGATGTTAGATTGGGTTAGGTTAGGTTATATTACGTTATTGACGTGTATAAAGGTCCCAGGGAGACGTAGAGGCCAACTCGGCGGGAATGTTGTCAAATATTCCGCCGAGATGTTAGGTTGGGTTAGGTTCGGTTATATTACGTTATTGATGTATAGGAAGGTCCCACGGAGACGTAGAGGCCATCTCGCCAGGAATGTTGTCAAATATTACCGCCGAGATGTTAGGTTGGGTTAGGTTAGGTTATATTACGTTATTGATGTATATAAACGTCCCACGGAGACGTAGAGGCCAACAAGACAGGAATGTGGTCAAATATTATCGCCGAGATGTTAGATTGGGTTAGGTTAGGTTATATTACGTTATTGATGTATATAAAGGTCCCACGGAGACGTAGAGGCAAACAAGCCAGGAATGTGGACAAATATTACCGCCGAGATGTTAGGTTGGGTTAGGTTAAGTTATATTACTTTCTTGATGTATATAAAGGTCCCACGGTGACTTAGAGGCCAACTCGCCGGGAATGTTGTCAAATATTCCGCCGAGATGTTAGGTTGGGTTAGGTTAGGTTATATTACGTTATTGATGTATATAAAGGTCTCACGGAGACGTAGAGGCCAACTCGCCGGGAATGTTGTCAAATATTACCGCCGAGATGTTAGGTTGGGTTAGGTTAGGTTATATTACGTTATTGATGTATAGGAAGGTCCCACGGAGACGTAGAGGCCAACTCGCCGGGAATGTTGTCAAATATTACCGCCGAGATGTTAGGTTGGGTTAGGTTAGGTTATATTACGTTATTGATGTATATAAAGGTCCCACGGAGACTTAGAGGCCAACAAGACAGGAATGTGGTCAAATATTACCGCCGAGATGTTAGGTTGGGTTAGGTTAGGTTATATTACGTTATTGATGTATATAAACGTCCCACGGAGACGTAGAGGCCAACAAGACAGGAATGTGGTCAAATATTATCGCCGAGATGTTAGATTGGGTTAGGTTAGGTTATATTACGTTATTGATGTATATAAAGGTCCCACGGAGTAGTAGAAGCCAACTCGCCAGGAATGTGGTCAAATATTAGTGCCGAGATATTAGGTTGGGTTAGATTAGGTTGTATTACGTTATTAATGTATATAAAGCTCCCACGGGGATGTAGAGGCCAACAAGCCAGGAATGTGGTCAAATATTACCGCCGAGATGTTAGGTTGGCTTAGGTTAGGTTATATTACGTTCTTGATGTATATAAAGGTCCCACGGAGACGTAGAGGCCAACTCGCCAGGAATGTTGTCAAATATTACCGCCGAGAAGTTAGGTTCTGTTAGGTTAGGTTATATTACATTATTGATGTATATAAAGGTCCCACGGAGACGTAGAGGCCAACAAGACAGGAATGTGGTCAAATATTACCGCCGAGACGTTTGATTGGGTTAGGTTAGGTTATATTACGTTATTGATGTATATAAAGGTCCCACGGAGCCGTAGAGGCCAACTCGCCAGGAATATTGTCAAATATTACCGCCGAGATGTTAGGTTCTGTTAGGTTAGGTTATATTACATTATTGATGTATATAAAGGTCCCACGGAGACGTGGAGGCCAACAAGCCAGGAATGTGGTGAAATGTTACCGCCGGGATGATAGGTTGGGTTAGGTTAGGTTATATTACGTTATTGATGTATACAAAGGTCCCACGTAGTCGTGGAGGCCAATTCGCCAGGAATGTTGTCAAATATTACCGCCGAGATGTTAGGTTGGGTTAGGTTCGGTTATATTACGTTATTGATGTATAGGAAGGTCCCACGGAGACGTAGAGGCCAACTCGCCGGGAATGTTGTCAAATATTACCGCCGAGATGTTAGGTTGGGTTAGGTTAGGTTATATTACGTTATTGATGTATATAAAGGTCCCACGGAGACTTAGAGGCCAACAAGACAGGAATGTGTTCAAATATTACCGCCGAGATGTTAGACTGGGTTAGGTTAGGTTATATTACGTTAGTGACGTATATAAGGGTCCCACGGAGACGGAGAGGCCAACAAGCCGGGAATGTTGACAAATATTACCGCCGAGATGTTAGGTTGGGTTAGGTTAGGTTATATTACGTTATTGATGTATATAAACGTCCCACGGAGACGTAGAGGCCAACAAGACAGGAATGTGGTCAAATATTATCGCCGAGATGTTAGATTGGGTTAGGTTAGGTTATATTACGTTATTGATGTATATAAAGGTCCCACGGAGTAGTAGAAGCCAACTCGCCAGGAATGTGGTCAAATATTAGTGCCGAGATATTAGGTTGGGTTAGATTAGGTTGTATTACGTTATTAATGTATATAAAGCTCCCACGGGGATGTAGAGGCCAACAAGCCAGGAATGTGGTCAAATATTACCGCCGAGATGTTAGGTTGGCTTAGGTTAGGTTATATTACGTTCTTGATGTATATAAAGGTCCCACGGAGACGTAGAGGCCAACTCGCCAGGAATGTTGTCAAATATTACCGCCGAGAAGTTAGGTTCTGTTAGGTTAGGTTATATTACATTATTGATGTATATAAAGGTCCCACGGAGACGTAGAGGCCAACAAGACAGGAATGTGGTCAAATATTACCGCCGAGACGTTTGATTGGGTTAGGTTAGGTTATATTACGTTATTGATGTATATAAAGGTCCCACGGAGCCGTAGAGGCCAACTCGCCAGGAATATTGTCAAATATTACCGCCGAGATGTTAGGTTCTGTTAGGTTAGGTTATATTACATTATTGATGTATATAAAGGTCCCACGGAGACGTGGAGGCCAACAAGCCAGGAATGTGGTGAAATGTTACCGCCGGGATGATAGGTTGGGTTAGGTTAGGTTATATTACGTTATTGATGTATACAAAGGTCCCACGTAGTCGTGGAGGCCAATTCGCCAGGAATGTTGTCAAATATTACCGCCGAGATGTTAGGTTGGGTTAGGTTCGGTTATATTACGTTATTGATGTATAGGAAGGTCCCACGGAGACGTAGAGGCCAACTCGCCGGGAATGTTGTCAAATATTACCGCCGAGATGTTAGGTTGGGTTAGGTTAGGTTATATTACGTTATTGATGTATATAAAGGTCCCACGGAGACTTAGAGGCCAACAAGACAGGAATGTGTTCAAATATTACCGCCGAGATGTTAGACTGGGTTAGGTTAGGTTATATTACGTTAGTGACGTATATAAGGGTCCCACGGAGACGGAGAGGCCAACAAGCCGGGAATGTTGACAAATATTACCGCCGAGATGTTAGATTGGGTTAGGTTAGGTTATATTACGTTTTGACATATATAAAGGTCCCACGGAGACGTAGAGGCAAACAAGCCAGGAATGTGGTCAAATATTATCGCCGAGATGTTAGATTGCGTTAGGTTAGGTTATATTACGTTATTGACGTATATAAAGGTCCCACGGAGACGTAGAGGCAAACAAGCCAGGAATGTGGTCAAATATTACCGCCGAGATGTTAGGTTGGGTTAGGTTAGGTTATATTACGTTATTGATGTATAGGAAGGTCCCACGGAGACGTAGAGGCCAACTCGCCGGGAATGTTGTCAAATATTACCGCCGAGATGTTAGGTTGGGTTAGGTTAGGTTATATTACGTTATTGATGTATATAAAGGTCCCACGGAGACTTAGAGGCCAACAAGACAGGAATGTGGTCAAATATTACCGCCGAGATGTTAGGTTGGGTTAGGTTAGGTTATATTACGTTATTGATGTATATAAACGTCCCACGGAGACGTAGAGGCCAACAAGACAGGAATGTGGTCAAATATTATCGCCGAGATGATAGGTTGGGTTAGGTTAGGTTATATTACGTTATTGATGTATACAATGGTCCCACGGAGACGTGGAGGCCAATTCCCCAGGAATGTTGTCAAATATTACCGCCGAGATGTTAGGTTGGGTTAGGTTCGGTTATATTACGTTATTGATGTATAGGAAGGTCCCACGGAGACGTAGAGGCCATCTCGCCAGGAATGATGTCAAATATTACCGCCGAGATGTTAGGTTGAGTTAGGTTAGGTTATATTACGTTATTGATGTATATAAACGTCCCACGGAGACGTAGAGGCCAACAAGACAGGAATGTGGTCAAATATTATCGCCGAGATGTTAGATTGGGTTAGGTTAGGTTATATTACGTTATTGATGTATATAAAGGTCCCACGGAGACGTAGAGGCAAACAAGCCAGGAATGTGGACAAATATTACCGCCGAGATGTTAGGTTGGGTTAGGTTAAGTTATATTACTTTCTTGATGTATATAAAGGTCCCACGGTGACTTAGAGGCCAACTCGCCGGGAATGTTGTCAAATATTCCGCCGAGATGTTAGGTTGGGTTAGGTTAGGTTATATTACGTTATTGATGTATATAAAGGTCTCACGGAGACGTAGAGGCCAACTCGCCGGGAATGTTGTCAAATATTACCGCCGAGATGTTAGGTTGGGTTAGGTTAGGTTATATTACGTTATTGATGTATAGGAAGGTCCCACGGAGACGTAGAGGCCAACTCGCCGGGAATGTTGTCAAATATTACCGCCGAGATGTTAGGTTGGGTTAGGTTAGGTTATATTACGTTATTGATGTATATAAAGGTCCCACGGAGACTTAGAGGCCAACAAGACAGGAATGTGGTCAAATATTACCGCCGAGATGTTAGGTTGGGTTAGGTTAGGTTATATTACGTTATTGATGTATATAAACGTCCCACGGAGACGTAGAGGCCAACAAGACAGGAATGTGGTCAAATATTATCGCCGAGATGTTAGATTGGGTTAGGTTAGGTTATATTACGTTATTGATGTATATAAAGGTCCCACGGAGTAGTAGAAGCCAACTCGCCAGGAATGTGGTCAAATATTAGTGCCGAGATATTAGGTTGGGTTAGATTAGGTTGTATTACGTTATTAATGTATATAAAGCTCCCACGGGGATGTAGAGGCCAACAAGCCAGGAATGTGGTCAAATATTACCGCCGAGATGTTAGGTTGGCTTAGGTTAGGTTATATTACGTTCTTGATGTATATAAAGGTCCCACGGAGACGTAGAGGCCAACTCGCCAGGAATGTTGTCAAATATTACCGCCGAGAAGTTAGGTTCTGTTAGGTTAGGTTATATTACATTATTGATGTATATAAAGGTCCCACGGAGACGTAGAGGCCAACAAGACAGGAATGTGGTCAAATATTACCGCCGAGACGTTTGATTGGGTTAGGTTAGGTTATATTACGTTATTGATGTATATAAAGGTCCCACGGAGCCGTAGAGGCCAACTCGCCAGGAATATTGTCAAATATTACCGCCGAGATGTTAGGTTCTGTTAGGTTAGGTTATATTACATTATTGATGTATATAAAGGTCCCACGGAGACGTGGAGGCCAACAAGCCAGGAATGTGGTGAAATGTTACCGCCGGGATGATAGGTTGGGTTAGGTTATGTTATATTACGTTATTGATGTATACAAAGGTCCCACGTAGTCGTGGAGGCCAATTCGCCAGGAATGTTGTCAAATATTACCGCCGAGATGTTAGGTTGGGTTAGGTTAGGTTATATTACGTTATTGATGTATATAAAGGTCCCACGGAGACTTAGAGGCCAACAAGACAGGAATGTGGTCAAATATTACCGCCGAGATGTTAGGTTGGGTTAGGTTAGGTTATATTACGTTATTGATGTATATAAACGTCCCACGGAGACGTAGAGGCCAACAAGACAGGAATGTGGTCAAATATTATCGCCGAGATGTTAGATTGGGTTAGGTTAGGTTATATTACGTTATTGACGTATATAAATGTCCCACGGAGACGTAGAGACCAACAAGCCGGGAATGTTGACAAATATTACCGCCGAGATGTTAGGTTGGGTTAGGTTAGGTTATATTACGTTATTGATGTATATAAAGGTCCCACGGAGACGCAGAGGCAAACAAGCCAGGAATGTGGACAAATATTACCGCCGAGATGTTAGGTTGGGTTAGGTTAGGTTATATTACGCTATTGATGTATATAAAGGTCCCACGGAGACTTAGAGGCCAACAAGACAGGAATGTGGTCAAATATTACCGCCGAGATGTTAGATTGGGTTAGGTTAGGTTATATTACGTTATTGATGTATACAAAGGCCCCACGGATACGTAAAGGCAAACAAGCCAGGAATGTTGCAAATATTACCGCCGAGATGTTAGGTTCTGTCAGGTTAGGTTATATTACGTTATTGATGTATATAAAAGTGACACGGAGCCGTAGAGGCCAACTCGCCAGGAATGTTGTCAAATATTACAGCCGAGATGTTAGGTTCTGTTAGGTTAGGTTATATTACGTTATTGATGTATATAAAGGTCCCACGGAGACGTAGAGGCCAACTCGCCAGGAATGTTGTCAAATATTACAGCCGAGATGTTAGGTTCTGTTAGGTTAGGTTATATTACATTATTGATGTATATAAAGGTCCCACGGAGACGTAGAGGCCAACAAGCCAGGAATGTGGTCAAATATTACCGCCGAGATGATAGGTTGGGTTTGGTTAGGTTATATTACGTTATTGATGTATACAATGGTCCTACGGAGACGTGGAGGCCAATTCCCCAGGAATGTTGTCAAATATTACCGCCGAGATGTTAGGTTGGGTCAGGTTCGGTTATATTACGTTATTGATGTATATAAAGGTCCCACGGAGACGTAGAGGCAAACAGGCCAGGAATGTGGTCCAATATAACCGCCGAGATGTTAGGTTGGGTTAGGTTAAGTTATATTACGTTCTTGATGTATATAAAGGTCCCACGGTGACTTAGAGGCCAACTCGCCGGGAATGTTGTCAAATATTCCGCCGAGATGTTAGGTTGGGTTAGGTTAGGTTATATTACGTTATTGATGTATATAAAGGTCCCACGGAGACGTAGAGGCCAACTCGCCGGGAATGTTGTCAAATATTACCGCCGAGATGTTAGGTTGGGTTAGGTTAGGTTATATTACGTTATTGATGTATATAAAGGTCCCACGGAGACTTAGAGGCCAACAAGACAGGAATGTGGTCAAATATTACCGCCGAGATGTTAGGTTGGGTTAGGTTAGGTTATATTACGTTATTGATGTATATAAACGTCCCACGGAGACGTAGAGGCCAACAAGACAGGAATGTGGTCAAATATTATCGCCGAGATGTTAGATTGGGTTAGGTTAGGTTATATTACGTTATTGATGTATATAAAGGTCCCACGGAGTAGTAGAAGCCAACTCGCCAGGAATGTGGTCAAATATTAGTGCCGAGATATTAGGTTGGGTTAGATTAGGTTGTATTACGTTATTAATGTATATAAAGCTCCCACGGGGATGTAGAGGCCAACAAGCCAGGAATGTGGTCAAATATTACCGCCGAGATGTTAGGTTGGCTTAGGTTAGGTTATATTACGTTCTTGATGTATATAAAGGTCCCACGGAGACGTAGAGTCCAACTCGCCAGGAATGTTGTCAAATATTACCGCCGAGAAGTTAGGTTCTGTTAGGTTAGGTTATATTACATTATTGATGTATATAAAGGTCCCACGGAGACGTAGAGGCCAACAAGACAGGAATGTGGTCAAATATTACCGCCGAGACGTTTGATTAGGTTAGGTTAGGTTATATTACGTTATTGATGTATATAAAGGTCCCACGGAGCCGTAGAGGCCAACTCGCCGGGAATGTTGTCAAATATTACCGCCGAGATGTTAGGTTGGGTTAGGTTAGGTTATATTACGTTATTGATGTATATAAAGGTCCCACGGAGACTTAGAGGCCAACAAGACAGGAATGTGGTCAAATATTACCGCCGAGATGTTAGATTGGGTTAGGTTAGGTTATATTACGTTATTGATGTATACAAAGGCCCCACGGATACGTAAAGGCAAACAAGCCAGGAATGTTGCAAATATTACCGCCGAGATGTTAGGTTCTGTCAGGTTAGGTTATATTACGTTATTGATGTATATAAAAGTGACACGGAGCCGTAGAGGCCAACTCGCCAGGAATGTTGTCAAATATTACAGCCGAGATGTTAGGTTCTGTTAGGTTAGGTTATATTACGTTATTGATGTATATAAAGGTCCCACGGAGACGTAGAGGCCAACTCGCCAGGAATGTTGTCAAATATTACAGCCGAGATGTTAGGTTCTGTTAGGTTAGGTTATATTACATTATTGATGTATATAAAGGTCCCACGGAGACGTAGAGGCCAACAAGCCAGGAATGTGGTCAAATATTACCGCCGAGATGATAGGTTGGGTTTGGTTAGGTTATATTACGTTATTGATGTATACAATGGTCCTACGGAGACGTGGAGGCCAATTCCCCAGGAATGTTGTCAAATATTACCGCCGAGATGTTAGGTTGGGTCAGGTTCGGTTATATTACGTTATTGATGTATATAAAGGTCCCACGGAGACGTAGAGGCAAACAGGCCAGGAATGTGGTCCAATATAACCGCCGAGATGTTAGGTTGGGTTAGGTTAAGTTATATTACGTTCTTGATGTATATAAAGGTCCCACGGTGACTTAGAGGCCAACTCGCCGGGAATGTTGTCAAATATTCCGCCGAGATGTTAGGTTGGGTTAGGTTAGGTTATATTACGTTATTGATGTATATAAAGGTCCCACGGAGACGTAGAGGCCAACTCGCCGGGAATGTTGTCAAATATTACCGCCGAGATGTTAGGTTGGGTTAGGTTAGGTTATATTACGTTATTGATGTATATAAAGGTCCCACGGAGACTTAGAGGCCAACAAGACAGGAATGTGGTCAAATATTACCGCCGAGATGTTAGGTTGGGTTAGGTTAGGTTATATTACGTTATTGATGTATATAAACGTCCCACGGAGACGTAGAGGCCAACAAGACAGGAATGTGGTCAAATATTATCGCCGAGATGTTAGATTGGGTTAGGTTAGGTTATATTACGTTATTGATGTATATAAAGGTCCCACGGAGTAGTAGAAGCCAACTCGCCAGGAATGTGGTCAAATATTAGTGCCGAGATATTAGGTTGGGTTAGATTAGGTTGTATTACGTTATTAATGTATATAAAGCTCCCACGGGGATGTAGAGGCCAACAAGCCAGGAATGTGGTCAAATATTACCGCCGAGATGTTAGGTTGGCTTAGGTTAGGTTATATTACGTTCTTGATGTATATAAAGGTCCCACGGAGACGTAGAGTCCAACTCGCCAGGAATGTTGTCAAATATTACCGCCGAGAAGTTAGGTTCTGTTAGGTTAGGTTATATTACATTATTGATGTATATAAAGGTCCCACGGAGACGTAGAGGCCAACAAGACAGGAATGTGGTCAAATATTACCGCCGAGACGTTTGATTAGGTTAGGTTAGGTTATATTACGTTATTGATGTATATAAAGGTCCCACGGAGCCGTAGAGGCCAACTCGCCAGGAATGTTGTCAAATATTACCGCCGAGATGTTAGGTTCTGTTAGGTTAGGTTATATTACATTATTGATGTATATATAGGTCCCACGGAGACGTGGAGGCCAACAAGCCAGGAATGTGGTGAAATGTTACCGCCGGGATGATAGGTTGGGTTAGGTTAGGTTATATTACGTTATTGATGTATACAAAGGTCCCACGTAGTCGTGGAGGCCAATTCGCCAGGAATGTTGTCAAATATTACCGCCGAGATGTTAGGTTGGGTTAGGTTCGGTTATATTACGTTATTGATGTATATAAAAGTGACACGGAGCCGTAGAGGCCAACTCGCCAGGAATGTTGTCAAATATTACCGCCGAGATGTTAGGTTCTGTTAGGTTAGGTTATATTACATTATTGATGTATATAAAGGTCCCACGGAGACGTAGAGGCCAACAAGCCAGGAATGTGGTCAAATATTAGCGCCGAGATGATAGGTTGGGTTAGGTTAGGTTATATTACGTTATTGATGTATACAATGGTCCCACGGAGACGTGGAGGCCAATTCCCCAGGAATGTTGTCAAATATTACCGCCGAGATGTTAGGTTGGGTCAGGTTCGGTTATATTACGTTATTGATGTATATAAAGGTCCCACGGAGACGTAGAGGCAAACAGGCCAGGAATGTGGTCCAATATAACAGCCGAGATGTTAGGTTGGGTTAGGTTAAGTTATATTACGTTCTTGATGTATATAAAGGTCCCACGGTGACTTAGAGGCCAACTCGCCGGGAATGTTGTCAAATATTCCGCCGAGATGTTAGGTTGGGTTAGGTTAGGTTATATTACGTTATTGATGTATATAAAGGTCCCACGGAGACTTAGAGGCCAACAAGACAGGAATGTGGTCAAATATTACCGCCGAGATGTTAGGTTGGGTTAGGTTAGGTTATATTACGTTATTGATGTATATAAACGTCCCACGGAGACGTAGAGGCCAACAAGACAGGAATGTGGTCAAATATTATCGCCGAGATGTTAGATTGGGTTAGGTTAGGTTATATTACGTTATTGATGTATATAAAGGTCCCACGGAGTAGTAGAAGCCAACTCGCCAGGAATGTGGTCAAATATTAGTGCCGAGATATTAGGTTGGGTTAGATTAGGTTGTATTACGTTATTAATGTATATAAAGCTCCCACGGGGATGTAGAGGCCAACAAGCCAGGAATGTGGTCAAATATTACCGCCGAGATGTTAGGTTGGCTTAGGTTAGGTTATATTACGTTCTTGATGTATATAAAGGTCCCACGGAGACGTAGAGTCCAACTCGCCAGGAATGTTGTCAAATATTACCGCCGAGAAGTTAGGTTCTGTTAGGTTAGGTTATATTACATTATTGATGTATATAAAGGTCCCACGGAGACGTAGAGGCCAACAAGACAGGAATGTGGTCAAATATTACCGCCGAGACGTTTGATTAGGTTAGGTTAGGTTATATTACGTTATTGATGTATATAAAGGTCCCACGGAGCCGTAGAGGCCAACTCGCCAGGAATGTTGTCAAATATTACCGCCGAGATGTTAGGTTCTGTTAGGTTAGGTTATATTACATTATTGATGTATATATAGGTCCCACGGAGACGTGGAGGCCAACAAGCCAGGAATGTGGTGAAATGTTACCGCCGGGATGATAGGTTGGGTTAGGTTAGGTTATATTACGTTATTGATGTATACAAAGGTCCCACGTAGTCGTGGAGGCCAATTCGCCAGGAATGTTGTCAAATATTACCGCCGAGATGTTAGGTTGGGTTAGGTTCGGTTATATTACGTTATTGATGTATATAAAAGTGACACGGAG
Organism: Xylocopa violacea; assembly: GCA_963969225.1. NCBI lineage: Eukaryota > Metazoa > Arthropoda > Insecta > Hymenoptera > Apidae > Xylocopa > Xylocopa violacea. The sequence goes on along the minus strand of CAXAJV010000733.1, from coordinate 217,517 downwards.
CCGTAGAGGCCAACTCGCCAGGAATGTTGTCAAATATTACCGCCGAGATGTTAGGTTCTGTTAGGTTAGGTTATATTACATTATTGATGTATATAAAGGTCCCACGGAGACGTAGAGGCCAACAAGCCAGGAATGTGGTCAAATATTAGCGCCGAGATGATAGGTTGGGTTAGGTTAGGTTATATTACGTTATTGATGTATACAATGGTCCCACGGAGACGTGGAGGCCAATTCCCCAGGAATGTTGTCAAATATTACCGCCGAGATGTTAGGTTGGGTCAGGTTCGGTTATATTACGTTATTGATGTATATAAAGGTCCCACGGAGACGTAGAGGCAAACAGGCCAGGAATGTGGTCCAATATAACAGCCGAGATGTTAGGTTGGGTTAGGTTAAGTTATATTACGTTCTTGATGTATATAAAGGTCCCACGGTGACTTAGAGGCCAACTCGCCGGGAATGTTGTCAAATATTCCGCCGAGATGTTAGGTTGGGTTAGGTTAGGTTATATTACGTTATTGATGTATATAAAGGTCCCACGGAGACGTAGAGGCCAACTCGCCAGGAATGTTGTCAAATATTACCGCCGAGATGTTAGGTTGGGTTAGGTTCGGTTATATTACGTTATTGATGTATAGGAAGGTCCCACGGAGACGTAGAGGCCAACTCGCCGGGAATGTTGTCAAATATTACCGCCGAGATGTTAGGTTGGGTTAGGTTAGGTTATATTACGTTATTGATGTATATAAAGGTCCCACGGAGACTTAGAGGCCAACAAGACAGGAATGTGGTCAAATATTACCGCCGAGATGTTAGATTGGGTTAGGTTAGGTTATATTACGTTAGTGACGTATATAAGGGTCCCACGGAGACGGAGAGGCCAACAAGCCGGGAATGTTGACAAATATTACCGCCGAGATGTTAGATTGGGTTAGGTTAGGTTATATTACGTTTTGACATATATAAAGGTCCCACGGAGACGTAGAGGCAAACAAGCTAGGAATGTGGTCAAATATTATCGCCGAGATGTTAGATTGGGTTAGGTTAGGTTATATTAGGTTATTGACGTATATAAAGGTCACACGGAGACGTAGAGGCCAACAAGCCGGGAATGTTGACAAATATTACCGAGGAGATGTTAGATTGGGTTAGGTTAGGCTATATTACGTTCTTGATGTATATAAAGCTCCCACGGAGACGTAGAGGCCAACAAGCAGGGAATGTTGACAAATATAACCGCCGAGATGTTAGGTTGGGTTAGGTTAGGTTATATTACGCTATTGATGTATATAAAGGTCCCACGGAGACTTAGAGGCCAACAAGACAGGAATGTGGTCAAATATTACCGCCGAGATGTTAGATTGGGTTAGGTTAGGTTATATTACGTTATTGATGTATACAAAGGCCCCACGGATACGTAAAGGCAAACAAGCCAGGAATGTTGCAAATATTACCGCCGAGATGTTAGGTTCTGTCAGGTTAGGTTATATTACGTTATTGATGTATATAAAAGTGACACGGAGCCGTAGAGGCCAACTCGCCAGGAATGTTGTCAAATATTACCGCCGAGATGTTAGGTTCTGTTAGGTTAGGTTATATTACATTATTGATGTATATAAAGGTCCCACGGAGACGTAGAGGCCAACAAGCCAGGAATGTGGTCAAATATTACCGCCGAGATGATAGGTTGGTTTAGGTTAGGTTATATTACGTTATTGATGTATACAATGGTCCCACGGAGACGTGGAGGCCAATTCCCCAGGAATGTTGTCAAATATTACCGCCGAGATGTTAGGTTGGGTCAGGTTCGGTTATATTACGTTATTGATGTATATAAAGGTCCCACGGAGACGTAGAGGCAAACAGGCCAGGAATGTGGTCCAATATAACCGCCGAGATGTTAGGTTGGGTTAGGTTAAGTTATATTACGTTCTTGATGTAGATAAAGGTCCCACGGTGACTTAGAGGCCAACTCGCCGGGAATGTTGTCAAATATTCCGCCGAGATGTTAGGTTGGGTTAGGTTAGGTTATATTACGTTATTGATGTACATAAAGGTCCCACGGAGACGTAGAGGCCAACTCGCCGGGAATGTTGTCAAATATTACCGCCGAGATGTTAGGTTGGGTTAGGTTAGGTTATATTACGTTATTGATGTATATAAAGGTCCCACGGAGACTTAGAGGCCAACAAGACAGGAATGTGGTCAAATATTACCGCCGAGATGTTAGATTGGGTTAGGTTAGGTTATATTACGTTATTGACGTATATAAGGGTCCCACGGAGACGTAGAGGCCAACAAGCCGGGAATGTTGACAAATATTACCGCCGAGATGTTAGGTTGGGTTAGGTTCGGTTATATTACGTTATTGATGTACATAAAGGTCCCACGGAGACGTAGAGGCAAACAGGCCAGGAATGTGGTCCAATATAACTGCCGAGATGTTAGGTTGGGTTAGGTTAAGTTATATTACGTTCTTGATGTATATAAATGTCCCACGGTGACTTAGAGGCCAACTCGCCGGGAATGTTGTCAAATATTCCGCCGAGATGTTAGGTTGGGTTAGGTTAGGTTATATTACGTTATTGATGTATATAAAGGTCCCACGGAGACGTAGAGGCCAACTCGCCGGGAATGTTGTCAAATATTACCGCCGAGATGTTAGGTTGGGTTAGGTTAGGTTATATTACGTTATTGATGTATATAAATGTCCCACGGTGACTTAGAGGCCAACTCGCCGGGAATGTTGTCAAATATTCCGCCGAGATGTTAGGTTGGGTTAGGTTAGGTTATATTACGTTATTGATGTATATAAAGGTCCCACGGAGACGTAGAGGCCAACTCGCCGGGAATGTTGTCAAATATTACCGCCGAGATGTTAGGTTGGGTTAGGTTAGGTTATATTACGTTATTGATGTATATAAAGGTCCCACGGAGACTTAGAGGCCAACAAGACAGGAATGTGGTCAAATATTACCGCCGAGATGTTAGATTGGGTTAGGTTAGGTTTTATTACGTTATTGACGTACATAAATGTCCCACGGAGACGTAGAGACCAACAAGCCGGGAATGTTGACAAATATTACCGCCGAGATGTTAGGTTGGGTTAGGTTAGGTTATATTACGTTATTGATGTATATAAAGGTCCCACGGAGACGTAGAGGCAAACAAGCCAGGAATGTGGTCAAATATTACCGCCGAGATGTTAGATTGGGTTTGGTTAGGTTATATTACGTTATTGATGTATATAAAGGTCCCACGGTGACTTAGAGGCCAACTCGCCGGAAATGTTGTCAAATATTCCGCCGAGATGTTAGGTTGGGTTAGGTTAGGTTATATTACGTTATTGATGTATATAAAGGTCCCACGGAGACGTAGAGGCCAACTCGCCGGGAATGTTGTCAAATATTACCGCCGAGATGTTAGGTTGGGTTAGGTTAGGTTATATTAGGTTATTGACGTATATAAAGGTCCCACGGAGACGTAGAGGCCAACAAGGCGGGAATGTTGACAAATACTACCGCCGAGATGTTAGATTGGGTTAGGTTAGGTTATATTACGTTCTTGATGTATATAAAGGTCCCACGGAGACGTAGAGGCCAACAAGCAGGGAATGTTGACAAATATAACCGCCGAGATGTTAGGTTGGGTTAGGTTAGGTTATATTACGCTATTGATGTATATAAAGGTCCCACGGATACGTAGAGGCAAACAAGCCAGAAATGTGGTCAAATATTACCGCCGAGATGTTAGATTGGGTTAGGTTAGGTTATATTACGTTATTGATGTATACAAAGGCCCCACGGATACGTAAAGGCAAACAAGCCAGGAATGTTGCAAATATTACCGCCGAGATGTTAGGTTCTGTTAGGTTAGGTTATATTACATTATTGATGTATAAAAAGGTCCCACGGAGACGTAGAGGCCAACAAGCCAGGAATGTGGTCAAATATTACCGCCGAGATGATAGGTTGGGTTAGGTTAGGTTATATTACGTTATTGATGTAAACAATGGTCCCACGGAGACGTGGAGGCCAATTCCCCAGGAATGTTGTCAAATATTACCGCCGAGATGTTAGGTTGGGTTAGGTTCGGTTATATTACGTTATTGATGTATATAAAGGTCCCACGGAGACGTAGAGGCAAACAGGCCAGGAATGTGGTCCAATATAACCGCCGAGATGTTAGGTTGGGTTAGGTTAAGTTATATTACGTTCTTGATGTATATAAAGGTCCCACGGAGACTTAGAGGCCAACAAGACAGGAATGTGGTCAAATATTACCGCCGAGATGTTAGATTGGGTTAGGTTAGGTTATATTAGGTTATTGACGTATATAAAGGTCCCACGGAGACGTAGAGGCCAACAAGCCGGGAATGTTGACAAATACTACCGCCGAGATGTTAGATTGGGTTAGGTTAGGTTATATTACGTTCTTGATGTATATAAAGGTCCCACGGAGACGTAGAGGCAAACAGGCCAGGAATGTTGTCAAATATTACCGCCGAGATGTTAGGTTGGGTTAGGTTAGGTTATATTACGTTATTGATGTATATAAAGGTCCCACGGTGACTTAGAGGCCAACTCGCCGGGAATGTTGTCAAATATTCCGCCGAAATGTTAGGTTGGGTTAGGTTAGGTTATATTACGTTATTGATGTATATAAAGGTCCCACGGAGACGTAAAGGCAAACAAGCCAGGAATGTTGCAAATATTACCGCCGAGATGTTAGGTTCTGTCAGGTTAGGTTATATTACATTATTGATGTATATAAAGGTCCCACGGAGACGTAGAGGCCAACAAGCCAGGAATGTGGTCAAATATTACCGCCGAGATGTTAGATTGGGTTAGGTTAGGTTATATTACGTTATTGATGTATATAAAGGTCCCACGGAGACGTAGAGGCCAACAAGACAGGAATGTGGTCAAATATTACCGCCGAGATGTTAGATTGGGTTAGGTTAGGTTATATTACGTTATTGACGTATATAAAGGTCCCACGGATACGTAGAGGCAAACAAGCCAGAAGTGTGGTCAAATATTACCGCCGAAATGTTAGATTGGGTTAGGTTAGGTTATATTAGGTTATTGACGTATATAAAGGTCACACGGAGACGTAGAGGCCAACAAGCCGGGAATGTTGACAAATATTACCGCCGAGATGTTAGATTGGATTAGGTTAGGTTATATTACGTTCTTGATGTATATAAAGGTCCCACGGAGACGTAGAGGCCAACAAGCAGGGAATGTTGACAAATATAACCGCCGAGATGTTAGGTTGGTTAGGTTAGGTTATATTACGCTATTGATGTATGTAAAGTTCCCACGGATACGTAGAGGCCAACAAGACAGGAATGTGGTCAAATATTACCGCCGAGACGTTTGATTGGGTTAGGTTAGGTTATATTACGTTATTGATGTATATAAAGGTCCCACGGAGCCGTAGAGGCCAACTCGCCAGGAATGTTGTCAAATATTACCGCCGAGATGTTAGGTTCTGTTAGGTTAGGTTATATTACATTATTGATGTACATAAAGGTCCCACGGAGACGTGGAGGCCAACAAGCCAGGAATGTGGTGAAATGTTACCGCCGGGATGATAGGTTGGGTTAGGTTAGGTTATATTACGTTATTGATGTATACAAAGGTCCCACGTAGTCGTGGAGGCCAATTCGCCAGGAATGTTGTCAAATATTACCGCCGAGATGTTAGGTTGGGTTAGGTTCGGTTATATTACGTTATTGATGTATAGGAAGGTCCCACGGAGACGTAGAGGCCAACTCGCCGGGAATGTTGTCAAATATTACCGCCGAGATGTTAGGTTGGGTTAGGTTAGGTTATATTACGTTATTGATGTATATAAAGGTCCCACGGAGACTTAGAGGCCAACAAGACAGGAATGTGGTCAAATATTACCGCCGAGATGTTAGATTGGGTTAGGTTAGGTTATATTACGTTAGTGACGTATATAAGGGTCCCACGGAGACGGAGAGGCCAACAAGCCGGGAATGTTGACAAATATTACCGAGGAGATGTTAGATTGGGTTAGGTTAGGTTATATTACGTTCTTGATGTATATAAAGGTCCCACGGAGACGTAGAGGCCAACAAGCAGGGAATGTTGACAAATATAACCGCCGAGATGTTAGGTTGGGTTAGGTTAGGTTATATTACGCTATTGATGTATATAAAGGTCCCACGGAGACTTAGAGGCCAACAAGACAGGAATGTGGTCAAATATTACCGCCGAGATGTTAGATTGGGTTAGGTTAGGTTATATTACGTTATTGATGTATACAAAGGCCCCACGGATACGTAAAGGCAAACAAGCCAGGAATGTTGCAAATATTACCGCCGAGATGTTAGGTTCTGTCAGGTTAGGTTATATTACGTTATTGATGTATATAAAAGTGACACGGAGCCGTAGAGGCCAACTCGCCAGGAATGTTGTCAAATATTACCGCCGAGATGTTAGGTTCTGTTAGGTTAGGTTATATTACATTATTGATGTATATAAAGGTCCCACGGAGACGTAGAGGCCAACAAGCCAGGAATGTGGTCAAATATTACCGCCGAGATGATAGGTTGGTTTAGGTTAGGTTATATTACGTTATTGATGTATACAATGGTCCCACGGAGACGTGGAGGCCAATTCCCCAGGAATGTTGTCAAATATTACCGCCGAGATGTTAGGTTGGGTCAGGTTCGGTTATATTACGTTATTGATGTATATAAAGGTCCCACGGAGACGTAGAGGCAAACAGGCCAGGAATGTGGTCCAATATAACCGCCGAGATGTTAGGTTGGGTTAGGTTAAGTTATATTACGTTCTTGATGTATATAAAGGTCCCACGGTGACTTAGAGGCCAACTCGCCGGGAATGTTGTCAAATATTCCGCCGAGATGTTAGGTTGGGTTAGGTTAGGTTATATTACGTTATTGATGTATATAAAGGTCCCACGGAGACGTAGAGGCCAACTCGCCGGGAATGTTGTCAAATATTACCGCCGAGATGTTAGGTTGGGTTAGGTTAGGTTATATTACGTTATTGATGTATATAAAGGTCCCACGGAGACTTAGAGGCCAACAAGACAGGAATGTGGTCAAATATTACCGCCGAGATGTTAGATTGGGTTAGGTTAGGTTATATTACGTTATTGACGTATATAAGGGTCCCACGGAGACGTAGAGGCCAACAAGCCGGGAATGTTGACAAATATTACCGCCGAGATGTTAGGTTGGGTTAGGTTCGGTTATATTACGTTATTGATGTACATAAAGGTCCCACGGAGACGTAGAGGCCAACAAGACAGGAATGTCGTCAAATATTACCGCCGAGATGTTAGATTGGGTTAGGTTAGGTTATATTACGTTATTGACGTATATAAATGTCCCACGGAGACGTAGAGACCAACAAGCCGGGAATGTTGACAAATATTACCGCCGAGATGTTAGGTTGGGTTAGGTTAGGTTATATTACGTTATTGATGTATATAAAGGTCCCACGGAGACGTAGAGGCAAACAAGCCAGGAATGTGGTCAAATATTACCGCCGAGATGTTAGATTGGGTTTGGTTGGGTTATATTACGTTATTGATGTATATAAAGGTCCCACGGTGACTTAGAGGCCAACTCGCCGGAAATGTTGTCAAATATTCCGCCGAGATGTTAGGTTGGGTTAGGTTAGGTTATATTACGTTATTGATGTATATAAAGGTCCCACGGAGACGTAGAGGCCAACTCGCCGGGAATGTTGTCAAATATTACCGCCGAGATGTTAGGTTGGGTTAGGTTAGGTTATATTAGGTTATTGACGTTTATAAAGGTCCCACGGAGACGTAGAGGCCAACAAGGCGGGAATGTTGACAAATACTACTGCCGAGATGTTAGATTGGGTTAGGTTAGGTTATATTACGTTCTTGATGTATATAAAGGTCCCACGGAGACGTAGAGGCCAACAAGCAGGGAATGTTGACAAATATAACCGCCGAGATGTTGGTTGGGTTAGGTTAGGTTATATTACGCTATTGATGTATATAAAGGTCCCACGGATACGTAGAGGCAAACAAGCCAGAAATGTGGTCAAATATTACCGCCGAGATGTTAGATTGGGTTAGGTTAGGTTATATTACGTTATTGATGTATACAAAGGCCCCACGGATACGTAAAGGCAAACAAGCCAGGAATGTTGCAAATATTACCGCCGAGATGTTAGGTTCTGTTAGGTTAGGTTATATTACATTATTGATGTATAAAAAGGTCCCACGGAGACGTAGAGGCCAACCAGCCAGGAATGTGGTCAAATATTACCGCCGAGATGATAGGTTGGGTTAGGTTAGGTTATATTACGTTATTGATGTAAACAATGGTCCCACGGAGACGTGGAGGCCAATTCCCCAGGAATGTTGTCAAATATTACCGCCGAGATGTTAGGTTGGGTTAGGTTCGGTTATATTACGTTATTGATGTATATAAAGGTCCCACGGAGACGTAGAGGCAAACAGGCCAGGAATGTGGTCCAATATAACCGCCGAGATGTTAGGTTGGGTTAGGTTAAGTTATATTACGTTCTTGATGTATATAAAGGTCCCACGGAGACTTAGAGGCCAACAAGACAGGAATGTGGTCAAATATTACCGCCGAGATGTTAGATTGGGTTAGGTTAGGTTATATTAGGTTATTGACGTATATAAAGGTCCCACGGAGACGTAGAGGCCAACAAGCCGGGAATGTTGACAAATACTACCGCCGAGATGTTAGATTGGGTTAGGTTAGGTTATATTACGTTCTTGATGTATATAAAAGTCCCACGGAGACGTAGAGGCCAACAAGCAGGGATTGTTGACAAATATAACCGCCGAGATGTTAGGTTGGGTTAGGTTAGGTTATATTACGCTATTGATGTATATAAAGGTCCCACGGAGACGTAGAGGCAAACAAGCCAGAAATGTGGTCAAATATTACCGCCGAGATGTTAGATTGGGTTAGGTTAGGTTATATTACGTTATTGATGTATACAAAGGCCCCACGGATACGTAAAGGCAAACAAGCCAGGAATGTTGCAAATATTACCGCCGAGATGTTAGGTTCTGTTAGGTTAGGTTATATTACATTATTGATGTATAAAAAGGTCCCACGGAGACGTAGAGGCCAACAAGCCAGAAATGTGGACAAATATTACCGCCGAGATGTTAGATTGGGTTAGGTTAGGTTATATTGCGTTATTGATGTATACAAAGGCCCCACGGATACGTAAAGGCAAACGAGCCAGGAATGTTGCAAATATTACCGCCGAGATGTTAGGTTCTGTCAGGTTAGGTTATATTACGTTATTGATGTATATAAAAGTGACACGGAGCCGTAGAGGCCAACTCGCCGGGAATATTGTCAAATATTACCGCCGAGATGTTAGGTTGGGTTAGGTTAGCTTATATTACGCTATTGATGTATATATAGGTCCCACGTAGACGTAGAGTCCAACTCGCCGGGAATGTGGTCAAATATTACCGCCGATATGTTAGATTGGGTTAGGTTAGGTTATATTACGTTATTGATGTATATAAAGGTCCCACGAAGACGTAGAGGCCAACAAGCCAGGAATGTGGTCAAATATTACCGCCGAGATGATAGGTTGGGTTAGGTTAGGTTATATTACGTTATTGATGTATACAAAGCTCCCACGGAGACGTGGAGGCCAATTCGCCAGGAATGTTGTCAAATATTACCGCCGAGATGTTAGGTTGGGTTAGGTTAGGTTATATTACGCTATTGATGTATATAAAGATCCCACAGATACGTAGAGACAAACAAGCCAAAAATGTGGACAAATATTACCGCCGAGATGTTAGATTGGGTTAGGTTGGGTTATATTACGTTATTGATGTATACAAAGGCCCCACGGATACGTAAAGGCAAACGAGCCAGGAATGTTGTCAAATATTACCGCCGAGATGATAGGTTCTGTTAGGTTAGGTTATATTACGTTATTGATGTATATAAAGGTCCCACGGAGACGTAGAGGCCAACTCGCCGGGAATGTTGTCAAATATTACCGCCGAGATGTTAGGTTGGGTTAGGTTAGGTTATATTACGTTATTGATGTATATAAAGGTCCCACGGAGACTTAGAGGCCAACAAGACAGGAATGTGGTCAAATATTATCGCCGAGATGTTAGATTGGGTTAGGTTAGGTTATATTACGTTATTGATGTATATAAACGTCCCACGGAGACCTAGAGGCAAACAGGCCACGAATGTGGTCCAATATAACCGCCGAGATGTTAGGTTGGGTTAGGTTAAGCTATATTACGTTCTTGATGTATATAAAGGTCCCACGGTGACTTAGAGGCCAACTCGCCGGGAATGTTGTCAAATATTCCGCCGAGATGTTAGGTTGGGTTAGGTTAGGTTATATTACGTTATTGATGTATATAAAGGTCCCACGGAGACGTAGAGGCCAACAAGCCGGGAATGTTGGCAAATATTACCGCCGAGATGTTAGATTGGGTTAGGTTAGGTTATATTACGTTCTTGATGTATATAAAGGTCCCACGAAGACGTAGAGGCCAACAAGCAGGGAATGTTGACACATATAACCGCCGAGATGTTAGGTTGGGTTAGGTTAGGTTATATTACGCTATTGATGTATATAAAGGTCCCACGGATACGTAGAGGCAAACAAGCCAGAAATGTGGTCAAATATTACCGCCGAGATGTTAGATTGGGTTAGGTTAGGTTATATTACGTTATTGATGTATACAAAGGCCCCACGGATACGTAAAGGCAAACAAGCCAGGAATGTTGCAAATATTACCGCCGAGATGTTAGGTTCTGTTAGGTTAGGTTATATTACATTATTGATGTATATAAAGGTCCCACGGAGACGTAGAGGCCAACTCGCCGGGAATGTTGTCAAATATTCCGCCGAGATGTTAGGTTGGGTTAGGTTAGGTTATATTACGTTATTGATGTATATAAAGGTCCCACGGAGACGTAGAGGCCAACAAGCCGGGAATGTTGACAAATATTACCGCCGAGATGTTAGGTTGGGTTAGGTTAGGTTATATTACGTTATTGATGTATATAAAGGTCCCACGGAGACTTAGAGGCCAACAAGACAGGAATGTGGTCAAATATTACCGCCGAGATGTTAGATTGGGTTAGGTTAGGTTATATTACGCTATTGATGTATATAAAGGTCCCACGGATACGTAGAGGCAAACAAGCCAGGAATGTGGTCAAATATTACCGCCGAGATGTTAGGTTGGGTTAGGTTCGGTTATATTACGTTATTGATGTATAGGAAGGTCCCACGGATACGTAGAGGCAAACAAGCCAGGAATGTGGTCAAATATTACCGCCGAGATGTTAGGTTGGGTTAGGTTCGGTTATATTACGTTATTGATGTATAGGAAGGTCCCACGGAGATGTAGAGGCCATCTCGCCAGGAATGTTGTCAAATATTACAGCCGAGATGTTAGGTTGGGTTAGGTTAGGTTATATTACGCTATTGATGTATATAAAGGTCCCACAGATACGTAGAGACAAACAAGCCAGAAATGTGGACAAATATTACCGCCGAGATGTTAGATTGGGTTAGGTTAGGTTATATTACGTTATTGATGTATACAAAGGCCCCACGGATACGTAAAGGCAAACGAGCCAGGAATGTTGTCAAATATTACCGCCGAGATGTTAGGTTCTGTTAGGTTAGGTTATATTACGTTATTGATGTATATAAAGGTCCCACGGAGACGTAGAGGCCAACTCGCCGGGAATGTTGTCAAATATTACCGCCGAGATGTTAGGTTGGGTTAGGTTAGGTTATATTACGTTATTGATGTATATAAAGGTCCCACGGAGACTTAGAGGCCAACAAGACAGGAATGTGGTCAAATATTATCGCCGAGATGTTAGATTGGGTTAGGTTAGGTTATATTACGTTATTGATGTATATAAAGGTCCCACGGAGACCTAGAGGCAAACAGGCCACGAATGTGGTCCAATATAACCGCCGAGATGTTAGGTTGGGTTAGGTTAAGTTATATTACGTTCTTGATGTATATAAAGGTCCCACGGTGACTTAGAGGCCAACTCGCCGGGAATGTTGTCAAATATTCCGCCGAGATGTTAGGTTGGGTTAGGTTAGGTTATATTACGTTATTGATGTATATAAAGGTCCCACGGAGACGTAGAGTCCAACAAGCCGGGAATGTTGACAAATATTACCGCCGAGATGTTAGATTGGGTTAGGTTAGGTTATATTACGTTCTTCATGTATATAAAGGTCCCACGGAGACGTAGAGGCCAACAAGCAGGGAATGTTGACAAATATAACCGCTGAGATGTTAGGTTGGGTTAGGTTAGGTTATATTACGCTATTGATGTATATAAAGGTCCCACGGATACGTAGAGGCAAACAAGCCAGAAATGTGGTCAAATATTACCGCCGAGATGTTAGATTGGGTTAGGTTAGGTTATATTACGTTATTGATGTATACAAAGGCCCCACGGATACGTAAAGGCAAACAAGCCAGGAATGTTGCAAATATTATCGCCGAGATGTTAGGTTCTGTTAGGATAGGTTATATTACATTATTGATGTATATAAAGGTCCCACGGAGACGTAGCGGCCAACAAGCCAGGAATGTGGTCAAATATTACCGCCGAGATGATAGGTTGGGTTAGGTTAGGTTATATTACGTTATTGACGTATATAAAGGTCCCACGGATACGTAGAGGCAAACAAGCCAGAAGTGTGGTCAAATATTACCGCCGAGATGTTAGGTTCTCTTAGGTTAGGTTATATTACGTTATTGATGTACATAAAGGTCACACGGAGCCGTAGAGGCCAACACGCCAGGAATGTTGTCAAATATTACCGCCGAGATGTTAGGTTCTGTTAGGTTAGGTTATATTACATTATTGATGTATATAAATGTCCCACGGAGACGTAGAGGCCAACAAGCCAGGAATGTGGTCAAATATTACCGCCTAGATGATAGGTTGGGTTAGGTTAGGTTATATTACGTTATTGATGTATACAAAGGTCCCACGGAGACATGGAGGCCAATTCGCCAGGAATGTTGTCAAATATTACCGCCGAGATGTTAGGTTGGGTTAGGTTCGGTTATATTACGTTATTGATGTATAGGAAGGTCCCACGGAGACGTAGAGGCCAACTCGCCAGGAATGTTGTCAAATATTACCGTCGAGATGTTAGGTTCTGTTAGGTTAGGTTATATTACATTATTGATGTATATAAATGTCCCACGGAGACGTAGAGGCCAGCAAGACAGGAATGTTGCCAAATATTACCGCCGAGATCTTAGGTTGGGTTAGGTTAAGTTATATTACGTTCTTGATGTATATAAAGGTCCCATGGAGACTTAGAGGCCAACTCGCCGGGAATGTTGTCAAATATTACCGCCGAGATGTTAGGTTGGGTTAGGTTAGGTTATATTACGTTATTGATGTATATAAAGGTCCCACGGAGACTTAGAGGCCAACAAGACAGGAATGTGGTCAAATATTATCGCCGAGATGTTAGATTGGGTTAGGTTAGGTTATATTACGTTATTGATGTATATAAAGGTCCCACGGAGACGTAGAGGCAAACAGGCCACGAATGTGGTCCAATATAACCCCCGAGATGTTAGGTTGGGTTAGGTTAAGTTATATTACGTTCTTGATGTATATAAAGGTCCCACGGTGACTTAGAGGCCAACTCGCCGGGAATGTTGTCAAATATTCCGCCGAGATGTTAGGTTGGGTTAGGTTAGGTTATATTACGTTATTGATGTATATAAAGGTCCCACAGAGACGTAGAGGCCAACAAGCCGGGAATGTTGACAAATATTACCGCCGAGATGTTAGATTGGGTTAGGTTAGGTTATATTACGTTCTTGATGTATATAAAGGTCCCACGGAGACGTAGAGGCCAACAAGCAGGGAATGTTGACAAATATAACCGCCGAGATGTTAGGTTGGGTTAGGTTAGGTTATATTACGCTATTGATGTATATAAAGGTCCCACGGATACGTAGAGGCAAACAAGCCAGAAATGTGGTCAAATATTACCGCCGAGATGTTAGATTGGGTTAGGTTAGGTTATATTACGTTATTGATGTATACAAAGGCCCCACGGATACGTAAAGGCAAACAAGCCAGGAATGTTGCAAATATTACCGCCGAGATGTTAGGTTCTGTTAGGTTAGGTTATATTACATTATTGATGTATATAAAGGTCCCACGGAGACGTAGAGGCCAACAAGCCAGGAATGTGGTCAAATATTACCGCCGAGATGATAGGTTGGGTTAGGTTAGGTTATGTTACGTTATTGATGTATACAAAGGTCCCACGGAGACGTGGAGGCCAATTCGCCAGGAATGTTGTCAAATATTACCGCCGAGATGTTAGGTTGGGTTAGGTTCGGTTATATTACGTTATTGATGTATAGGAAGGTCCCACGGAGATGTAGAGGCCATCTCGCCAGGAATGTTGTCAAATATTACCGCCGAGATGTTAGGTTGGGTTAGGTTCGGTTATATTACGTTATTGATGTATAGGAAGGTCCCGCGGAGACGTAGAGGCCATCTCGCCAGGAATGTTGTCAAATACTACCGCCGAGATGTTAGGTTGGGTTAGGTTAGGTTATATTACGTTATTGATGTATATAAACGTCCCACGGAGACGTAGAGGCCAACAAGACAGGAATGTGGTCAAATATTATCGCCGAGACGTTAGATTGGGTTAGGTTAGGTTATATTACGTTATTGATGTATATAAAGGTCTCACGGAGTAGTAGAAGCCAACTCGCCAGGAATGTGGTCAAATATTAGTGCCGAGATATTAGGTTGGGTTAGATTAGGTTGTATTACGTTATTAATGTATATAAAGCTCCCACGGGGATGTAGAGGCCAACAAGCCAGGAATGTGGTCAAATATTACCGCCGAGATGTTAGGTTGGCTTAGGTTAGGTTATATTACGTTCTTGATGTATATAAAGGTCCCACGGAGACGTAGAGGCGAACTCGCCAGCAATGTTGTCAAATATTACCGCTGAGAAGTTAGGTTCTGTTAGGTTAGGTTATATTACATTATTGATGTATATAAAGGTCCCACGGAGACGTAGAGGCCAACAAGACAGGAATGTGGTCAAATATTACCGCCGAGACGTTTGATTGGGTTAGGTTAGGTTATATTACGTTATTGATGTATATAAAGGTCCCACGGAGCCGTAGAGGCCAACTCGCCAGGAATGTTGTCAAATATTACCGCCGAGATGTTAGGTTCTGTTAGGTTAGGTTATATTACGCTATTGATGTATATAAAGGTCCCACGTAGACGTAGAGGCCAACTCGCCGGGAATGTGGTCAAATATTGCCGCCGATATGTTAGATTGGCTTAGGTTAGGTTATATTACGTTATTGATGTATATAAAGGTCCCACGGAGACGTAGAGGCCAACAAGACAGGAATGTGGTCAAATATTACCGCCGAGATGTTAGATTGGGTTAGGTTAGGTTATATTACGTTATTGACGTATATAAAGGTCCCACGGATACGTAGAGGCAAACAAGCCAGAAGTGTGGTCAAATATTACCGCCGAGATGATAGGTTGGGTTAGGTTAGGTTATATTACGTTATTGACGTATATAAAGGTCCCACGGATACGTAGAGGCAAACAAGCCAGAAGTGTGGTCAAATATTACCGCCGAGATGTTAGGTTCTCTTGGGTTAGGTTATATTACGTTATTGATGTACATAAAGGTCACACGGAGCCGTAGAGGCCAACACGCCAGGAATGTTGTCAAATATTACCGCCGAGATGTTAGGTTCTGTTAGGTTAGGTTATATTACATTATTGATGTATATAAATGTCCCACGGAGACGTAGAGGCCAACAAGCCAGGAATGTGGTCAAATATTACCGCCTAGATCTTAGGTTGGGTTAGGTTAAGTTATATTACGTTCTTGATGTATATAAAGGTCCCATGGAGACTTAGAGGCCAACTCGCCGGGAATATTGTCAAATATTACCGCCCAGATGTTAGGTTGGGTTAGGTTAGGTTATATTACGTTATTGATGTATATAAAGGTCCCACGGAGACGTAGAGGCCAACAAGCCAGGAATGTGGTCAAATATTACCGCCGAGATGATAGGTTGGGTTAGGTTAGGTTATGTTACGTTATTGATGTATACAAAGGTCCCACGGAGACGTGGAGGCCAATTCGCCAGGAATGTTGTCAAATATTACCGCCGAGATGTTAGGTTGGGTTAGGTTCGGTTATATTACGTTATTGATGTATAGGAAGGTCCCACGGAGATGTAGAGGCCATCTCGCCAGGAATGTTGTCAAATATTACCGCCGAGATGTTAGGTTCTGTTAGGTTAGGTTATATTACGCTATTGATGTATATAAAGGTCCCACGTAGACGTAGAGGCCAACTCGCCGGGAATGTGGTCAAATATTGCCGCCGATATGTTAGATTGGCTTAGGTTAGGTTATATTACGTTATTGATGTATATAAAGGTCCCACGGAGACGTAGAGGCCAACAAGACAGGAATGTGGTCAAATATTACCGCCGAGATGTTAGATTGGGTTAGGTTAGGTTATATTACGTTATTGACGTATATAAAGGTCCCACGGATACGTAGAGGCAAACAAGCCAGAAGTGTGGTCAAATATTACCGCCGAGATGATAGGTTGGGTTAGGTTAGGTTATATTACGTTATTGACGTATATAAAGGTCCCACGGATACGTAGAGGCAAACAAGCCAGAAGTGTGGTCAAATATTACCGCCGAGATGTTAGGTTCTCTTGGGTTAGGTTATATTACGTTATTGATGTACATAAAGGTCACACGGAGCCGTAGAGGCCAACACGCCAGGAATGTTGTCAAATATTACCGCCGAGATGTTAGGTTCTGTTAGGTTAGGTTATATTACATTATTGATGTATATAAATGTCCCACGGAGACGTAGAGGCCAACAAGCCAGGAATGTGGTCAAATATTACCGCCTAGATCTTAGGTTGGGTTAGGTTAAGTTATATTACGTTCTTGATGTATATAAAGGTCCCATGGAGACTTAGAGGCCAACTCGCCGGGAATATTGTCAAATATTACCGCCCAGATGTTAGGTTGGGTTAGGTTAGGTTATATTACGCTATTGATGTATATAAAGGTCCCACAGATACGTAGAGACAAACAAGCCACAAATGTGGTCAAATATTACCGCCGAGATGTTAGGTTGGGTTAGGTTAGGTTATATTACGCTATTGATGTATATAAAGGTCCCACGTAGACGTAGAGGCCAACTCGCCGGGAATGTGGTCAAATATTACCGCCGATATGTTAGATTGGCTTAGGTTAGGTTATATTACGTTATTGATGTATATAAAGGTCCCACGGAGACGTAGAGGCCAACAAGACAGGAATGTGGTCAAATATTACCGCCGAGATGTTAGATTGGGTTAGGTTAGGTTATATTACGTTATTGACGTATATAAAGGTCCCACGGATACGTAGAGGCAAACAAGCCAGAAGTGTGGTCAAATATTACCGCCGAGATGTTAGGTTCTGTTAGGTTAGGTTATATTACGTTATTGATGTATAGGAAGGTCCCACGGAGACGTAGAGGCCAACTCGCCAGGAATGTTGTCAAATATTACCGTCGAGATGTTAGGTTCTGTTAGGTTAGGTTATATTACATTATTGATGTATATAAATGTCCCACGGAGACGTAGAGGCCAGCAAGACAGGAATGTTGCCAAATATTACCGCCGAGATCTTAGGTTGGGTTAGGTTAAGTTATATTACGTTCTTGATGTATATAAAGGTCCCATGGAGACTTAGAGGCCAACTCGCCGGGAATGTTGTCAAATATTACCGCCGAGATGTTAGGTTGGGTTAGGTTAGGTTATATTACGCTATTGATGTATATAAAGGTCCCACAGATACGTAGAGACAAACAAGCCAGAAATGTGGACAAATATTACCGCCGAGATGTTAGATTGGGTTAGGTTAGGTTATATTACGTTATTGATGTATACAAAGGCCCCACGGATACGTAAAGGCAAACGAGCCAGGAATGTTGTCAAATATTACCGCCGAGATGTTAGGTTCTGTTAGGTTAGGTTATATTACGTTATTGATGTATATAAAGGTCCCACGGAGACGTAGAGGCCAACTCGCCGGGAATGTTGTCAAATATTACCGCCGAGATGTTAGGTTGGGTTAGGTTAGGTTATATTACGTTATTGATGTATATAAAGGTCCCACGGAGACTTAGAGGCCAACAAGACAGGAATGTGGTCAAATATTATCGCCGAGATGTTAGATTGGGTTAGGTTAGGTTATATTACGTTATTGATGTATATAAAGGTCCCACGGAGACGTAGAGGCAAACAGGCCACGAATGTGGTCCAATATAACCCCCGAGATGTTAGGTTGGGTTAGGTTAAGTTATATTACGTTCTTGATGTATATAAAGGTCCCACGGTGACTTAGAGGCCAACTCGCCGGGAATGTTGTCAAATATTCCGCCGAGATGTTAGGTTGGGTTAGGTTAGGTTATATTACGTTATTGATGTATATAAAGGTCCCACAGAGACGTAGAGGCCAACAAGCCGGGAATGTTGACAAATATTACCGCCGAGATGTTAGATTGGGTTAGGTTAGGTTATATTACGTTCTTGATGTATATAAAGGTCCCACGGAGACGTAGAGGCCAACAAGCAGGGAATGTTGACAAATATAACCGCCGAGATGTTAGGTTGGGTTAGGTTAGGTTATATTACGCTATTGATGTATATAAAGGTCCCACGGATACGTAGAGGCAAACAAGCCAGAAATGTGGTCAAATATTACCGCCGAGATGTTAGATTGGGTTAGGTTAGGTTATATTACGCTATTGATGTATATAAAGGTCCCACGGAGACTTAGAGGCCAACAAGACAGGAATGTGGTCAAATATTACCGCCGAGATGTTAGATTGGGTTAGGTTAGGTTATATTACGTTATTGATGTATATAAAGGTCCCACGGAGACGTAGAGGCCAACAAGCCAGGAATGTGGTCAAATATTACCGCCGAGATGATAGGTTGGGATAGGTTAGGTTATGTTACGTTATTGATGTATACAAAGGTCCCACGGAGACGTGGAGGCCAATTCGCCAGGAATGTTGTCAAATATTACCGCCGAGATGTTAGGTTGGGTTAGGTTCGGTTATATTACGTTATTGATGTATAGGAAGGTCCCACGGAGATGTAGAGGCCATCTCGCCAGGAATGTTGTCAAATATTACCGCCGAGATGTTAGGTTGGGTTAGGTTAGGTTATATTACGTTATTGATGTATATAAAGGTCCAACGGAGACTTAGAGGCCAACTCGCCGGGAATGTTGTCAAATATTACCGCCGAGATGTTAGGTTGGTTTAGGTTAGGTTATATAACGCTATTGATGTATATAAAGGTCCCACAGAGACGTAGAGCCCAACACGCCTGGAATGTGGTCAAATTTTACCGCCGATATGTTAGATTGGGTTAGGTTAGGTTATGTTACGTTATTGACGTATATAAAGGTCCCACGGATACGTAGAGGCAAACAAGCCAGAAGTGTGGTCAAATATTACCGCCGAGATGTTAGGTTCTGTTAGGTTAGGTTATATTACGTTATTGACGTATATAAAGGTCCCACGGATACGTAGAGGCCAACTCGCCAGGAATGTTGTCAAATATTACCGCCGAGATGTTAGGTTCTGTTAGGTTAGGTTATATTACATTATTGATGTATATAAAGGTCCCACGGAGACGTAGAGGCCAGCAAGCCAGGAATGTTGCCAAATATTACCGCCGAGATCTTAGGTTGGGTTAGGTTAAGTTATATTACGTTCTTGATGTATATAAAGGTCCCATGGAGACTTAGAGGCCAACTCGCCGGGAATATTGTCAAATATTACCGCCGAGATGTTAGGTTGGGTTAGGTTAGGTTATATTACGCTATTGATGTATATAAAGGTCCCACGTAGACGTAGAGGCCAACTCGCCGGGAATGTGGTCAAATATTACCGCCGATATGTTAGATTGGGTTAGGTTAGGTTATATTACGTTATTGATGTATATAAAGGTCCCACGGAGACGTAGAGGCCAACACGCCAGGAATGTTGTCAAATATTACCGCCGAGATGTTAGGTTCTGTTAGGTTAGGTTATATTACATTATTGATGTATATAAAGGTCCCACGGAGACATAGAGGCCAACAAGCCAGGAATGTGGTCAAATATTACCGCCGATATGTTAGATTGGGTTAGGTTAGGTTATGTTACGTTATTGACGTATATAAAGGTCCCACGGATACGTAGAGGCAAACAAGCCAGAAGTGTGGTCAAATATTACCGCCGAGTTGTTAGGTTCTGTTAGGTTAGGTTATATTACGTTATTGACGTATATAAAGGTCCCACGGATACGTAGAGGCCAACTCGCCAGGAATGTTGTCAAATATTACCGCCGAGATGTTAGGTTCTGTTAGGTTAGGTTATATTACATTATTGATGTATATAAAGGTCCCACGGAGACGTAGAGGCCAGCAAGCCAGGAATGTTGTCAAATATTACCGCCGAGATCTTAGGTTGGGTTAGGTTAAGTTATATTACGTTCTTGATGTATATAAAGGTCCCATGGAGACTTAGAGGCCAACTCGCCGGGAATATTGTCAAATATTACCGCCGAGATGTTAGGTTGGGTTAGGTTAGGTTATATTACGCTATTGATGTATATAAAGGTCCCACGTAGACGTAGAGGCCAACTCGCCGGGAATGTGGTCAAATATTACCGCCGATATGTTAGATAGGGTTAGGTTAGGTTATATTACGTTATTGATGTATATAAAGGTCCCACGGAGACGTAGAGGCCAACACGCCAGGAATGTTGTCAAAAATTACCGCCGAGATGTTAGGTTCTGTTAGGTTAGGTTATATTACATTATTGATGTATATAAAGGTCCCACGGAGACATAGAGGCCAACAAGCCAGGAATGTGGTCAAATATTACCGCCGAGATGATAGGTTGGGTTAGGTTAGGTTATATTACGTTATTGATGTATACAAAGGTCCCACGGAGACATGGAGGCCAATTCGCCAGGAATGTTGTCAAATATTACCGCCGAGATGTTAGGTTGGGTTAGGTTCGGTTATATTACGTTATTGATGTATAGGAAGGTCCCACGGAGACGTAGAGGCCAACTCGCCAGGAATGTTGTCAAATATTACCGTCGAGATGTTAGGTTCTGTTAGGTTAGGTTATATTACATTATTGATGTATATAAATGTCCCACGGAGACGTAGAGGCCAGCAAGACAGGAATGTTGCCAAATATTACCGCCGAGATCTTAGGTTGGGTTAGGTTAAGTTATATTACGTTCTTGATGTATATAAAGGTCCCATGGAGACTTAGAGGCCAACTCGCCGGGAATATTGTCAAATATTACCGCCGAGATGTTAGGTTGGGTTAGGTTCGGTTATATTACGTTATTGATGTATAGGAAGGTCCCACGGAGATGTAGAGGCCATCTCGCCAGGAATGTTGTCAAATATTACCGCCGAGATGTTAGGTTGGGTTAGGTTAGGTTATATTACGTTATTGATGTATATAAAGGTCCAACGGAGACTTAGAGGCCAACTCGCCGGGAATGTTGTCAAATATTACCGCCGAGATGTTAGGTTGGTTTAGGTTAGGTTATATAACGCTATTGATGTATATAAAGGTCCCACAGAGACGTAGAGGCCAACACGCCTGGAATGTGGTCAAATGTTACCGCCGATATGTTAGATTGGGTTAGGTTAGGTTATGTTACGTTATTGACGTATATAAAGGTCCCACGGATACGTAGAGGCAAACAAGCCAGAAGTGTGGTCAAATATTACCGCCGAGATGTTAGGTTGGGTTAGGTTAGGTTATATTACGCTATTGATGTATATAAAGGTCCCACGTAGACGTAGAGGCCAACTCCCCGGGAATGTGGTCAAATATTACCGCCGATATGTTAGATTGGCTTAGGTTAGGTTATATTACGTTATTGATGTATATAAAGGTCCCACGGAGACGTAGAGGCCAACAAGACAGGAATGTGGTCAAATATTACCGCCGAGATGTTAGATTGGGTTAGGTTAGGTTATATTACGTTATTGACGTATATAAAGGTCCCACGGATACGTAGAGGCAAACAAGCCAGAAGTGTGGTCAAATATTACCGCCGAGATGTTAGGTTCTGTTAGGTTAGGTTATATTACGTTATTGATGTACATAAAGGTCACACGGAGCCGTAGAGGCCAACACGCCAGGAATGTTCTCAAATATTACCGCCGAGATGTTAGGTTCTGTTAGGTTAGGTTATATTACATTATTGATGTATATAAAGGTCCCACGAAGACGTAGAGGCCAACAAGCCAGGAATGTGGTCAAATATTACCGCCGAGATGATAGGTTGGGTTAGGTTAGGTTATATTACGTTATTGATGTATACAAAGGTCCCACGGAGACGTGGAGGCCAATTCGCCAGGAATGTTGTCAAATATTACCGCCGAGATGTTAGGTTGGGTTAGGTTAGGTTATATTACGCTATTGATGTATATAAAGGTCCCACAGATACGTAGAGACAAACAAGCCAGAAATGTGGACAAATATTACCGCCGAGATGTTAGATTGGGTTAGGTTAGGTTATATTACGTTATTGATGTATACAAAGGCCCCACGGATACGTAAAGGCAGACGAGCCAGGAATGTTGTCAAATATTACCGCCGAGATGTTAGGTTGGGTTAGGTTAGGTTATATTACGTTATTGATGTATATAAAGGTCCCACGGAGACTTAGAGGCCAACAAGACAGGAATGTGGTCAAATATTATCGCCGAGATGTTAGATTGGGTTAGGTTAGGTTATATTACGTTATTGATGTATAGGAAGGTCCCACGGAGACGTAGAGGCCATCTCGCCAGGAATGTTGTCAAATACTACCGCCGAGATGTTAGGTTGGGTTAGGTTAGGTTATATTACGTTATTGATGTATATAAACGTCCCACGGAGACGTAGAGGCCAACAAGACAGGAATGTGGTCAAAT